>BLFK01000191.1:183968-197988 GCA_014634185.1 Astreopora myriophthalma
TTTGACAAACACGAATACAGAAGATCCACGAGCTCCCAAGATCTTGTTAATCGACTTGGCTGGGACTCCCCGGAATCCAGGCGATTGCTGCCTCAAGAGCAGCCAACTTTGGTCTCCCACCCCCTGTCGAACCGGCTCCTAGGCACACTTTGCTCCAGCCTCACTCAGATATTCTGGTTATTCTCCTTTTGCAAGAACTGTCCGTGTTTGCAACAAATTGTCGCATGAAACAGTGCAACCCAGTAACATTAAATCTTTCCAATTATTGGCTATGGCTAATGTCAAGGGCTATCTAATTTAATGTATTATTTATGTATCTCCTTCTTTGTTTGTTTGTTTGTTTGTTTCTTTCTTTCTTTCTTTCTTATTTACTTCTTCATTTTCGTCAGTTTTATACCTCCCAGTATTAGTCTCACTATTTGGGAGTACAAGTTCTCTAAGCTCAATGTTTGTGTTCAGTGCTCAGACAATTACATTATACGCAGACATTATGTGTACCACTGACATTGGATTATTCACAAACCATCCAAGGCCGGAGTGAGATCCGTTTCATGGATAAGACTTGCGCAACAACTGACTTTCACACTGATTTCAAGAAGCATCGATTATGCAAAACACATACTTGAAATCATATTCTCGCCGATCAAAGCTCAGTGTATCATCTTCACTAAGGTTGTTTGTCCTGTGTAGTGTCTTTGAAGCTAGCATACTTTACGTTCCTCCAGGGCTATAAGTAGTACTGAATGACAATATGTGAACATGAGACTGACAGTAGGCTTCCATGAAAGTATGTACTGCCAGGGATGTACTTTAAAGATCACATGATCATAAACCGACGTGTGAACGCTTGCATCAATGCTGAATGCATCTCTGTCTCAAACTGTTGTACGTTTGTGGACTCTTTGTTATGCATCTCTATACTTCAATTTAAGAGACAACTTCATCAGCAAAATGAGCAACGCAACCACTTTTTTCAGGGACCGGTTTGGTTGAAAATACAATCGATACTTCGTTTTTTCAGTCTCCGTGTGTTAGATTGAAAAAAAAAAAAGGAAAAAATAGAACTAGATATAAGTGGTAATATTTGCCGCTCACAATCCGAGCCAAACAATCTTGAGATCTCAATGCGGAAATCGTGGATTCTGAATTAATTTAAAGCAAAACTCCAACTATAGTAAGGGAACCATCAATGACCTATTATTGATGCCAAGGTAGCCTAAAGCAACAATAAAATGGAATAAAATGCATAACAAGACAAAAACACAACGCAGCACGACCCAATGCATTGCAATATAATACTTTAGTTTCAAGAGGAGGACACAATGACCTTTTGTAGTTCTCTATTGAACCTAGCTTACGGCCCTTGAAAATAAAAAATACAAAACAACTATTATTAAAATCTCAAAATAAATGTAGTATAAGTAATACGACTACTGATTTCTATATGTGGCCTTAGTTATATTTATATGAAAGGGCACATTACAAATTTAGAAAAAAAAACGCAGAGTGACTGCACGATAAACAATTGGCAGAAGATCATTAGAATAGCGGCAGTTAGAACAGAAAAGGTCTTCCAGACGACCAAAAGATGAGAAGCGTGATCGGAATAGCTCCGTAGCCCAAGTGAGAATTTCAAGTTATGTTTTTCGAGGAAACTTCGACGGTTCTCTTTATAGAAGCTTTCTTACTGTAGCAGTCGCAATCAAAGTGATTTCATTAACGGTCATTTACCAGCGATCCGGAAGAACGGAGTTGAAGTTCCATTCACGGCGGCACAAGCTAAACAGATAGTCTGATATCCTCCTTCAATTCACGTCCACACTTCGGGGCATATACGTAACTGCTTGTAACTAAGTAAAAGAGAGAGATGCAGTTGCGAGGAACGCGACAAGTTGAAATCAGATTGCGGCTTCCTGACGACGTTCTTAAACAAGTACATTTATGCTTTGCTCCTCATTTGGTAATCAGTCAAGTCGTATTTACCCACTGTCCTCATCAACCTTAATGTTTAAACTGGCGAAATCAGTAGCTCCCCTCCAAAAATTGAAATCGATGTCAGTTATCAAAATGCTGATCAGTGAAATGAGGACATTGTGAGTACAGTATTGGGCATTCGGCCAATGCTTACATTGTCCTCTTTGTCAGCTAGGCTTGAAGGAGGCCAAAGCTTACCTTTGAATCAGTTTCTATGATCCTCCTTCACTTAAGACGGCGTGGCCGGGTAGTGCTGGCGATTCCTATATCGCCAAGATGCAGGTACATACAGCGATTCATTGGAATTTATGTTTCGTATGGAGCGATTGAGAATTTCAAGGTCAACTTAGGTCGTGCTATCAGTCGTATCGGTATGCGGGCTATTACGCATTTATGAGTGGCACCACAGTCTGCCGGAAATCCCGGAAAATTGCGTGTAATGCCGTGATCATGAGAATATAGATATGAAATTTTCATATAATTATGTGAACTGCGGAAATGTGATGAATTGAAGAGTGATGATCGCAGTTGATGAAGCACCGGCTTAAGTATTTGCAAAGAAGCCTGAAAAAAGTCCAGGCTCCATGAAGGGGACTCGAACCAATGACCGTGCGACTGCGCTGCACACTTTATTTCCAGGCTTCTTTGCAACTACTTAAGTTGCTTCATTAACTTCGATGATCACTCTTCATTTCACCGTGATCAACTGCAAGTTCATGATATTTCTCTTAACAGAGAGGCTACAAAAACAAAGCAACTTTCTGTTTCTGCGATTTTCTGTTGAGTAAGGCAGGAAGGAAATTTAGTGATAAAGTCACTATTTTCTCAAGGACGACTTGTCCCGTTTATGTCTTATGCCTTGACGTCATTCAGCGATAAAGCGGCCGCTTAGGTCAGTTACATGGGCAAACCAAGAACTCCTTTGCGAAATTTAACTGTTATTCCATTTTTTCCATGATTTACTGGGTATTACACTTTCACTTTGTAGTCCATAACTGAAAGAAATAATGTGTTGAGGCTTTGCGTTGGGGCAGAATTGCATCAAAAAACCTGTGACAATTTTGGCGCGTTTTATCGCTCTATGACGTCGAAGAGAAAGTTACCCTTGACAATTACGTAAGAGTGGGTAAGCTGTGTTCTTTCGCTTTTCTCTTCCCAGGCCTTCCTCGGCCTTCGAAAAGAGAAATGTACGTAAACGGTGAAGTCCCACACTTATTCGTCGCAACGAATTTTTGGCTTATGATATAGACAATTATCTTTGTATTTTCTCAAGGAACTGTTAACGCCATGGATTCTTTCCTGTTCGGCGAAAGACTCGTGAGAAACCGAGTAGCAATTATAAGAGATTTAGAACCTTCAAAGTACTGGAACTACCTCTATCAAGAAGGTATTTTTGATCAGGACGACATGGACGAAGTGAAGGCGGAGAAAACAAGGAAAAAAAAGGCAGAAGCGCTGTTAGAGAAAGTGGAACATTCTGGTCCTGGTGGTATTGCTGTCTTTGTTGACACGTTAAGTCAAAAGCAGCCTCATTTGTTCGACTTGCTACAAAGGGAACCAGAATCCACTGGACGAATTCAAATGCAAGCAGGTAGAAAAGACTCCGTGGCGACTGGGAGAGGGAAATGGTAAAACTGTCACTGAAGAGGCATGTGACATTTTTGAGGGATTTATTTTCACAGCCTGTGAATTGTGGTGGTCACCGTGCTGCGACTGCTACGTCTGGGGGGGAGTGGGTCATCCAAAGTCCCCTGTGTTGATATCATGCATGGTTAATGTGAAATTTAAAGATTCAGAAGCAGATCGATGTCCTCAGTATCAGCTTCTAATAAAGGGATAGCTATGAAACACAGGCTGAGACAACTAATCTTAGCCCATTTCACTGTTGTGCACAGCAGAGAATATTGATTTTACCTCTTAACCTGTATGTAATGCATGTGAATTGTCTTTGTTGTTCTTGGCTGCATGCCTTGGTCTGGTTTGTTAAATTATTGTTTACAATATAATCAACACTATAACTTTACTTTTTGCAGTTTCAAACCAACTACCTACCATTAATCAAGTCATTCATCATGTTACTGACTTGCATATACATGGGGAGCCTCGTCCCTTTGTTCGCAAAGGTATTGTTAAATGTTTCTTTCCTTTTCTCCCTTTTTTTTAAAATCTTCCCACAGGACAGTGCTTGCTAAATGCTTAACAGTACATAAACAGTATAGATTTAAGATGTCAGGTCTGAGATTTGATGAACATTGCCCTCTGATAAGATTGAGTAATCCACATACCTTGCAGATGACCCCTCTCTTGCTGATCACCCTTCTCACTAGGAGGAATCAGGATGACCTCAAATCCCATCACTACCAAATCTAAAGTACTGGTAAAAACATCATTTTGTCCGCCTTCTTTTGTAGCTCTTAACCCAGTTGAGCATGGACAAGGGGGAAATGGCAAAGCCCTTGATCAACACAGCAGTCCAGTTGAGCAAACAACTTCGGAAGCAGGGAATGTAATCAGCCAGAGTGTTGAGCTACATGATGAAGCACCACCTTTCATTGTTACACCTACTGATCTGAGTAAACTTCCTGCACATATTCATCCACATTCTGAGGAAGTTTATCCCATGACAGCAAGGCCGAGAGGAATTGCATTAATCATAAACATCGAGTATTTTTTTCCCAGTAGTGAGCTAACTCAGAAGGAACGTGAAATAGAAAAGTTGGACTCTCGTCAAGGATCAGAAAAAGATGTCAAATCTCTTGAAAGGCTCTTTGGAGCTCTTGATTTCAAGGTCATAGTCAAGCGAAATGTTACAGAGGAGGAACTGTTGAAAGCCTTAAAGGATGTTTCCTGTAAAGACCACAGTGCATATGACTGCTTTGTTCTGTGCCTTATGAGTCATGGGAAGGAAGGTCAATTCTATTGTAAAGATGGAAAAACAGTCTCTATTAACAAAATATCTGACTTTTTCAGTAATTCAAATTGTGATACTCTAAAAGGAAAGCCAAAACTGTTTTTCATTCAGTCCTGCAGAGGTAATGTGAAAGAGAGAGGTGTTGTGAAAGATGCAATCTGTGATTTGCAGCAGCCAGTTGAGTCACAGCAGCCTTCAGCCGAAGATGATGAGGACAGAGGATGGAATTTTTCATTTCAATATGATATTATTCCTAATCATGCAGATATGCTGATGGCATATTCAACTGTCAATGGTTATGCTTCCTTCAGAAATCCACTCCATGGAAGCCGATTTGTCAGATGTGTTGTGGAAGTATTCCAGGAAAGGGCAGGCTATGAAGATGTTCTCAGCATGCTAACAAAGGTGAATGATGACATCAGCAAATTGGGAGAAGTTGACTGCAAGCAAGTGGGACAACCCACTTCAACTTTAAGAAAAAAGGTGTTCTTTTGGCCAGGACTTTGAACTTTACCATGGAATTTTGAGGACATGTTTTTATGCATGACTGCGACGTGAGTCTTGAAGATATGTCGGGCCAAGGTTCTACCTTGAATCTTGGCTCCTAATTGCTCAAACTTGAAGAAATGAGCACCTTCACAAGATCTGTCGCCCTAGCCCCATGCAGTTTTTTTTTATGAAAGTGACTTGTGTAGACGGGAGTCTTCAGATAATTGCTTCAGCATTGACCTTAATCTGTCCCCCTGGGAATTAGAATGCGGGATAAATTTGATAAGTAGACTTTCCCCTTGATGTAGGATGATATTTTGACAATTATTGTTGAATACAGGTGTAAAAAAACAATACATATAAGGACAGTTGTAATGACTAGAAACACTACAAACGATGTTACAGTAAATAAGATTCAGGGCTTCTGATCTTTCACACAAAAAAGGGGGAATAGAGCAGCATTGATAGGAAATTGTGTGCATTGGGTGGCAGGAGAGGTCTATTGCACGGCAAATTACACAGTTTTTCTCTGATCTTATCTTACCTTGTGACACATAATTATCTGTGATTTTATACAGTGCATTGAGCACCCAAAAAGTCTATCAGAATTTCTATGCAATCAAAAATCAACGTTGAAGAAAATGTCAATTTTAAATGGTTTTTAAATGGTTTTTAAAGGGTTTTCAGACCTGAGAATAACGCTAATCTATCTCCAGTTTTCAAACAAAGCACTAAAGTGATTATGTTTTTGTCAGGTTGGTGTCTTTTCCTACAAATTTCACTGAATTATGCAGAAATGAACAAATTGCATCAATTTCACGGAATTGTACTCATGAAATATCAGAAGCCCTGAAGATTTATTGAATCAAGCATGAGAAGTCCCAAGGGAATGAAATCATACGACATTATCAAACTGTATATAGAGCGCAAACACGTGATCATATATAGAGTGCAAACACATTGATCAACAAGTACTGGACAAAAGTCGTAGAAAAACAACAGTAATCAAATAAAGTGTCTGAGTATTACAGTGTATTTATGTGAAAGATAAACTTGGCCAGAAAATGTGGGATTTTATTCGAGTCAGGTCTAGTTTGGTTTTGTGCATATATAGGTGGTTTGCAACCAACCTCTAGAGACACAGTGAAATGTACAAATGCTGGTTGATGAACAAAAGGAGCCAATGAGAGATCTAACATTTTCGTCAACCAACATGGTGGTGATGAGGTAACATGGAAACCACCTATTACTTGTTGTCAGGATCATATGGAAACGAATTTACTGTATTTTTTTCCTGGGGGCCTCAAGATGTTGGTGGGAAGGTGAGGGTAACTTGATCATTTGGTTGATTTATGAAGGAAGGTATTTGATTCGAAAAACACATCAGTCTTGTTTTATGTGGGATAAGAGTTTGTTTGTTTGATAGAAATGGTCTTAAATGGATTATATATGTACCAAAACTCTTCAGTTGGGAAGACTAAAGTGACAAGATATTGAGGATTGGGCTGCCCACAGCAGATGTAATAGACATGTAGACAAAGACAAAGGGCTTGAGTTTGCAACTGTATAAAAAGAAATGGATACTTCTTTTTTTCAAAATTCCTCTTTTGCCTTCTCTTCACAAGTGACAAACAGAGAACGATACACCCCAGTCATGTGCTAACAAGTGGATGGGTATTGTGAAATCTGGCCATATTGGATACTTATTATTTTTTTTGTGTATATCTACTCCCCCACCACCCAAAAACAGTCATTCTGTTACCCTGCGAGCAGAGGCCCTTTGGATGATTAGAGTGCAAAGGGAACTGACTTTAATGCAACTTCACTAGCTGACACTTTTCCCTACCAGGAATCATGGTTTCGAATGGTGTGTTCGTTTATGAAGTATCATTTCTTGGTTGTGACTAAAATTAGGTTGGACACTTTATGACGAATACATAAGAGCGAACGAAGACTCCAATTTCACTTGAAATCTTACCCCGGGTGTCTTACTTCACACTTCAAAAGAAAGGCTGAGAAAAAAACCTCAAATATCGGTCCGTCCAACACGGGCTTGAAGCATAATGCCTGGTCACTATATCGCTAGTCTGGCGAGGTGACGTTGAAAGAATCGGAAATTTTTAAGGTACCCTGCATATTGCCCCATAAGCTAGATTAGTCATTATCCTCTATTATGTATTTGTCATCAAGTGTCCAACGTTCATTTTCCCTTTACCCATCATGCCTTTCATTTTACTGTGAGCGCGTAATTTTTGTTTGTCAGCCGCTGATACAAAAGTTTCTTCATTTTGCAACGTGGCGGATAACAGACGGAATTGTACAGAATTTGATCTCTCACTGTGTCCAGCAAGGCTTTAGGAAAGCATTAAATACATTTGGGGAGTAGGTAGGTTTTATTGATATGTAAGAATGACCGGAAAGATAGGAAATCGCACAACGAACCCGTAAAAAGTACACTGTACTTACCTAGACTACGCTTAGCTTACTACGTCTTGTGAAGTCCGTAGGCGAATTTGCATGGCATCACACAACGTTAATACATTGACGTGATCAGTCGGAACTGACATGATTAAAAGATTGTTGTGAAGGTGCAGGTCTTCCGATTATGTGAATCTTGTGTATTCTACGATGTGCCAAGGTTTTGTTACTTGAAGAGTTTTCTGACAGTTGAACGTCAGTTGTCTTTAATTTTCCGGCCTTTGGAGAGTGAACTTGAGAGTGATAAATTTACGACTTTTAGCAGCTTTAGCTATTTTTCACTGAGTTCATAAGCTAATGTTAAGCGTATTTTACCTTAGCACTCAATCTGGCCAACTATTTTCTGGAGAGTTCAAAGTGCATTTTGTTTAAAGTTAAATTAAAAGAAATGAAAATCGTTTTTGTTACCAAGAGACTATCATTATTATCCTGAAATAGCCATACAGGTGTAGTGCTGTTCACATTTGTCTTGTGATAGCTTTTATGTTATTATTATGTGTCCATGGGAATGAACAATATTTCTTTTATTCAACACTAACTTGTTCTATAAAGGTATGAAGAAACCTTTCATGGCTGCATATACTGTACTGCATTATTGCACTTTTAAAAATTTTGCAGACTCTCAAGTTCAAATTTCAGTGAACGGTTTTGTTTTTGCTGCAGTCATTGACATTATAGCAGAATGGGTCAAAGGCCATATTGCACTTTGTGGTTGCTGGATTTTGATCCACTTTGTTGGTTTCTGTTTTAAACAGTCTGTCAACTGTTGCGGTAAATATGATTGGCTGCTGACAAAAACTAAAACATTTTTTTACATTTTAAAGTCTAGAGTTTGCGGTAATATTTATTTTATCTTCTGATATTTATATGTAAGCATACTTTACTCTCATTATTACTATTATTATTATTATTGTAATAAACTAAAGCTTGATGAAGTTAGAATCATACATAAAGGTAATGCATTCCTTTTGTATAAATGTCTATGCCATAATTTCTTTAGGAGGAGAGGCTTTTCATTCAACCAGTAAACAAAGTTGCATAATCTAATATTTTGGTTCGAAAGGCCTTTCAGAATGAGAAAGAAAGGTGCTTTTACCCAAGGTGTTTCAGACAATTTAACCAAAAAGACTTGTTTAGAGGCTGTGTATGAACATTTTGGTGCCTGAGGCTTCAATCAAAGCATTCTCTATTACTTTGGTTCCTCAATGTTAACATCAGTGGGTTCATAGCTCAGAGCGTCGCACTGGCATCCCCAGGTCACAGGTTCAAACCCCGTTGAAGTCCTGAATTTTTTCATGCTTCAAATTGCGTTCATAACTGCGAGGATCATAGCTTCACTTGATTTCATATCTGCAGTTAAATATATGATTCATTTCATACATCATTTCATTCAATATTTTCTACAGTTAGCAAGAGATGGATGATTCCTCAGATGAAAGCCGGCCAGCTCAACCAAGCTTTATAAAAAAGTTTTTTATAACAATATCACAGGTAAGAGTTTTTAAATATAGTGATTTCATATTACATTTATATTTCCAATATCAATTCACTAATAAGTGTTGGATGAGGGGGGATTCACCGTAATCGCAGTCACAAGAAATCCAGCTGCTCATGAAATTTAACAGCAACAAAATTCCAATTATTTGGCAATGATAAGTTGAGAAATTTATGCACTACAATCATGTCAGTTAAACATAACATGCTTTCATCTTAATAATTATCTGTGATTAAAATATAGATAGGACCCTGCGCGCGCTCTGATTGGTCGAAAATCCATGTTTTATCAGAGTATAAAACATAGAAAAAGCGTGTTTTATTGTTTTTCGCGCGTAAAATATATATCTTTAAGCAAAGGAAGAAGCCTAAGCCGTGTATTACACTGTGATAAAGCACTCCGGACATTTGAGAACACTCGAGAAATGTAGAAAACACTCGCCTCGGGCTCGTGTTTTCTACATTTCCCTCGTGTTCTCATATGTCCGTCGTGTTTTATCACAGTGTAATACACGGCTTAGGCTTCTTTATTTGTTAATTACAATAATTAGTAGTAAATACATATGTACATACAGCTGTATGTGCCACTCTGCATGTAGTGGCTAATGCAACTCAACTTTCAGGGATTTTTTTTTTCAGTATGGAAGAGTACAGTACCTGTAAATACATGTCCCTAGTTAAATAAGGTGTTTTGACTTGATTCATCTCTCCAAAAAGATACATATGGTATGCTGCAACAAAATTTTGGCTGCTCATACATTACCAAAGATTACCACTTTGCAATTGTACATTGTTTGAAATCAACAAGGAAGCTCTGAGAATGTTCTACACAACTTTCATGTCATAAAACCATCACATGCGACCGCAGTTTTTTTGTTGTGGTGTGAACACTTACAGTGTTCTTTCAGTAATAATTTATGATTGGTGAAATTGTTGTAGATGAGCAGCATGCTGTGTATTTGGATTCATGTACTTGTAGGTATGTGTAATCTACATGCTCTGGACAGCTGAGATGCTAAATTCCATTGTGGAATTATTTTGTTTTTTCTTCATAACAGAGATATCAGACGTTTCTTGATAGTACCGTGCCTCATCTCTCGCTTAGATGGATTGCAACATTTGTCATGATGGTTCTGTTTATGGCGAGGATATTTTATCTTCAGGTAGGGTGGTTCTATTTCTGACCATATAATCTTCCTTAGAGATGCTACATATTGATGACTGTTATGATTTTATTCATATGGTGAATACTGTGACTGAGTGAAAAACTTGCAAGTGTTATTTTCAGAGTGACTTCTGTGCATACAAGTTATTTATTTTGTTTTCCTTTACAGGGGTGGTATATAGTTACATATGCCCTTGGTATTTACCAGCTTAATTTGTTTATCGCATTCCTGACACCTAAAATTGATCCAGCACTAGAAGAATTAGGTGAGAGTGACATAGGTGTGTTCCTTTACATTATTTATCATTAGTAGACTTGAACTTGTTATTCAATGTATCTGAGACCACTAGTACAGTGCATGTAACTTACATATACAAGTAATTACTACATTCTCAGTGGCTGTTTGAAGTTAGTTTGATTTTACCTGTCTTCCATTTTTGATGTTAGATTGTTTCTTAGTGCATTTTTGTTTTCCCCCCTATGGATTCCCCTATTCTGTACACCATAGGTGTACAGAATATTTTCTTCAAAGGCAGTGTGAGCAAGTGGTTATGGGATTGGACTTGAAATGTGAAGGACCTGGGTTCAAGGCCTGCTCAAATCTCTAGCTTGTGTTGTTCTACCTAGTCCCAGTCCCTTGTGCGACTTATGCTTGTAAATAAACTGGTCTGCCTTCCACCAGTCTGGATTGTTACATTTGTTATGTTCATGTGTGTCATTTGTTTCACTGACCCTAAAAGCCTGGCAGCTAAGGGAGCTCTCAGTTCAGTATTTGATGATAATTATTCACAGAAGTGGAGGTGAATGGTGGTGGATATTTACTGAGCCGCAATATGGTGACGCAAATATCCACCACTTTCTCTGACACTGAGGTGAATAATTGTTTTAGTATTACCACACAAGCTGAATAAATAGTGGACCAAAAAATTACTATATTATTTTTTGATGAAATAATGGTCCGAAATTTTAAAACCTCACATGCTGTGCACTCAGAGGTGAATACACTGTAGTACTTGGCTAATCAGCACCAAGCTAGCCAATGATCAGAGCATGCAAAAAGCACTGTTCACTTGTGTGGTATATACTAATTATTATTATTGTTGTTTCCCATCTACAGAAGAAGATGGTCCAGAACTTCCCACTAAAGCAGACCAAGAGTTCAGACCATTTATAAGGAGATTACCAGAGTTTAAATTCTGGTGAGATTTAGTTCAACATTTGTTGTTGTTTTGTGTATTACCAGTATAATTTTTATTAAAATTAATGACATTTCATCTGCCTTCTACTTTAGTAGCTGACCTTTGCATTTAAGAATTGTGCAGTAGATAATATTGATGATTTTTGCACATTCAGCAACTAACACTTTGTGACCACGGTTATTCTCTGAATCTGAATGAGCAGAGCTCTGAATTTGGATCCTTCCTACACAGCCACACTTCCATGAACTTCCATGTTTGACAGAATTAAAAGGTTCATAAGCTCATGGAAAGCCAGGAAAGTCATAAAATGTTTATGTGGGTCATGGAAAGTAATGAAAGAAGATATTCCCTTTGGTAACACAATTATATGTGTTTTGTTTTTTGGTAGATAATAATACCAAGGGAGGTAAAGTTTTCCAAGATTCTTCCTAACTGGTAGCCCTTATTATTGTTGTTGTTGTTATTATTATTATTATTATTATTATTATTATTATTATTATTATTATTATTATTACTATTATTCCCAATCACTTTGGATTATCATGATAGCATCTTGTAAATTGAAGTAATTTTGAAGACATGCAACTTGTATACATAATTATTGTTTGTAACCAATGGATTTGTCCTTTGCAGGTATGGAGCCATGAGGGCTGTTGTGATTGCTATGACATGCACATTTTTTGAATTTTTCAACATCCCTGTGTTTTGGCCCATCTTAGTAATGTACTTCATTGTTCTTTTTATAATTACAATGAAAAGACAGATAAAGGTAAGAAAATAATAATGAATTCAGATTCTACTAAAGGGAGGGAAAATATTTTTTAAAGGTACATTGCATTACAAGATTTCTGTTTTTGGTCAGAATTGTATGAGAACCATTCCTTGGGAACAGATGTCTGTGTGGTTTGCAATATTGAGGGGCTTCGTACAAAAACCATATAAGTGGCTTTTGACATGGTGTTTTGTGATTTTCTTGTGTAATTGTGGCCAGTTGTTGCAGTTCAGCAATAAATGGCACAAAAGCTCTACTGCGAAATCTCATATGCTGTGGGCACAACGGGGGGCAGTTGGGATGGGCCCTGCAATCTTTCCCCCTTTTTCCATCCTACTGCGCTGATATGGCCTCTGCCAGTTCACTACAGAACTTTAACAGCATGTATTACTCAAAATTAGCGAAGCCATATTGATAAAATGAAACCAAACTTCACTGATGCAGTTTTCTACCAGCAGCCATCAGTTTATCCACAACATAGTGTTAAGTTTCAAGCCATTTCTATCCTTGTCATAGCTACAGACAGTAGTTAGTAATTATTAATAGCCTTTGGTACAAAACTAAATGATTATTATTTTTTCTCACCTCATATTTTTATATGTGGGTTTTTCTCTTTTAGAAAAGGCATGTGTCTCATGCTAAATCTTCCAAAAACACATTTAAATGAGCAGACAAGCATTTTTGGAGGTCAAAGACATTAATAGTTATTTTTTCTTTCAATTTTCAGCATATGATCAAGTACCGATATATACCTCTCACCTACGGAAAACAGAAATATCAAGGCAAGGATGATACTGGAGATATAATGAAGTCATAAAGCTCACCTTTGAAAACCTTATTGTTACAAAAGTTGTACAGTTATATTTTTAGTTATTAAATATAACTAGGTTTGCCTCTGATTCGCTGGGGCAAATCTAGTTCATTTTTTGGACCCTCGAAATTGAGATCCAGAAATTCTTTATGAAGGATTTCTTGATTGTCCTGATAGTGAAGAGGATTCAAAATGGCCATCATATGTTAATACTAGCTGCATAATTAAACCTTTCACTTTTGTGAACAGTATCAAAATTCCAGCAATGAAATATAAGGCGGTTAGAAGTTGTCTGAGGAGAAATGATTTTAATTGAAATTCCAATAAAATGTTTTTATATTCTGGAGCTTCGGCTTCATTTTCCATTGCCCATCTATAAAATTCCATGCACACTTGAAGGACAGAGTAGTGCTCATGAGTATATTTATTCCCTTGGATAGGTGTCGCATTGATAACTTGTAGTAGCATGGGACAGTAAAGGACAAACCTGCATGGGTGGGTCTGTTCCGCGTAGCGGTCGTTATTATTAGGAATAGGACAATCTTCATGAAACTCTCTTTTTATTAATAATTACATTAGTTTATACGCATTTAAGGCTATTTGCTTGCATGAGAATCATTCGTTCAAATCACGGATACTCGAATTGAAAAACAAAATTCATCATTGACAAGTTTTATGTCTCTTGTTTGACTTGTTTTGATCATACTCTTTTCTACTTTTTTTTTCC
>BLFK01000191.1:198010-227791 GCA_014634185.1 Astreopora myriophthalma
GGGGGGGGGGGGGGGGGGGGGTAGACGCCCCAACCCTCAATCGTGCGCTATCCAAAGATTGCACTCTCGATTACTTATTAATATGGCGGCAGTACGTGTACTTTAAAGGTAGGCCTGAATAAATTCTATAGGAGACTATAGACTATATAACTATAGAAGAATTTTGAGCATTATTCATTACTGGAGGACGTGAGCGTGATTCTTCCATAGTGCAGCCTTTTAGAGAAGTATTTGAGTAGCATCGTTTCCATTACATCAAACACGCAACTTTAAGACACGAGTACTCGATCGCAACCTATACGAACGGATACGGCCTTTTATTTTCTTCATTTCGTTTGGGACCTCTTTCCTTCCACTACCCAGATTGCTAAGTGAACCATGTGGGATATCTTGCTCAACTTATTTTACGCAGGCAACCATACATTCTCTGTTACTTTAGATATTCAGATTCACGTGCGTTACCTGCGTAAAATTTACACGCAGTAAGAGGTATTCTGTTGTATAAATGTAGCCAGTACCAGGACATTTGCGCATGCGCAAAGGAAGTAATTAAAAGAGGCAAAAAAAAATTGAACCGGTAGCCTCTGGACATTCAAGCCTGAGCGTTGTGCCATGACGATAAGTCCCGAGATTTCGGCCAGCGGATCGCTTATACCAGACCTGAGTATTGGTCCTTCGCCAGCTGATAGACTGAGAGTTGCAGTTGGAGAACTGCATTTATTCTCTTTCTATGAATACCATTCAGGTAATGGTAACCAAACACCGGCGAGTAAGGGTTCATAGCCTTACTAGGGTTCATAGCCTTACGAGGCAAGATCTTCAGTGATTTTTACCAAGCACACTTCTGAACAACTCGATAAATGACAATCTATTTAACTTTAAACATCTCTTTATTGTTTTGTAGAGTCTTTAACTGTTACAACATAATTTATAACTTCAGTCGGCAAGCATTGGCCACCTTCCGTACCTTCACGGGCGTAGTATGAGGCGAGAACACGGCGACTATGCAGTCTACGACCTGGCGGAATACGTTGTTATCAAAATAGCATTTTTACAGTCGATAATTTAGTGGTTCTGTGTAATTTTTTATTAAATTACTGCGCGCTTCTCTACAAAGCAAATATTGACAAAAATTCGGTGAAAAAACTGAGTCACCACTCCCAAGAGCGTTCAGGCGTTTTGTTTTGTTTTGTTTTTTTTTACCGCCTGAAACACCGCTTACGTCAATGGAAAGAATTGGGGCTGGTTCCTGGTAGTCAAGAAGCCGCGGGAAAACGGCTGAAATTCAGGTTGCAACTTATGTACAAAACGTCTGTTTCGCGGGTCAAATTGGACAATAATAAATAAGTGATCAAACTTCATCAACCTATTAACAAACAATTTTATGTGTTTTGACTTTTTTTTTTTTTTTCATTTCACTCGTATCATTTGTTTGCGTCTGACTTTCGGCGGTAACTTGCACTCTCCTGGAAGTCTGGAGGTCAGTTATTTACAAGGGGTAAAATAAAGGCCGCCCCGAACGGAAGGGCCTTATTTGTCCTACAAGACAATAGTTGGCGATAAAACGGTTTCAACGTGTCTATGAAGAGCCGCCGCAAAAATAGTTAGGTACAGGAACCAATCAAAATTCGAAGGACACAGAAAATGATTGGGTTTTTACACTTGTTGTCTGCCCAAGGAATTTACATCAATCGTTTGGATGAGGCTGAACTTCATTCACGCCAGCCGCTGTGATGAGGTCTTCAACTAAAGGTGCATCAACTCATCCAATCATCTCTTAAAATCAGTTGTAAAGTAATGCTAGGCCGCTTGCTGCTCACGTCGTTCGGTCTTTTCCAAGGGAGGTGATCCCTTTGGTTGTAATTCTGGTATCAGGGTTAGAGGACGTCTTGCGTTATGGAGTTAAATTCTTTGTAATGTTAAAAACTGTTGGTTATGATCCTGTAAACACAAAATGTGAACGGTAAAGACACAACCTAACTAACTGATGTGTTTTTTTTTTCTTTCTTTAATGTGGTCTGCTTATCATGAGGTCAGTCACCCCAAAGCCAGACCATTTCTTTTTGGATTATAGAAGTGCATGCATTACTGCTATGATTTTTGATCCTGCAAGTAGGACTTGTAATTCGTGTTAAATTTAGTTTTCCAAACTTCTAGAAAATACCTTGGCACAAACTAAGGGCGTAGAGTACCCAGCCAAACACTTATTCCGTGTGAACAGGCAGCTTTTGTTTTTATAAGCACGCAGACACCAGACGTGAACAATGCTGGAATGTAAATTCCCCCTTACCTGGACACGGAATACAACAGCTTTTCGTGGTGTTGTCAATAGAGTTTTGACAATATCCCTTGGGGCATGGAGCGCGTTTACACTTGGTCATACCATCCTAAGGAAAGAACAGGTTTGCTGCTAAATCAAAATGCTTGATGATTCTACAATAGGAATTCAGTAACTATCCTCCATACATGGCCCTCAATCAATGATAATTTTTGTCAATCTATTTTTAGTACGAGGTCATGAGGCAAGCTATTAAAAGAAAGGGTTCTGATTGGCCCGTCTCGTGAAATATGAACTGCGAGGCCATGGGGCTGAGATTAATAATAGCCTTCACACGTGGCGCGAAATATTGAAAACAAATTGAGAATAGTTATCAGGGGGTATAGGGATATGCTCTCTCACCTCGTCCTCTCTTGTGTATAGCTCAAGCTGACAATCAGTTTAAAGTTTGTGAAAACTCCTACACACGCACACACACACACTAATTTTTAACGGGCGAGAAATACTTCTTAAGTCCGCGGTCTGTTTGCGTCTTCCTTTAAAAAATTCAGTGACGAAGAATGTTCAAATTGTATAGCTGACATATTTAACGTTTGAGCGTAAAGTTTGGTTCGTAGTTTACTCTTTTCCAGAGAAGGCAATTCAGTAAAGATAAATCAAAGAATATCCTCTTACTGTACAACTGCATGATATGCATCTAGAAAGACCGAAGAGCGGAATATATGGTTGCCACGTTTGACCGTCGTTGAACTTGCTCCCGCTGAAAGAACATTCTACAGAATAGGGAAATATAAGGTAAGCGCTAAGGGGACTCCGTCAGCCGGCAATACCGGGTGCCGGGCCACTGTTTAGACAAATGAATGACAGTGAAAATGAAAAACTCGTACCTTTTTTATTATTTTTATTATCTTTATTATCTTCTGATTGATTATCTTCGTTATCTAAAGACAAATAGGAAACAGAAATGTGAGCGGCTTTTATCATTTCTTTCATCGGTACTTGGTCCATTGCATAATTCGACATTGTTTTGATTGGCCATTAGCAGCTATCGTTGCCACCCTTGCGCTTCGCTTATCTAGCACTGATCTCATATCAAAGGCGCGCTCCTTGAATAATTGCTGATTATTTCTAAATTGTTCTTACCAGGACATCGCATACAACAGTCTGTCATGCGCAATTTCATGGGATTTCTACAATGAAGTTCTGGGCATTTTACTCTGCTGCATGATATGTTCTTGGTGTCCTCCTGTGGACCGAAACGAAACGAAAGTAGGACACATCAGTAATGACGTCATCATACCATTCTTGATTACTTATCATGCGCACGCTTGTTAGGAGGCGTAAACCCGCTTACCGTACATGTGCATGCATGGCACCTCATGTAGCCAAACGTTTGCACATACGGGTGCCAAACCGCGCCTGCTCGGTAAGCTTTGCGGTCTCTTCTCACATAGCAACCTTCTATTGATGGTCGATTCTTCTTTTCGTAATATATAACGACGTTTTTCTCCAACTCTGAAAGAGAACAATAACGCCATATCAGTAAATTCAAAAAAAGCGTCTATGAAAGTAAAACGTTTGAAATAAACAGTGCAATGATTTTCTGTTTACCTGGACACACCGGGCAGCAGGAATGAGGTACCATAATTGGTGCTTCTGTGCAGTTTAACCGCTGACATTTAACTTCAGAACAAATGATTTCTTCGTCCTTAACGATGCAAACAGATTAACATTTCAGCATCGGTTATTTAAAGAATCTCGGCAGCAGAGAGAAAAAAGTCCGTGCATTATTCAGTAGTTTTCAGCAGAGCAGGGGATTGCATATATTGGCTATAACTTTAGTATATGTAACTTTAGGATAAATTTAGTACCAGAAATCACTAATATATGGGGAAGGGGCTACGTTAATTCACTGGTGTGAAGACGCTCAGCATAGCGGCATCCCAACATTCCAGTATTTAGGGGAGTGTCAAAATTAACCATTACAAATGGAACTAACGAAGCTAAATCATGCCAATGTTATGAAGACGTGCGAAAACAATCAGCTGCTGAAACAAATTTTAATAAATTACCTGACATTGGCAAGATGTACATATGTCATCCTCTGAAATCCAGCTCGTGCCATTGTAATGTTTCTTATTCCCATCATAACAAGCTCCAGGTTCTGCTGTGTGCTGTGGATGAGGTAACCGCTGACTACAAACATTGCCGTTCACCAAGACTTGGCTCCTCAGCTCTCCCTGAGGCACCTCCTCACTACTAACTTGCAAATAAACCAAACCGCGAATCAGGTTCCATAAGAAATCTGGATCGAGGTTGCGTGCGATTCCCGAAACCTGAAAGCAACAGGTTATCAACTGAGTATTGTAGGCTTAAGAGTCTTCAAAACGGACATCGTTTTGTTAGGTTTTAACGTCCCTACGTAGGCGGTTTTTTTTTGGGCATTTTTGCCCAACCAGGCACATTGAGAGAGAGAACGCCACGCTTCCGGTTGCGGCTCAAGAACGCTTTTACTTGAGTTAAGCCCAATTTAGAGAAGCTCTCGTTTGAGTCACTCAAAAGACATTAAATACTGTGCTTCGTTTATTCGCAACAACAATTGCAGTAGCCCCAGGCTTTATGCAACATCTGGGAAATCCACACGTACCATTTCTCCCTCGAACTCCCGTAGTAAGTGCACGTGCTCATCATAAGGCTGAGGAACCTCTCCAAAGTCAGCGAAACCTAGGAGTTCCGCGGTTACCAAGTTATTGCGCCCGCGGTCCATACCGGAGAGCATCAAGTGATAATGCAAAGCACAGTTTTTATCAAGAAAGAACCAGGCCTGCCCTGCCGCTCCCGTCTGGATCTTGGGAACTACTTCGTTACCAGATAATAGCGCTGGTGGATCTAAGGAAGAGGCGGGAAGCAGAAACTGGTTGCCTTTAAAAAGATAAAATTTTACCCCTGGATTAACAAGCTCATTGTAATGATTTGAAAGTTAAAGCCTTGTCCAAACGGGGTCGCAAGTCAACGCCAGTTTTAAAATGTGAACTTGAGTATCAACGGTTTTAAGTCGAGTGCCGTCAAAAACAAAAACAACAATAAGACAACAGAAATAACTTTCTTTGACTATCTAAATAAGTGCAGACAATTAAATCAAGAAATACGAGGTCGAGGCAGATACATGCAGCACGCAGGCAGCGCAATGAGGGCTGGAGTGAATATTTATCGCAAGGAATGCGGCCGTTTTTTTTAGTGATTTTTAGGGTAGTTGTTTTAGTTTTGTATTGGACCGTGTATTTTATTTAGTGTTAACAATATAATTATTAATAAAAGGTTATATCATAATTATCGCAATTGGCTTTCGGTGCGATGTGACTGGTTCAAAACTGACGCGAAACAGCTCAGTTTGGCCAATCACTGAGCATAATAAAACAAAACCAAAGCAAACACACTGAACATGCAACTGAAACTTTTTCTAATAAAACTGCAGAAAAAGCTTAGTCTGAGAAACCACTTATTCATTTCCTAACTGAAGACGTTACGATAACTCTTTCTGAACCTGAGTGAGACATTATCATGACTCGAGCATTCCAAATGTCCTTTTAATCAGACGGCCACAACGATTATTGTAAAAAAAAAAAAGAAGCATTTCCATTGTGACTGACCGTGATATGATAAGTGGTGTCCTCTGTATGGAAACTGCCGCAGCTGTCCGTAGACTTCGGCATTTCTGACCGTGCTTCGAACATTGATGAACATGTTGCCATTAAATAACCAGTAGGTCTCTGTAAACGATGGTCTCTCCCAGATACCTGAAACCTGAATCATGTGCGCAAACTTGTGTTTAATGTAAATGCAAGGAATGAAGTCAACAAAATCAACTTCTGTGTTCGGTCAGAATTGTAAGCTTTAACTGAGAATAGAACTAACGGAACAACTGGAATAAGGTTTTCGAAAAGAGAGTCAAAGAAAGCCTATTCCGAAAACGGAATGGTTGTTGCAGAGGTGCCCTGAGAACCGTCGCGCAGAATAGTCTGGAGACGAACGAGACTGACACTTCGGCGGCCGCCCATGCACGATTATTCGCGCCAAAATCATCCCAGAAAAACGCGTATTCTGCGTATTTCGAGTAAAGCGTGCTCTGTTTATACCTAAAAACCTCGGGGTTTTCCGTTCATTTTGCTGTTGTGAGCAAATAAACTGAATTCTATTCCGTTCATTCCGAGCAAGTGGCACAGGTCAACCGAACGTTCCGAGCATTCTTTCCCGGAATCTGAGACCCAAAAGAATGCAGACTTAATTATTCATGTTGCACTATCAAATGCAGACAGGAGAAGCCCATCTCGGCCTCTCATTTTTGAGGACTTCAAATACAGGAATGAATAAAAAGTTCTGCACTATCTAATCAAGGTGACCGCTTCTTCTTCTTCGTCGTCGTCTCCGGATTCTTGTTGTTAAAAAATAATAGAAATGAGAGAAAGTCACCTCCGCTCGGCCATGTTCATCCACATCAACCAATCGTGCCAGCCGCTTGATATTGCGCCGATTGTTTGTTGCTTGGAGTGTTATTTCTTCCACAGAATTTATCAGACCCGACAGAAGTATCTAAAATAAGAAGTTACGAGAAATCACTCATCGAAATCTAATTCGAACCCACAAAAGGTGATCACTGTGGATGATAACGAAGCATGTTCATGAAACGTTCGCTCATCGCAATTTATAGATAGTTTCACTCACGTGACCAGCGGCCATATTGATTTACTGAAACAATAGGACATATTTGGATAGAACTAGAATTCAATTCCCCAAGGATTTGTTTTGGGACACCAAAATGGCCACCATGACGTCAAGTGAAAACGGCGACCTATACTTGCTCTTCGGCGAACGAAGTTTCCGATGAAGCGAACGAGTTTCGTGATGATATTAAATGAGACAGCGAGCTTTAAAGCCCCATGAAAAAATGAGATGACGCGAGCACACTAAGACAAAACTCCGAGTTCTCCCAACCTTATAATGAACTCGTCTTTCATGATCAATTTCGAAGAAGGCATAGCCGCTGGCTCCCGTCATTGTGGGTCTGGGCGCATCTCGACCGGATAACTGAGATACAATGGCTGAAAATAAACAGGGATGCTCTCATTGATCGCGAAATGAAAAAATTACAAATCATAAAGCCATCAATAATCGATCGGTGATCGATTGACCGAGCGATCGACCGAGCGACCGACCGAACGACCGACCGAACGACCGACCGACTAACTGACTGACTGACGGAAGGACGAACGAACGGGTGAATGGATTAATTTATGGATGGATGGATGGATGGATGGATAAATGAATGAATTACTTACTTAAACAATTATTTTATTAACTCACAGTTACAAGTCCTCTTAATGTTTACGCGTCCGGTAAGTTGAGTAGATTGACCAGCAGTGTTCAACATCAAGGTGATATTTAAATGACCACGTGACATCCACCTTAACGCTTGTTCAGATGGGTTGAGCCACGCTGTTTTAAAATTAGAATTCTGCAAGGAAAAAGGTTACGTTAAGTCGACAGTTCAGTATCTACAATTCAGATTCGGTTTTCATTCGCCCTAACGAAGACCCACTTGTGCGGTTAATAACTGGCAGGCTAATTTAGTTCAGAGCTTCCCGCCATGCAATATCTTGTAAAGAGACACGCTAGTGTACTGTACCTCTCTTTTGACGTCTGTTTCGCCGATTACTTTCACTGTTCGTTGCTCTTTATTGGGCGAGGGATTCTTTATGAATTTGATTGAGGCTTTAGTCCCCGGTCCTTTGAGAACAACAAAACTGAGTAAGAAAGATGTTGTGTAAAACGCATTTCGAGAGAGCCGGTGTGATATCCAGTGATTGCAATCGCCATACAAGGATGATCTCCGCACTACTCTTCCACAAACCACCCCTCCCTACACATATACTAACCACCCCTCCCTACACATATACTAACCTATGCTGTAAGATCCGTTATACTGCAGCTGTATCCTCAGCAACTTGCCATTCTTTGCCAAGTTAAAGGAAGCTAGAGCCCCTGAAGTGTGGTCGCTAGACGTCAACAGTGCTTCAAAGGCCTCTGAAATGAATGGAGAAGTATGATTAGTGTTATGTCATGGCTAAGGATTGTTACAAACTAGCTACGAATATACTGAATGATTCTACTTCAGGAGCAGACATTAAGGCTGTTTGATGTTGATTTCGGCGTTACTTGAGCTCAATTTGTGAATGTGACCTTTCAAATAGCAGCTAATAGATGGATTGCTAGTCAACCCTTTCCGGTCAGTCTCAAAAGGTGTGAAAATCCGCTATGTCTAAAGAGCCGCGACCGTCACCACAATCTTGTCACCCTTGAGCCTTCACATTATGTACAGCTGAATGTGTTACCGAGAAGATTTCTCTTGGTCAGTTGTTCCCAACACATTCAATTCAAAATGCATCATTGTCCTAGCATGGTCAAAAAGACTTCAAAAGCTTTCAAAACATAAAATAAAGACGCGAGGCTTCACAACCCATGATGTCCTCTATTAACTATGTTGAAACAAAACCAAAGCTATTCGTGAGCGATATTTCAGGCTCGTTTTTTTGTGTGGGTGTGTTTTACTGTACAGTTAAATTGAATAGCTTAGTTGGTTGTCAAATTGCCCTGTTGGAATGTCAGTAAGCGGCACTTTTTAAGAGTTTTCGAAACTATGAGCACAGTGCTGAACTTATTTTAGTCTTATGTTCAGTCCTCTTGATTTCATGTTTATGAGAGCGATTCTGGAGATATGAAGTTTGATGCATTTATAACTATCAATATAGCTTAAATAGCCACATGAAGTAACCAGCCGAGACAAAGAACGCGGTGCCTGTGTAGTCGCCAGTATTGCTCCTTCCGGGAGAACATGACGTGAATGCAATAACGAAGCACTAAAGCTAATCATGACGTCTGAAGCATGCAGTGCACCGGGCGTCGACAATATTATCTCAGAGGCACTTATGGTCAGATTTGCTTATGTCGTAAGAGTGGACGTTTTGCAGGCGCTATTTGATCAGTTTTCTTTAGAACCCTTAAGTGGTACCTATCTCCCGATACATGCATTCCTCCTTCGTGTAGAAACTTCTTGCGTAAAGTCAGTGGTCTTAACTAAATTACTACGTGAACACACAAAAAAGTTTTACTTATTGAGAAATAACAAATGATTAGCTTATAAATTTGGCCAGATTAGCTGGAAAAGAGGGTACGGGCGGTCTGACTCTACCAAAGCACGTGGTAAGTTGTTCCCTTCCCTCAAGGTCTTAGGAAATAAAACAAAAACCGATGATACTTAGTAAAGGATGTCGGTCCTTTATACGAGTGCTCATGCAATTGTCGGCGTCGAGATGCGGTACAAGATAATTATAAGAGCCTAGCTCAACTCACCATTATGCATTTTATACACAGCATTGTCAGTCTATTCCGCCTCCTCGTTAATTCCAAATTCTTCTTCTCAGTCTTCTTTTTCTTCTTCTTCTTCTACTACTACTACTACAACTACAACAACTACTACTACTACTACTACTACTACTGCTGCTACTACTACTACTACCACAACAACAACTACAACAACAACTACAACTACTACTTGTTCTTCTTCTACAACTATCTACTTTTACCCTTTGGTCGTTTAAACAAGCTTCCTAGATCACCAAGATGTCAGTATACACGAAATTTCGCACGTGGCGACGGCTACAGTAGTGTTACACTGATTTCTTTATAGTGTCGCCTATGTTTCTAAGTTTTAAACTTAAGTTTTCCGTGTAGGCGCGTCTTATCTACATTGTCGGTATCTGAACAAGAAAGGAAATTTCCCACATCCTGGGATTTTATAGACAAAACATTTGTATTGATTGCCTGGAAAATACTGCAGACGGTAAATATCATTTGAACAGCGATCACCAGTACAAACTAAGTAAGTCGGCTTTAAAACACACACTCGTCATCTCCGACAAAAAGTATATATTGCTTAGGGAAAATGACCCCACTCACTTATAAGGTTGTACTGTATTTCTAGACCAGTTTGCGTGGTTAACTATTGTTTTTTCAGGATGGAAGAAGACTGATTATTTTCTGCGATAAACTTACCATCTGAGTAAGATTTATAGGGTGAAATATATCCCACGAGACCAGCTGTTTGCTGCCGTTTAAGCTTTAGTACTAAGCTTAGTTTTTCCTGTTTGAGAGACTCAACGTGTTTTGCAGTCATCTGACTCCATACCAGGCACACCTGTAAGGATGAAACCAGCGTCGTAAGGCCAGAGCTAAGTCAATTCTACTTTGGCCAATTATTACAGAGGAAACAATCTCTGAAATGAGCCAATCAAAATTCAAAGCAAATAAACGCAGCCCACGCTATGCGCGGGAAACTCTGTGCTTGCACGACACACCTGGGTTTTCTCACAGTTCTTATAAACAACATGGCGAGTTTTGAGCCCAATGAAAGAATAAAATGATAAATTGATCAGTACTGAATGACGTGGGCACATTCTGGTTCTAATGTGATTGACTGAGAAAGTGGCGGGAATTTCTTTCGGCCAATCACTGTGCGATGTAATGCAAAATTAAAGTAAGCATGACAATAACTGCGACACTGAAATGACAATCACTTTTGAATGATAAATATCACACTAATTTGTAACAATACCTGGCTTCCATTTATAGCCTTTCGCTGAATGTTTAGTTCTTGAATCAGTGAACCTTCTGAATCCAAAATTGTTGCTGTGCGGAGTTTCCGAGGCCTGAGTTTTAAGGCAAATAAATAACTTGAAATGAGAAGTTTTTATACCAGATATAAAATGAGCACGTTTTCTACTTACCCCTCATAACGAATTGAGATGTGAAGTGAGTTGTGCACCAAAGTGAAGTGCGCACGCGCGAAGCCATTTTGTCGGGAACTTGAGGCATCTGGTGTCACCAGCAATGATACAAATTCTGAAAAAAAAAAATCTAAGTTGTTGCTGCTGTTTCGTGACGAACGTCGCCTAATATAGGTGTCGTTTTAAATAGCCCGAAATATGATTCAAATGAGCCAATTTGGTTCACAATATTATGTATCCAACTTAACCGAACTTCAGTTTGTTTTGCCTCGAACGGCTTTTGTGGAAATGCTTGTCCAACTTAAAATAATAGAAGATAATGTTTACCGCCAAGTTCGCTAAGGGCCGTGAATCACGGCTTCTTGTCTTTTTCATAAAATCATTTGAGACTTTTACGAGAAACGGATTTAACTCATGCTGAGCTCAACCGACTGGTGTACTGTACTGTAAGCATAAGTCTCCAATAACGCTTTCTAGGCTGTCTCAGAACCAAGAACAAAGGAATTACCGTCTGGCCAATCACCGGAAACGTTGACAGTCAAACAAACCGATCGATCACAACTAGAACCAAATGCATAAATCCCGTGTAAAGGGCGCTACAGTGCGCGGGAGCAAGTCATCACAATTGTTTTCTTTCTTTGTTCAGAAAGTGGCTCAGTTGAGCCTTGAATTTCTGCGGAATCAGTGATCTTGGTTTCTTTACACTTAGTTATGGACTTTTCCAGGGGCTATGCAAAACTGAACCGAAGCAATTGCGAAGACTCGACAAAAAAACTCCTGTCAAGGCAGGGATGTCGAAGTCATGTATTGTGATTGGAAGAAGCGCAAAGAATGTAATATGTTGGACGTTTTTTTTTTCTCACCATCGGGACAAGATGCACAACAATGCCCGGGCTCAATTTTCGGCCGGGCACAGGACGTTGTTGGACAGCGGTTTCTCGTGTTACGACATGATACTTTTCCGTCTCCCTCTGAGTTCGGAACCTGTCGTAGGAAAAAACAAACAAACAAACAAACAAACCTTTGTTTTCGCTGGGTATTAAGGTATTATCTTACCTGCTTAGTAGTTCAACTCATTTTCAAATTACAAGTAGTCAGCAAAACTGTAAAACGAATTACATTTCATTAAAAGTTGGGTGCAACATTGATCTTCTGCCCTCTTTCATACGTGGAATATGCTTCTTTTCACACAAAGAACAGGTAGAGCTTTATGCATTCTTTTGCCGGTTCTACAACAATGAGGGAGTTATTAAAAATAAAACGACTTCTAAAGATATTTTATCCTTTCACTCAGCCGCTTTGCGTGTGGTAAAGTTCTCTTTCTTTACAGAACACAAGTATTTGGAGCCCAAGCAGTTCAAAGGCCAGTCACTACAACAAATAAATAATTCGGCATTGGCGCGTAAACACTTGTGAAAGGAATGCTATTTTCTTTTTCAGGACAACAGGCTAAAACAACTGCCCTCCAAAGATGTATACAAACGCGTCAAGGAGTTCGCTTTAAGCACGAGGGTATGAGAAACTCAGCGGTGATTAAACATATTGATTACAAAATGCTTATGTTATTGACATGAAAAGCCTTTTGTTTGTGAGTATCCTTTGGATTATTTTAATTGGGGATTGAATAGCTCCAAACAATTAAACGCCCTGTTGTGAATTGATAACAACAAAGATTGCTAGGCTAGGAGAGAAGTCACAAGACCCGCGTTGATCGCTCTGGGGGATCCATGGTTATTGAGCTCTAATTGATGCAATGTGCCAATAAAGTAAATGCGCTTACTCTTGATCTTGCGTTTAAGCTCTCAATTTACGTCAATCTTTTTGAGAAAATCATCCGTTTAGTGAAGCATTCAAACACAAACAATATGTCGTTAAAGTTATGCTCAGTGGCTTCCTGTCTAATTAAATTTATACTCGGTTGCATCTGTGAGTAGGAATCGACACTTGGTTTTATTTTTTTCAGTGGTCACCGCGTTCAATGTTCCAAAAGCTAGTGCGACACTTTTGCCTAGATTTCTTTCGGAATATGTGTTAGACGGCAGAAGTAATATTTATCATAAGTTCTTTGCCGTCGTTCTTAAGTGGCAGGGGCAAGTAGTTTGGGAGTCGCTTTCGGATTTAAGGGTGTGGCCGGTTCGACTTTGAATTTTCTGCTTGGTTTTGTTACCTCACTGTCTTAGTTCTGTGCCACACCTCAGCGACTGACAACTCGACGGCTTTCATGCCTTACCTTATTGCACGTGCAAATAACACAAAACATGACTCCAAAAGGAGCAATTTCAGGATGCCAACTGTGGCCCAGATCATAGTGAAGATAACCAAAGTTACATCCTGTCAAGAGATGAAGAACGCAAATAGAATCAGTTTTCAGTCGGCAGTTTCTGATGATTATTTCCGTGGTGACTGTTCAGCAACAACAGCGCCATGTTTTGCACGGCTTGACATTTACATCATTTCAGCTGAGAGCTCAACAGTTCAAACCTCCAAAATCCCATTTTTCTCAGCATCTATCCACTGCCCGAACAACAGGAGTCAAGAGAAAATGGGCTCCATTTCTTCTTCTTTTTTTGATGGGAAGTGATATTTAAGGCAGTCTTTTCTACTTGACTGGCCACAATTCGGCATTTTATTATCGGCCAGTTCGTAATCGTAGTTGTTTCAAAATAATTGAAATCACAACGGCAATTAACTCCGATTCACTCTGGACAAGGTCCAGCGCTCGGTCGGTCAACTTTTGAATTTACGAAGTTATTGTAAAGTAAAGTAAAGTGAGCCGTGACTTGCCACCGACGCTGCCATCGCAGGTTTTTAAGAAGGAACCCCTTTATTTATTTGTTCAAGACTTTTTAAGTGAAAGGTTACTCTACGGGATGTAATTTCACCGTGGTCTTTTGAAGTGTGACAGAATGAATCGGTTTCCGCATTCGTCTAGAACTAAGCACAATACCGGAGGCAACTAAATAAGTAACTTTCTTTACGCTCCTCAAGGCGAGCGGAAAGCAACTGAGCAACTCAGTTTGAAACTGTACCACAATTTACGCAATTCTGCATGCTAATGTGTCAATGATTTTTACAGCACTTTAATTTACGCACTGGATCAGTATCCGAACATGTCGTCTTTGTCAGGTATTTTAAAAGATGCGTGCGTACTTTCTAGGCACGATTGTCGTGGAAATTTCATTTTCACGCTATTTTAAGATACACAATAATGCATGTTATCTGAATGACGCTAAAATTAACCTTGTACGCGGAAAATGCATCTTTGACTATATATTGCCAAAAAGAATTGCAAGAATGCGAACAATAATGTGGAGTCTTTGCGGCAAGGCCTCCACGTCTACTTATCTATCTCCGGGCAGACTGGTCTTATGACTCGTGCTCGGAACAATGAGGAAAAAAATAACGATTCCTGACGAAACAGTGCAATTACGTTATAGTGTAGCAAGGTAGCACAACTTACTGATTAGTGTCTTTCTATTAGTCTAAAAAATATAAATGCCTTTAAATTGATTACTCGGGGCATAAGCTTCCTAGGTAGAAGAGTTACTTTTGTTACTTGCGCTTATAGGTCGACTGAAGCCGAGTATCGCGTTATGTTTACTACTGGGCTTAGCGAAGTAAGAGTTTAAGCCGACTTTGGCTTCTTCAGTTTGTTAGAGCTTAAAATAACTAGACTGCACCTTCTAGGAAATGTATCAAAGAATCTTTAAAAATAGAAAATGGAGAGCATAATAAGCTAGTTCATCAGTGCGGCTTACCTCCAGGTTTAGCAGAAACTGGTTGATATTCTCTTCCTATAATGACTGGCCTGTCTCCGGACGCCAAACACAGGGGCAGGAAGATTATTAAGGCCAGGACATCTATTCTTAAGCGATCCTTAATGTTGCTCATCTTAATCGTTGTTTTAAATGACAGCTTTTCGTGGCTTTGGAAGTCAAAAGCGTGAGAATATCGCGTCAGACGTCATAACTTCGATCTCGTCAGCCAAACAACTCACGCTATGTAAAACACTAAACAAACAGTTCCCCAATTTAACCCACCGACAATATTTGTTTTCATTGTTCCCGAGTTGGATTTACTTGTTTAGACCCCCCTTCGACGCATTTGTTCTGTAGAACCTAATATTACCCGTTTCTCATTGAGTTTGACTACGTTCGATTAATAACTTGATCAGTGACTGTGAGTGACATACACTTGATGTCCGATATCTGGAAACACGTGATTCTTCTGCGCACACGGAGGCTAGGAAAGTTTGAAGTTAGTGATCTTTGCCAGGAGTCAGGGTTTTGCCGAATAGTTGCGAGGTTTGTATACGATTGCGGATGAGATTTATCGGTGTTTAGATAGAATTATATTTATTGTTTACTCAATTAGCTCGATTGTTTCTCTAATCATTGTTTTGTGGGTGACAGGTTATCGCAGCGTTTATTCAAACATTCTATCCCCTCGCACATTCGATCGATAATCGAAACGAACAATAAAGCTTCGCGCTTTGGGCTGGAAAGTAAACAATAACACAGAGGGGGTCTAACTGACAATACCGTAACAACCACATTTTCAACTCGGCTTTCATCCACATGAATCTTATTTCATAATATTCTCGCTTATCTTGTAAATATTTTTGATTGCGTTGTCGATTGCCGAGCTTCAATTCTTTCTTACATCAAGGCGTGAACTCAGACTTACCATTTTGTTAATTAATGAAGACAGTTTTAAGCATAAAATTAATTAATAGAAAGTTGCACGCAATTAGCAATTGAGCGATTTATTTTGTGGTTGCTTCAATGATGTCACAATCATTCCTAGTAACCGCCAACTTCTTTTTGGCTAATCAATTGACCACCGCGGACTTGTAGAGAATGAAGCAATAAAACTGAAAGTTTGATAACTGTAATTTTTGGATGTGTCGTTACTATACTACTTCAGTAGTGGCTCGGTTCGAAGGAATTTCCACGCCAGCAACATAACAGGTCCTTTAAGTAATTCTTTTTCCTTTCCGAGTGCTCTGAGCTGATTCACCGCGCGCCTTAAAAAACAAACTCAAAGCTCAATACAAAGGGAAAATGCGGTGATTCGTTGTAAAAAAAAAAGTAAATTTTTGACGTAACTGTGCCTTGTGTTGGTCCGCGGAATGGGAAGAATTGTTTTCTCGAAATTGCGATAAAGTGCCGAATGTTTGTCTCTGTGTTCTGGGGTAACGAAGCCAGAAGCTACGACATGTGGACTACTTTTACGTTAATTTATTCCATCGTTTTGTCTCCTGGGGCTAAAATTCAAACGTAACAGGCTTTTGATGTTTGTCCAACCATTTGGAACTAAGAACCGGCACTAGACATCCAGAAAGGAAAGCGGATTTATGGTAAATTAGCAAAATGATGACATAAGCCCTCGAATTCACGGTGGCTAGAACAGAGCAATATTTGTACTCAAGTCTCTAAGAACCCAATAAAGGCCTTGCTCCTTCTGCTGCTCCTCCCTCCAACTCTATTTGAAGTGTTGTTTTTGTGGTGGGAGTAAAATCAACCTCTTGACCAGACTACTCGAGCTGGAAAGTACACGAGGAATAAGAGAGTGATCGACTGAGACATCCGATATATACGATTAGCACATAAAAACACTTCAAACGAGGAGTAAAGCGGCGTCTGTGCGCTTGCCTCAAATCGCTGAGATCAGAATAGTCGAAATACCGATAATAAAATTGTTTTGGCATGCCCAGTGCACAAAACCACAGAGCATTAACAAGTTACCACATCTCGCTAAGCCTCTGGATTTTGACTCCTTTTGATACAATATCAATGTGTGTAAGAACTGGGGGACTAAGGCGTAAAGCCAATGTACAGGTCTCTTAAGCCACGCCCTTTGGCGAAAGCGCCGGTTTTGGTGCTTTCTCAGGTTATGTACTCTGTGAAAGCACATGTTTTTAATGGGATGTGTCTAAGAAAAGGGAAAACTTAATAAATGCCGAATATGGAAATTTGACAGGCTACCAGATAAAAAAATCCCACCTCGTGTAATAGAATGAATATGAATGCATTTGATATAATGAGTCGATACGTGTTAACGGTGTGTGAGAAAAGTGAATGACGCCAATTATTTTAGGAAGTAACTGCAAAGAAATATCACCCAAAAAACCCCTCACAAACTGTGACATTAGTTTGCCTTTTCGCAAAAGGAACTGAAGGTCAAAGAGTAGTTCAAATGACCACGATGAATACACGAAGATTTCGTGCCATTTAAATATTTTTGATATCCACTTCAACCTCTCTTGAATACAAAAACAATAATAATCATCCATATGTGAAATAATGATGGAGTATTAGAGGTGATTTTCGCAATTTAGACGCCACTGAGTTTTAATCCGTTTCCGCGGCCCTTTAGAGGTCAAACACGGATGCTAAATGAGGACCGGTCGAGCAATTTGAGTGATTCTACCATTTTTCTAGCCGGTTTCAATTTCGCATCGTTTCATTCTGTGTTCATTCATACCAAAGCTATTTGGATCCGCGGTCATTGGCTTTATTTTCGCGTATCATTTGCGATATTTATGCGGCTATTAACGAGTTTGGAAACTTCGTCGTCTTCTGCAGAAAGTACAAGACAGGATTCTTCTCAACCAGGTCTTCATTTTAAACTGTTTAATCTGCTCTCTGCTTGATCAAAGATAGCTTTACTTCTCGTGTTAACATCTTAATGAAAGCAATATTTAATATCGATTAACTTATAAGTGTGGCCGTTAGACTCCTGCAAATATTTAAACCTTTAGTCCTGTAATGTCATGAATGGCTGATCTAAAGAATAAGATATTTTGGTTTTCTTGATCATCCAATTTGGATTTTAAAGCTATTAATCGGCTGAGAAGTTTACTGATTTGATGTTTTTCAATCATAGTTCATTTTCTGCGGACTAATTTAAATTGAGTCAGTAGTTAGGACGTGATGTTCTTTTTTTTTTTTTTGCTGAAAAGTACTCTCAAAAAATTCAGTATCATCCAACTTCTAAAGTTTCCCTAACTTCCGCTTTCCCTTACAACTCCGTTCCATTTATCTTATTTTGGTCAGAGCTGATCTGATACACTTCATTATAGTGAATTATCAAAACTGGCCCACGTTGTTGAAAGCCGGCCCGCGGGATCAACTTCATCCCACCAGTCCAGGGTGATAGGTCGCTATCTATGCCAGCAGTTTAAAAAATATGTGAAGAAGCTAAGTACTACCTTGTAAGTACGCCTTTAGCAGCAACTAGCTAATTAAGAGGATATTTTATGTACTCGATTAAGACTTATCCACCGGGTAAGATAAATTTCTGTATCCGACCTTTGAACAACACCGGCCTGGTTAATAATAACTTTTAATTAATAAAGGAAGGAGGGATTACTATCACTGAAATTGTGTCATTTTGTTCACAGTTTTTGAGATCACTGGCAATTTACCTCACATGGCTACCTAGATGACTACGAAGTGCATTCCCCACTCAGATGCGTAACATAGTCAGATGAGCTATGCCAACTGATTATACCAAAGCACTGTCGCTTAATGAGTATTTCATGATGAAATTAACTTCAAGATGTACCAAAAATAAAGCATCTAATTATACTTCAATTTACAGAGAAAGGGAGCCATTCAGTTATTCAATCACGCCTCAATTTTGTTGGAATTAGAGATGCACCCTTGCGGATCCTCCCTTGCTTGATTTCATTCAAGTAAAATCTGGCTGAGAGCTCGTTTAAAAAAATGCACTTCTTTTCCTTGGTTATTTTCAATGACGTTCTCACAAAGGAAAAATTCCTTCATTCTTCTATAACGAAGCCTGGTCGGTCATGTCGTTTTTGAGGCTCACCGCTGGTAATGCGTGCAATATCGGAAATTGTCAGCCCCGATCACAAGTTTCAAGAGGTGCATTGTTAGGTTCACAATCCAAAAATAAGGAGTCCAAGAATACTTATGTAACTCTGTGGAGGGCACGCTATTTCAGTTAATGTCATTTATCTATGCATGAGTCGTTAAGTGACGAATTTCAGTTAACTATTCCTTTGACTTAATTAAGCCACTGACTGATATTGAGAGAGTTTCTATGACGACAGACGGATATTCAAAGGCTTGCTTTGCAAAGGGACAGTCCGTTACCGTTCTCTAGAGACAAAAATTGGTTTCCAATCAGTACAGCTCAGCTCAGATGAGCTCTGAGCGGATTTACTAGTATCTCATCTACTGACTGAAGTGAAGCGGGGTCCAGTGCGGAACTTACCATGAAAATTTCCGTTCGCCACGAATTCTTTAACTAACTGGGGGAAAGACTATTCGAAACTCTCTTTATACCTGGAACTGAATTTACGTATTAAAATAAGGCGTGGATGTGTTCCAGACCTGTTGGCTGGTTTCTCGCTGTTAATCTAGCCTATATAATTGGGATATCTGGCGATTTACAAATCGCTCTGCAGCCGGCTGTCATATTATACACTTAATGTATGGTCCCGAGGGAAAACAAAACTAACCAGTTTCTCGAGGGAACATACATTCAGTGCTTTGTTATATATTTAGACTTTCCTTGTGTATTCGTGCTGTTGTATTCGGCGCGCGGGCAACAACTGCGTAATTGTATCGCGGTCGAGATACATTTGAATTTGATCAGCGGCACGTGACCAAGAATCAACCAATCACAGTGCTCGTTTTGTTGTGTGAAAGTCTAAGTGTATAACAAAAACCCCTATTTAAATCATTAATAATTCATGTAGAGAAAACAAAAGGAATGCTTTCCTAGTCAATGGCTGTATATCTGATACAAAATTTTCCTAATTTACATAAACTTTCCGTTTGACTTTCTTCGTTAAAATTACTCGTACAACAAAAATAATGGATCAACAACAATACCAAACGCTGACGTTAAATAAGATACAACACTGCCGCTCATATTGTAAACATTACCTCTAATATTTATGGGAAAACATACAGATTTGCGAAAATAGACGACGTTTCGATCTCATCCTTTTGACACCATTGTCAAGTAAAAAAGTGGAAGTAAACCACCCATATGGTATCTGGTAAAAAGGGGAAAAAAGTCTTGCGCGTGTTCATAAAAGTAATTAAATGTCCAGGATTCAGACATATAATTCAGTATGGCTTATTAACTTTCAACCTTGAGGGGCATGTTTACCTTTCCGCAAGTAAATAAGCGACAATGGTTTTATTAACTCCTTAACTCCGTCTACTAAAAAAAATAATTGGAACTCCGTCTACTAAAAAAAATAATTGGATTTGTCATTAGTTTTCAATGTTAAATAAAGTAACGGATTGTAGGACAAAGCATTCAGTTCTAATGTGTCTCTTCACTCAAATAAAAGAAAACATGAAGCCAAGACTGGCCTAGACAGCGAGTGACTAATAACAATAAAATCTGATGCACGATTGCTTGCCCCCCGACACTTCGTCATAGACTCTAATTTCGTCGTCGTCGTTGTTGTCGTTTGTTTTCCTTTCCATTGACTTTGCAGCCAGAGAAACAGCTATAAAAGAGCGGGGACATTCATTTTGTCCACACAGGGCTTTGTTTAGACCTACCTGCTGTCTTAGATTCTGAAGTTCAGAGGTATTATCATGAGTTTCTACCATCTAGCTATTCGACCTAGGACTTTCTAATAGGTATAAGCAGCTAAATATTCTCCTCCTATCACCGGTTTTTGTACACACGGCACGTCTTCCTTTGTGTAGTTTTTCTTGCCCCGTTTCAGTGGAAGATGTTATTTTATAGCTGCCATCTCAGTCGTGACAACAAGAAAAACATCCCGCACCCAACATAAACCTGTCTCCCTCCGGCTAGTGGGAGAGCAACCACGTCTTATCATCCATTTCTTAGTTATCATGGACCCCCTTCCTTTGTCAACTGAAAACAAAACTGAAGAGAAATACTATTCGCTCGCTGCCATTGCACCAACTAAAACTGACACACCGACGAAGGATCTCTTATCGAGTTCGGGCTCTCCAAGTTTTGTTGATAACACACATAAGTAGACAAGATAAATATTAAAGATATATTGGACTTAACAAGTGTCGTTATAATGATCTAGCTCCGTTTTGTAACACTGTGCAGTGAGGTGATCATGTCCAGCTTTCAGTAGTTGAGTTGCCCTTTAGATGCCGCATCTGTCAAGCAATTTCTTGAAATATCATCTGTTTGGATGTTTCTTGCTGTTTATAACGAACTTAAAACGACCACTGATCAAACAACACCTCAGCTGTTTCAACCTGTTAACCAGCTACACCTTGCTTTATTAAAATCCAGCTTGGATATCAAATCGATTTTTCTGAGCTCGCCAGCCAGTAAGTTGCCAGTGTGTTCGCTGGTAATCGTGATTGTTTTCACAGTCACGGTCTTTCGTTTGTTTCCTTCAGTCGTCTAAGTTTCCGGTAAGGTTTTCCTCGGTGATTTTCAGTAATTGCTTTCTATCATCTAACCGCCAAAAAGGACTGAATAAGAAGCTTCTTTAAATGTCACCCACCCGGCCTACAGAAAGTTATCTGCCAGTGGATGTCGTCAATTGCAAACGCATTCCTAGCACACCAACTTTGACGGAACTGTTTGAGGTTGTGTGTGGAATGGCTCTGAATTTAAAGTGGTCTGGATTCTCAGCCAGGGCCGGCGAATGGAGTTCGTTGTCTCAAGCAGCTGCGGTCAAAAGCCCTCTGAAGCCGGAGACCATTACGGGCAGTCTTTAAACCCCATATTGGTCACACACTGAAAACAATTATCTTAAGTGAAGAGAACAGGCTTCAGTTAAATTCCGAGCAGTATAACTATCACGAATCTATCACAACCACAGGAAGGTTGAAAAACATTTGGAGTTAAAAAAAAGATAGGTTAAAGGGTCAACCGTGCAGAATTTATCCAGCAAGGAAAACTGCCTGCATTTTCTTTTTTCTCCTGATGTCAGACAAGCATTACGGCGGGCGGTCGAGCGCAGGCCAAAGCGAGGGGTATAAAAGAGCCGATAATAAAGTCAGCCCTTCGACTCGGGTTCTCCAGGCATGACCGTCGTCTTAAAACAAAATGGTTCATGCAAGTAGCCTATTATCAAAATTTCCCGGCTATCAAAGGCGGCGTTTAACCACACTCTGACGTAACCATTAGGTGGAATTTTTGCTCCGGGAAGTAAGAGGATCAAACCTTTGAGGTCAATCTGCTCTCTGCTGCGCGGCTGGAGATTACGAACTGCGTGCGATAGGAAATATTGATTTTCAGTGGCGCTAATAGGAAGTCACAAAAGTGTCCAATAGAAGCCTTTAAAATGAATTACTTCGTAGAGGTTGTCTTAGTAGCAGAACCAGTTGTGAACAAAACAAGCAAATCGACGCGGCACGAGAAATAATAGAGGACAGAATTTTAAGTGATGCTCATGTGTGCAAAACCACAGACTTGGTGACGAGGGTTGCGCGGTGGGAGTAAAGGAACAGAATGAAACGGAAAAACAAACACCATGCAGAGAAAAGCCGGAATTACAATATAAATTGGGGCAGGGAAATGGTGGAAAAATAGCAACTGTAATCAATAACCTAGATCAAGAGGGAAAAGCTAAGTAAAGGAAATGATAACTAATGACTACGCTACAGAAACGTTTATTTCACAACGAAAGTTGTTTTCCTTGTAGAAACGTATACCCTGACTGATCTCGGATCAACGGCGTAGTTAGGTCACTGAGCCGAAAACTGGTACAATTGATACTTCGGTTCGGTGTTCGTTCTATCTGAACAACAGGAAAACACACGCAGTTTGACTATTTTATCTGATTCTGGAAAGAGATCAGAAAGAAGAGTACATATCAAACAAGTTCCTAAGGCACAACTGACACGGCTTTCAATTCGTTTCACTTACGTATATTCTCGTCCTTAATATCACACTACTTCTCTACTTGAATTCCTGCACGTACCTCATGGAACTGAAAAAAAGCGCGCTGCTCAATATACAGCATGATTTGACGCATTCTATGGGTTCAAGTTCATGATATTGCTGTGTTATCAATAGGAAAGTTTCTTGATAAGAAAACGGAAGTTTCCGGATATGACCATGCACTACTGGCTACATAAACACACTCATAGATAACCTCAGTTGTTAAACCTCCGATTTTCATTGTAGCTGAAAATCTTTAATCCCTGTTTTACAAGGTTACCAAGCTAAACCAAGCGATCCCAGTTCACTTCACGCGCAGTATTTTGTTTCACATGTTTAAAAGCTTTCCATTCATAGTTCCAAGAAAACGAAATCACGGAGAACAATTTTCGTCGTATAAACACTGACAAATTAACTTGACATGGACTAATTTTCGATCGTATATTAACATAGCGAGTGTTAAGATGTGTCATCGATGGGAAGTGGCACACTAAAATTTGAGATCAACTAGCTTGAGAACGTATCTCGGCTGCCGTAAAGAGATCAGTCAAGCGCTAACAGCTTTACAGGAAACCAAAAACCCTGAAACCAGGGAAACGTCTAGTTTGACCTCAAAAATTAGAAAAGTGGATTTCTTTCTCTTATCAGATAATATCCTGTGCGAACGGTTCACTTCATTTTACATGAATCATTCGTTGTCGGAGAGCAAAAGTCGTCCCATGAATTATTGCGCGCAATCTAATTGTGCACGTGATTATTAGCCTTCATTGTAGCAAGCACTTAAAATAAGTCATATCTGGTTTGGCTTCTTTTTTTTTTAGGAGATATAGACGCGACGGTAGTTTTCCAACACTTGGCAGGGTAGTCACCATAGTAACCAACACCAACTCAACTATCTAGTAATTCGCTCTAGTCAAACATACAAAAGAACAAGTCAATTCTGTATCTTATTTTCAGTTGCGGGGGAAAAAACATGTGGACTGTGGATCAAGTCTAATAAAAAACTGTGAAGAATTATTTCGTTTATGTACACTTTACGACTTGTATTATGCAGAGACATTCGCTGGAATTCGACTATCGAAACTGATTTTCCTAAGTAACTTAATGATTACATGATCTTGCTTAAATTGTGGCCCGTGCGTGCGTGATTTTTTTCCGTCAGAATAATTACAATTATGTTAAGTCGATTTAAATCCTGTGTTCGTGCTTGTCTATCAAGTAGTTCATTTCAGTTAAAAATCACTCGAGGTCACCGTGCTTCGTGTCTGCTTACACGGCTCATGACTTCAACTCAGAAAAATGATTCGTCAGAAGAAAAACTCGCTCGTGAATCTTTCCGTCACTTATCATTCCCTTCGTGTATTCAAGGAGGACTTGGTTGATCGAGTCGCGACAGTTGCTCCCACAGGTGGCCTCGTTACGCCCTCTTGACCAAGTCACATTTTGACTGGAAAACGGTGGCTTTTATTGTTAGAAATTATCTGCATCGACAAGCAGACATATGAACTTTTCATATTTTATGCTTGATCACGTTACTGTTACGTCTTCATACCACAAAACTTTCGTAATGGTTGCTCGCGTACTCTATGAATTCAACATAAAGGGTCAGTGGTTTATTAAGTGAGCGAAACAGCGTTCACACGCCTCGATTTCTCAGTACAGCTGAGAGATATTTGCACCGATTCATGTTGCCATTGTTGGATAGGCGCTTTGAGCTTAGTTACCGTTGATCCATATGGTGAAGTTGTTCTTGTTTCGTCTAGGATCACTGTTTATTTTGTTTATTTTGCTACTGTGGGAGACGTTCTACAGACAAAATGGAGGGAATTTTACAGGTATACAGTTTACATAAACAACTGAATCTTCTATGAATACGAGTTTGATTTTTACGAACAGCTCATCACATATTTCGTCTTTCCCGTAGATAACGAACTCAAGCGTCGTAATGGGTACAATTTTCCAAGATACAATTGGAAGGTAAGGTTCTTGCGCCATATAAATATTCTTTGAACTGTTTCGTTTTTTTCCTGGACAGTTCATGTTTCTGACAAGCAGATAGCAGGGAACATGACACTAAAATTTACAACACCTTCGTTTTGACAAGAACACCACGATTTCGGCTCAGAGGGATACCTCAGGGTTCGTACTCTTTTGAGCTTTTCAAATTTCATGGCTTCCCATGGCCTTTTCTATGACTTTTTCCAGTTTTCCATGACCTGAAGTTTAGCTGCCACTTTCGAAAATTTTCAAAATCATCCTTGTTTTCGGGTATTTTCTGACATAACTTGTCTGAATTTTATTTTGTCCTTGCTTCGACATCTGCAGTAATTTACGTATCACACATACTATAATTTTCCATGACTTTCCATAACCGACAATTAAATTCCATGACTTTCCAGGTCTGGAAACTGAAATACTTAAATTCCATGACTTTCCAGGTTTTCCATGACCATTACGAAACCTGTACCTCGGTTTTACGAACAGAATCCAGTCTAACAGATATCATTATTACCCAACTCACTTTGCACGCTCATACATTATTTCCGGATTACTCCGCTGATTGGCAATTACCAAAAAGACAGTAGATGTACGTCTTCTTAAAAGATAACGACGTGGGCTTCACTTGCTCCGAAGTCTGCTCTAAATGTACAAATTGAAATTTTTATATTTTAGCAACCATGGCAACATTTTCTCATTTGTTTCACATTTTCTGAACTGATTTCAGAGGTCTACTTTAAAGAATTTTAGTTCTTTGGAAAGCAATTCGGGTCTGAAAGAAAGCTCTCGCTCTACGTAAAAGTCTTTTATCGGTATTGAACTTCAGAGAAATGCGCCGCTATCACTTTTGGGTAAAGCCAAACCCCTTGTCGTTTTAGTTCCTGCAATTTCCCGCGCCAGGTGGCGGTTTCATGTACCCGTAGGGTAAACTATTTGGAACCTTGTTAGAAACTTGGAAACATATCACGGAAAATAATTTCACCGACAGAGAACACCTCTTCAAAACCTTTAAATCCCCGCAGGCTTGATGCCTTTTGTGATTTTCTAGCATTAGTGTCGATATGGAATCAGTCTCATTAATTACCAAAATGTGCGACCAACACAAGCTATTTTCTTTTTTAGAATATGCGCGATGACCAGATACAAGAGCAACGAAAGAAACACCTTATTGAGTACTGCCATAAGCGAAATCCAAGAGAACTTTTGCCACCCCATACAAACAACAATGAAATCCCGGCATATTACTTCAGAAATATCATCGTGAGTGACAACCATAGACTACTCTACTGCTACATACCAAAGGTGGCCTGCTCAAACTGGAAGCGAGTGCTCATGGTCATGAATGGTGACGCTGCTGATCCATGGAATATAAAGACTGCAGACGTACATAATCGAAGCTTAGGATATTTTCGATACTTGAACCAGTACTCCCCGGACGAGATTGTTCATCGACTCAGCACTTACTATAAATTCCTATTCGTGCGACATCCCTTTGAAAGACTTGTGTCGGCCTACAGAAACAAGTTTATAGACTCATACAATTCGACGCTTTTCAAGGAGACGTATGGACGGCGCATAATAAGAAAATATCGCCGTAACCCTGATACAAGATCTTTAAAGACGGGAGAAGGGGTGAACTTTTCCGAATTTGCGGAATTTCTTTATAACTCTAATTCTGACTTCATGGACTGGCATTGGAAGCAGTATGATATGTTGTGTCATCCATGTTTGATTTACTACGACTTTATAGGGCATTTTGAACATTTGTACGAAGAGGCTGACCAACTACTTAAAATTCTGCAAGTAAGTGATAAAGTGAGCTTTCCAAAAAACAAGACCTCGCGCTACAAACTTCCCACCAAATACCTTGCCAAAGAGCACTTTAATTCACTTACCAAAGAGGCCAAGGAAAAACTTTATCACAAATATAAACACGACTTCGAGTTGTTCGGCTATTCGATGGAAGACTATCTTTGACAAAAACACTAGCAACTGAGAGGTCAACCTGTTTGTTTCGAATATGTACATTTGTCCACAGTGGATTCACCCTATATTGCGCAGGCGCATCCATCACGTGGTGAACGAAACGAAATGATCAAATAACCAAGTTGCTCTCCTGCAGTAGAAGGTGAAGTATTCACAAAAAGCTTATATCTCCGATATCCTGCAAAGCCAGGGTACATCCTCCTTCCAGGTGGATGAGAATGGTAAATTTCAAGATCCAACGATAAATCTGCTTAAATAAGTTTCAGATATAGTACTCACCGACTTGTAATTACAATGACTAACTACACTGGTGAACAATTCTTCAAAGACACTAACGAAGCTTACTATTCCTCACTGATGCTATGAGACCACTGACATGGCAACTTACATGGGTCTGACTACACTGCTGAGACAAACGTTTACAACGACAAAGTTTAAAATACTTTATTGACTGATTACAAACTGAATGCAAGTAATCTACGCTGGAGGCAAGCACGGAGGAATTTAGAAATGACGACAAAAACGCTTCTCATGACCCATGATTCTGTTTGTGAACGAGCAGTTGTCACCAACTAGAGAAAATTACTCTTTTGAATGTGCTCCATCTAAACTGACTCTGAAAATTACGAATCTCCCACCAAAAATTAGTACTGAAGTATGCTTCGCCGGCGGGCAAAATGGTAAAAAAAAAAACTGAACTGTGTAAATTTAGGAAAACAGACAGTGAATGGCAATGAATCAAAGCTTTGAACGTGAAAGACTCGGCAGCATCACAGAAGGAAAAAGACAGAAAGATGTGGCAAACTTTATTATGACAAAACGTTGTCAAACAAACACCACACGGAGCTTTATCCAAGCGTTGTACCCTCTGTCGTAACTATGCCTCTGCCAACGAGAGGAAACTAACTTCAAACGAATAGCCTTACGTACGGACAGACAGTGACCAACAGTCATACGGTCAAGTATTTGAGTGCGCGACCAGCTGCAGTCCTCTTACTGTGATTACTGAACCGTGTGACGGACGAATGATGAAAAGATCGAAAGAGTGGACGGCGAGGACTGGGTGTCCAACTTAACGAAAAATTGTTTGAATGACTGATTGTATGGTCAACTGATTACGTGATCTGTCTGTTTGACTGACCTACTTACTGACCGATTCACTGACTGATTTACTCATTCACTCACTCACACATGCACTGACAGACTAACGGACGGACGGACGGACGGGCGGGCGGGCGGGCGGACAGACGGACTCCTTAGTTGCCTGACCACAACTAAGTAAGATTCACTAAGTAATTAGCTGACTGACTGACTAATTAAGCACTTTCTGGCTTGTCATTAACAAGTTCATAGACAGACAGGTTGGGTGGCTATTTAACCGAATAAATGTTGACGGTCAAAGGAATGACTAACCCGCCGAGGGGCTCTCACGCAATCTAACTTTTTAACTGGCTGACAATCTGATTATGTACTGCCGACTGACTGACTGACTGACTGACTGACTGACTGACTGACTGAATGACTGACGAACGGGCTGACGGACAGGCTAACAAACGGTCGGACGGACTGACTGACAACTGACGGATGGACGGACGGACACACGAACTGACATACCAACGGACTGACACTCGTGACAAATACTCGCGACGACATTGACACACTAGTTGACAGACCAGACTAGTTAACTGATCTTGTAACGACTGTTTTAGTATGAAGAACGACTAATGGACACGAAACAACATCTATACTGATTAACTCTCATTATAACCGGTAAGTGACATATTGACTAAGAAACTAAGTAACTAAATGCCTGACAAGTTAATGGTGTGATCATAACTAACGCTGTGCTCATAGCCGAGTCCTTAACCATTGACTTCACAGCCTAAGAGATGTTTTTGATCAGTGTTCAGTAACACTTCTTGCAGCAGATACGACACACTTAAAAGACGGAGGAAATTCAGTTGTCAGGGGATAACCTTGGACATCCTGACCAGACATACTGCCAAGGCCAGGCAGATCCCGGCGCCAGAAACAAGACATCCCAAAAAATGCGTCATGGACAACAGCTACAAAGAGTGTCTCGTGCTCTTCCAGATTCAAGTGACTCTTGAACTTTACCCAGCACAAAATCCAGGTCACGATTATCAGTTTATCTCGATTAGTTAACAGTCAGCCGTCTTTGAAGACTGTAAATGTAAATTGCTTTCTCATGGAGCGCACTTCAAATGACTGTCGAAAGTAATCTACGTGATCAGTTGCGATCGCTACGCTTAAGCGCTGGTCAAATGGTGCATGCATAATCCATGATGGTTTGACAGCTTAGCTATCACTGACAATCATCAACTATCATTCACATGGCCAAACGGGTGGAAGGATTCTCGTGATAGTCGATGATAATCGGTGAAAAATTGCAGGATATAAATATAATAAAATATTTAGTTCACTGCAAGCTGTTTTAACTGCTTTAAAAAAAAACACGATAATGTTTAAGTTAACCTCACCTCCAACTCTTGTTTTGCCTTTCGTGTAACTTCTCTGATCTATTGTGCAGTGATAACTGTCAGAGAAGACGTCCCACATGCAGAGGTGGGCCTTCCGCATCGTCGGATCCTACTTTATCAGATATCTCTTTCTTGTTTTTCTCACTTCGTGGAGTCTTTTAAGTCGCAGTCAATTTGATTTCTGTATGTATGAACCAGCCCGCCGATTTGGGGGAAAACAGCTGACCGAAATACTATCATCAGCTATCATGCGGGTGGCCGCGGGTGGTTATTACGATGGTGGTAAGGGGGGGGGGGGGGG
>BLFK01000191.1:227925-237925 GCA_014634185.1 Astreopora myriophthalma
CCCCCCCCCCCCCCCAGCGTCTTACTCAGATCTCAGCGTAGCGAACCATGGTACCGCTTGCTGAAAAAAAAAATAAAAACAACTATTTACAGCCAAACGATATTTTTCTTTTCATGGACGGTTTTATTAATCCGACGGCAAAAAGATGGCAATAAATCGATCGTTCACACATATAGAATTCCGCTGCAAGATGGATAACATACAAAAGCTGTCATAACACAACTATGACCTCACTTGAAAATCCTACACTACACAGAAACCAGAAAACCAAAAAACTTCGTAGCAAAGCACATCCTTCAACCAGATAAAATTGAAGTGATAAGAAACTGGTACAAAAACATGCGCTACTTAGAAATTTCAGTTCCTGTCTTTAGTCTGATGACAACAAAAATTGATAGTCCGTGTTTTCCTGATGATTCTTACAAGACAAAAAAGATATTAAATTGAAATGAGGGTCATAGCTGTCTAGTCTCCTCACTGATGGTTAAATGTTAAGCCGCGGTGCCGTCGGCTTTCCCAGCCTCCTCATGCTCGGGCTTTGATTCACGGTCTTTCTCCCCCGGCTCCCCGTCCTGTTTGTAAGCAAATAAAGCAACGCATATCAATAGAGGCGTGGTGCAGGGGCGGTTAGCGCGCCGGATCCTCGATTTTAGGGCCGGTGGTTCGATGCCTGGCTTTGCCGTCGTGTTGTTTCCTTAGACAAGAGACTTTGCTCCCCTCCATTCCCCCACCCTGATGTATAAATCGATGCCGGCGACATACTGCTAGGGGTAACCCTGCGACCGTCTCGGATCACATCCACGGGAAAGTAATACTACATGTTGCTTTATGCAACGGAAACCGCGACAAGCTCCGGTCGTGTGAGCCATTTTGACTCGTGAGAGACCTTACATCAACAGAACGGTATTTGATGTACTTTCGAAAATATCTTTGCAATGACTTTAGTTTTGCACGAATTGATTGATGGTTAGCAAAGAAATCCTCTCGCGCCCGATATTCTCTGATGTTCGGGGCTTTTGTAATTTGCTGGCACGCCAGCATCTTACCTCTCTGCGAGGCCGCCGAGGATACCTGCGGAAATAGGGACGACGGGGGGGACGACGACGGTACTCAGAAGGACGCTATAAAAAAGAAGAAAAACAAGTTGAAGCTTTAATTCTCTGGAATTTTCCTTAGCTCTTAACTGCATACGACTATTGTACACCCTCGGATACGGTTGTACGTACTCTTGTCACCTGACCCCTTGATGACATAAAATTAAACTGCCCATTAATCTGCTGTTCACCTCATCTCCACCTTCCTCTTCATGATCTCGCCCACCACGTTCTTCTTGCTCCTCGCCTTCCGGTGTGTCTTGGTCAGGCCTGCGACTAACAATAAAAAAAATTTGAACATCTTTGGTTGACATCTCGCCCCCCTCATCGTCCTTTTCACCTGGACTCACTACCACAATGAACCACAGACACTAAACGACAAAAGATTAAATAAGATAGTTTACTCTGCTTTATCACTTTCAGAATAAAACGGTCTTACGGTAGGATAGTATCTCGACCACATGTCGCTGTCTCACGTGTCCCCCTCAGCTGTACTGAGATAATCGACACTTACCTGTACCTCGGTCGGCGCCTGCGGCGAGGGGGCCGCCTTCTCTCGTCTCCTTCACCAGACTCTTCTCTCTGCTCATCACCCTTTCCCTCATCAGATTGGTCTCCTGACTCATCCCGAGGGGGCGGGGGACGGCGGCGACGCCTGCCCCATGGGGGAGGTCTGCCGTACTGGCGCCGTCGGCGTGGCCTGTCTTCGTTGTCGTTTCGTTCCCGCTGATCTCCTGAATCATGTTCTTCTTTGACTTCACCATCCTCATGCTTTTCTTCACCGTTCATAGCGGAGTTGGGTCTTCCTCGGGGGCGGCGTCTCCCACGACGACTATCTCGGTAGTAACGGTAGTAATTTCTCCTACGGTCCGCTGCGAGCAAGACCAAATGAAAACTAGATTCGACTCAACTGAAAACTAACCATTAGACAAGCTTTTACCCATGAAGATTAATAAGAAGTTGGCATTTTTATCAAATCACAACAGAGAGAAATTTAAGTTTTGGTTTAATCGTTCTGCTCCACCCGAATCGATTAGCTCCCCTACGCTCGCATGGACAAATTGTAAATAGCAATTATTCAATATTATACTTGTAAATAAAGTAGTAGTTGGAATTGTGGCCCTTATTACTGGACTTGTGGTTTAGGCTAGGTTTCTCGTTTATTGTTTGTTTATTGTTATTCCATCACTCATAATACAAACTCAGTAAAGCCAAAGCCGGGGGCTTATACGGCCTGTGGTCAGAATGACAGAAAGGTTCGGCTTAGGTTCATTACTTAGGAGCTACAGTGTACTCACGTGCATACTTGCTGCCTTGTACAGGATTTCCATCAGGTCCTGTAACATTGGCTGCTTCAAGACCCTGAGGGAAGAATGGGCAAATATTAATTTATGTTCACTGCTCTGATTAATATCAAAGGTCCTTGAAACATTTTGAGACCTGCAATTCAAAAAAAAACTTGAAAATTTCACCTTCTTCTCCTTTAGCCTATCTATTTATATTTGGCAGAGAAGACACAGTTGTTAGAGGGTGGGTAAAGAAAATCATTTCAGAATTGACAGAAGCCCAAGCTACAAGTATAAGCGATGTTGAAAAACTACTATGACAAGAAATGCTGCCGTACTCCTCCTTCCAAAATACCCTGCTGTCAAAAATTTAAGAATGACAAGATAATGTGCATGGCTAGCACAGCAATATGACCTTTAACAATATATATATCTACCAGCACCAACTATCAAATCATTGCAAGATCTTCTGATATTCACGTGTTGGTGACCACATCATTTTCAGGAAAAATCTATCAAGTTGCAAACCTTTGTTCCAGATACAACATCAAACTCTACAGTCTCCCCATCTCCAACACTGCGCAAGTATTTCTTAGGATTGTTCCTCTTGATGGCAGTCTGTAAATTAAAGTTGGTCAACATGTTCATTTCAGTGAAACAATTAGCAACAATTTATGTTTAGTCTTTTAGCACTTTAGTTGTACAAAGGGAATCATACCAGGTCCAACAGACAACAGTTATCCAATTTAAATCTATTCTGGAGCATTCAGTACTCACAAATGTATTCAAATACATTTTTATTGCACATTTACCCGGTAACAAGGTAAATATTTAACAATTATTCCATGAAAGTGCGTTGGATATGAGATGGTAAATAGCCAACGACGCGCATAGCGCGGAGTTGGCTATAACCAGTCTCATATCCAACAAGCGTGAATGGAATAATTGTTTCATTAAATTCTCAACCTTCGGATAATGTAATTCTAGCTTTCTCATTGGAAATTTCTCGTTTCTCAACGAAACTTGGCTTCCCACAAACAATTTTATGCTGAGCGACATTTGCTGCATTCATTTTCATATAAGGTCAAACGCAGGTATAATGGCTGATAAGCGAGATCCAGTGAACCAATGAGAAAGCTAGAATTGCATTATCTGAGGTTGATAATTTAATAATCACCAATATTCACTGAACTCAAAGAAAGCTCAAGAAGGTGCAAAATGCGCTAACACACAATAAAAAGGCATGAAAGGTGCTCCCTTAGCGTAGCAGCCGTGCCTCCAAAATGTTATATTCACCGCGTAGCGCGGTTAATGTAACACCAAATTCTTATATTCAATGCTGAAGATTATACTAAAGGTGATTAAACAATAGAAAGAAGTCTGACTCCTTTCAATATTTTAGGCTACAGCAAAAAAGATCATGCCAATGATATTTGTCCAGGATTGAGTGTATGCAGCTATTGTTAAGGGGACCTAAACAGACACATTCGTCAGCATTAATATTGTACTGTACAAACGAGTACACTGAGCTCCCTTTTTGATTACAATTATACCATCTACTTGACTTATTACAACAGTGCTCAAAGTTCAGTCCAAAATCTATGACAAGTTCTAGGAAATCACCTTATCTTTGCAATGAGATTAGTACCGAATACCACAATTACCTTTGTTGTGTGTTCAACCAACATTGTTAGCAACAAGTATGCTCTAGTGAAGTGTACGTTGCTGTCTTAAGTCAAGAGGTCTTTTGGTTTACAAAAAAAATATTTGCCTCATTTCCTTAAAGCAAGAACAAATTGACTTTGAAAATTCCTCTTCTGAAGATTTGATATTGTAGCCAAATATTTGAAGATTCAGAAATATTAAATCATAACTGGCATGAAAAAAGCCTTACGTACTGTAACTGAAACCATTGGTCTTTCTAGGAAAGAGGGATATTTTGCCCACAGAAAGAAAACATGGTCAAGTGACATTGAGAGGGTTATACAAAGACACTCAATAAGTGAGCTTGTAGGTTACAGGGGTTAAAAAGAACAGTTCTGTCAAGGAGAACATTTAATGAAAAAGGATAAAAGAGTGTGGCGAAAGTTGAAAGGACCCGTTATTAACCATGTTCTTATTCAAACAAAAGAAAATCCAAAAAATTGTCCGAACTCACCACAAATCCTATCGAAGTTGTCCAAGCTTTACGTGCAATAAAACATAAGCTCACTTCACACATGCTGGAAGTTATTTCTTAATATATACTACTGAAAAAGTCTTACTTGATGAACAAATATGTCTTCCTTGTTGTCATCTCTAGAAAGTGAAAAAAAAAAAGAGGAAAACGAAAGATCAGCCCTGGCAAGGGTAAACAAAATTAAATCGAAAATGCAAATGAGCACAGCCTGTCCAAGCCCTCCAGTCATGTGCCAAGGGCAAAGCTCGCTCTGCTCTCGCCATCACCACGCTAAACGCGTATTTTAAATGTTATGGCAGAGAATCCGCAATAACGGTGAAAGAAACACTAAATTGCCTTCAATCAAAGCGACATACGCGGAAAATAGGAACCGAATTGAACTAACCTGTTGATAAAACCGTAACCATTCTTTACGTTGAACCACTTCACTGTACCGGTTACTTTGCTGGCTAGAAAATTCACAAGGCCACGTCAGAAGAGCAAACAACGCTAATCTAACGAACATTTATCATAAAAGTAGTAAAAGAAAAAAATATAGGCAATCAGAACATGCCATGTGGCCGGAAAAAACTATCGTGACAATATACATTAACAATTCATGTTCACGCTATTACGGACCACATGTTCACTATGTCGCTTTCAACTTGGTTGGCGTGCGACACAGCTTTTTCACGCACACCCAAACTCACCAACAACTTTCTTGTCAACTGGATCTTTTTCCTCGACTTGTAGTCCTTCGGTCGTGGTCATGTTGCTGGTGGTTACAGCCTCTAGGGCCCTCGGTACTTGGTGGTGTTTCCCACGAAAGCGCTCGATGTTCCGTCAGTTCCTCGATCGATGGCGTCCTCTGTGATCACAACCTACGTTCACAATTCTTGTAGTCACGCAAGGTGTCATGGGAGGGGTTTTTCCAGTCCCACGCCATTTCCCGAAAAAAAAACAAGCATTTCACGGAGAAACCCGAAAATGACGAAAATGGAAAAATTTCTCTCAGTATTTAATATTTTCTAAGCAATGAATCTTCACGGTATCAAAACAACAACAACAACAACAACAAAAAGGGCGAAATCTTCAAATGAAATAACCACGGTAAATGGTGTATCTTGCGTTCAGGCACAAGGATTCATTGACTGTTCGGAATACAGTCGGTATATCTTCGGAGAGACGAAGTTTACAGGAAGAAAATGGCGGTGGTTGGAAGGCAAAATCAGCTGGAGTACTTTTTGCAGGGAAGCGTTGGAAAAGACGCCGTGAACACTCTATTACATAGACTTAGAGGACTCTGTGATGGCGCATCAAGACAAATTGCGACGTTTGTGGATCAAGAAATGGTCTATACCCTTGGTATTAAAGTTTGTATGGAATATATGACAAATCCAGTAATCCTTAGGAACACACTGCTTAAAAACGTTGTTTATGTCTTACCTGTCAAAGCATTATTATGCTCAAACATGCCTTGCAACATCTCACTTTTAGACTGGAGGGCAGAGATTTCCGTACGGGGCCCTATTTCATTATGCATGCATATTCCTAGCAAAACTCTATTCACGCTCGTTCTTTTTGGAAGAGGGTTAGTAGGAATATGCATGTATAATTAAAGTAGGGAACTGTACGGAAATCTTTCCGACTGGAGCTTGGGTGCACACCTTGTCACAAAATAAAGTATCAACAGAGTTCTAGACCTTTTCCAGGTCATTTTACTTTGTTTTATGTTTTTGATTTGGTTTTGTTTTTAAAGGAAGTCCAAGCAGCAGTATTTCCTTAAGAGTTAGACATTCTTTAGATGATCCAAAAGCGCCATGGTAAGGTTTGAAACCGAATATATATATATAGCTCCACTCGATCAGAAATGAAACCAGGGTGCAATCAGTTGCGAGCATAACCATCCCTTCCCCCCTGTGGCATTTGCAGGAATTTGCCATTTTGTCACTCCCTGTGGTGGGTAACTCCTGGCCATGATTGCTTATTTGTCTTATGTTGTTAATAAACCCAGCCAGTTATTTTAACCTTTAATTTAATTAATGATCGTATATAATAACAAGTTTATAGAAATGTCAAGTTTGTGTATTCTGGTCAAGTTTTACCCATGTATGGCCAATGATAACATCTCTCCTGTGAACTGAACTAGGCCAATAACTGGTGTGTAAATTGTGCCTTCTCTGTGATATCATCCTCTCTGTAAGAACCCGTGCAAGTTGCCGGTGTCAAAAACAAAGCAAATTGGAGAGAAAAACAATAAACTGAAAAAAACAAAACAAAACAAAACAAAGAAAAACTTGTCAGAATCTTACACTGAGGTAAACCCAACAATAGCAAGTTGAACTTGGCTTGATGCGAATTTTAAATAGTTGGCTACATTGTATCACAGCAGACCCAAGCAGTGATATAAGTCCAAACTATATCCCTGCAGAGAAGTAGCGATGCCTCTGAAGTAAATGGCACTTTATCATCAAAGAGACTACCATTAATGATTATTTCTCAAGGAGACCCTGCTGCTACTGCTGTAACTTAAAGTTAGTTTGTTATGTATTTTCATTCAACAGGCAACTTCGATACGTTGGCCAAAGTGAAATGGGAGATAAAAGCCGTAGCACTTTGCTGCGGAGTTGCGTAGAGGTGTCCACCAGTGACAATTTGACAACTTTCCTCAAGGAACTTGGATTCAAGTTAGTTCTGAATTCGTAGTTATGGCTGATCAGTAATTTGATTTAGAATCAATCTAGAAATAATCTTTCCTCTGGTTACTACAGATATGAGAGTGAATTTGTCTCGAAGGGATATTACTTTGTCAAGGGGCACATGCGGATTACCATCAACCAAGTCTGCAGAGTAAGTTTATACTGAGCTTATGCAAATGAGAGGCCAAGGGAAGAGACAGTTACAATAGTAAAGAAAATTTGAGCAAGGTAGCAAAAAGATGTAATTTGGCTGTGACACTCCTCAACTGCAGTTTTTCATTTTAGACTGGCTGCCTGGCACTCTGAGGTTATTTCAGGTATCCAGTACTCCCATTATTATTTACCTGTTACAAATGTAAATACTTTTTTTGAGGCTCTGGGAGAAAGTTGTTTTTATTATATACATGTAGCCTTCATGTCCCTTAACGCATACAGCACCTTGTTGGGTGCAGTCAATGGTGAGGTAACGAAAAAAGGAAAGGTCTTCATTTGATTGTTTTTGTTTGATTTTCAGGTTGGAAGTGTTGGTGATCCACAGTCTGCCCAACCTATTTCAGAATCTTATCTTGTGGAAATAAGCCTGATGACAACCGTTCAACAGGTGCACATTTGAACAACAAGGAAGTTGTCTATTTATCTTGACATCTCGACAAGAGACAATGCTGTCAAAATGACAGGGAAATTTCATCAGGATATCCAATTAGGCTAGTGCCAGGCCATCTTAGATTTCTAGATTGTTACAAACTTGTGAAAACAACCAAACTTGACCTCAAGCTAATCAAAACTTCTACCATTAAAACCCTTGTAGTCGGCAAATACGATAGATTCTTTGGAATTTCATTGCTTATTTCTTTTGTCTATAATTTAACAACTTTAACTAGAATTTAGGATTGCATTATTGACTAAATTATTGAACCAAACATCAATGTGCAGAAGCTGACAAAATATTTTTGTTCCTACCACAGGACACTCTGGGTGAGGAAATTAAAGCCTTTTCAGAACTCCTGAAGCCGTATCCTTGCATGTGGCTAAGTTAAGGCTCACATATCAACCAGGTGGACAATCAGACATAGTTTGATTTTACTCTGGTTTGAAGATTTAATGAATGTAACTTGGAATCATTGTGGCTATTCCAAGATCATTTCCATTTCCACTTTGATCATCTGTTTTTTGTCAAAATGTAGGCTCGTACTCATGTAAGAACCTCTGGAGCTCACAAATTATTTAAAACAAAGAAAACAAGAGAGCTAAAACAATAAAATAAAGAAAACATTAGCTAAGAAAACAAGGAATCTGAAAGCACAGTGAACCCAAACTTTATCCATCAAAGTAAAATAGTTTTTTAAGTGTTTTGTTAGCCGTGTTACTATCCAATTATTGTGTATTCTCAGAGGTACCTAGGAAGCATAAAAGTCATCTTTTGCTGCTGGAAAAAGACGTGTATGCATATGTCTTTTTGTCAGATTGCTTTGCTTTTGCACTGGATTGGAAAGGAAGAGTTTGTATAGCAAGATTTTGTCTATGAAATACTCACCCAAATAATTAATGTCATGAATGAATTGTTGGTGACTGCTATTTGCATGAAAGTTCCTTAACAAAGTTTTCTAGCCTTGTCCACTTAGAGAAAATTGATCACCGTAAATTGCTAATGACATAGTATTAGTCTCTAAAATAGTAATGCTCCGAAACCTCAGAAGATGGGTGCCTGGAATCACTTGCCGATGTGATGGTGATGACAGATTACTTCAGATAAAACTATGTGAAATAACATGATTTGAAATGCTCTGTTGGAGAGGATAAGATCCAAAATTGTTATTAAAGCTATTTAAAGCAAGAAGTGCTGCAAGAAAAGTAAAGCATATGTGAATGTGGAAACACAGAAGGAGGAAGTATGCTGTAAAATGAGACTGATGGCCATTGAATGGCATGGCTTGTCACCAGACTTGTCACCAAAAATGTTCGCAAACAATAGGCCATTACCGAATTGCTGTTTGCCTCTGGTTCAAAGCGAGTCTTGGTGCTAAACCATTCAAATGATAATGAAATTTATTTGCATGAAAATACACAACTCGTTTGCATTTGAATGGTTGTGCACCAAGACTCGCTTTGAACCGGAGGCAAACAGCAATTCGGAAATGGCCTATTCATGAAATATGTGGGAAGTCATGTACTACAAACACAGCGTGATTGTATTTTATTTTAGGATTTTGCTGTAATTGATTTTTAGAACTTATTGACAAGCATACTTGTGTATCAAAGAAATCATCTACAAATGCTGGTTATTGGTTACATGTTTCTCTTGACTGGTCTGTTTGTTTCATTTACTGTACTTTGATCACCCTTATTTCATAGTGGGTTGTTAATTTTTAGCATTTAATGTTGTACCCAAGTTGCAGCATCCTACTGCACCCAGTTCATAGCGCGATAAAGCTAAAATCCAGGGTTTGCGCAAACTTCGAAAAGTTGTTTGTCCATTCATTTTGACTAGCCCTTTCCTTTACCTCACATGTAAAATTACTTTTTGAAAGAATTTTGAGTCTTTTGAAGGGGTGAAATTAATAGGTTAACTGCTGGTAATTAGCTTTCAATTGACTAGGCCCTGGAGTTGAACTTATGATCTGACTTCAGCCCCTGTGCATGGCTTGCATGTTTTTTCTCCTTGAAAACTTGTAAAGCCCATTTTGCATGCCACTGCCATACCTTGCAGCAAAGATATGTTCAAGGGCAAAATTTGCCAACAGACCTTTTTTGGAGGCAAAAGTT
>BLFK01000191.1:242925-249727 GCA_014634185.1 Astreopora myriophthalma
CTTGGGGAACTGAACTCCATTTTTTTGTTTCTGTAAATCAGTGTGGCCCTCAAACTGGTCACAGGAGTGAAAACAATCTACAATGGTTTGTATGCAATTTTTCTTTCAGCTGTTTCTGAATTATTTGGATAGCTACCTTCCCAATAAGTGGAATTTCATAGACGGCTGTGTTGGATGCTCTGATGGTATACTTTCTTTAGAAAATCTCAAGGTACTGACTTTGTTTGACTCACCATAGTAGGAGTTTTCACAGGATCTATTCTTAAGCGTAGCTTCTTCAAATGGGATAGGACAAGTTTAGAGAGAACAAAGTAAAATGAAGTTCTTGTGGGTTTGGGGTGAGAGGCAGCAGGGATGTCACCTCTGTTTGGAAGTCTCACTCAACTCCTGTCATTTGTTGTTTTTGTCCATTTTTATTTCTTGGTTGAAGAGGTTATATAGCAGTGGTAAGTGGGGAGCACTGTACTAGATGTTCAGTTACTATTTATTCTGATTTTCTCTCTCCTAGGAAGAAGAATATCCTAAAATCCTGATGGCATTATTTGTTGAAAAACCCACGCCTTTCATCCCTGAATTCTTAAGAAGAATGATGCAGCAGGATTATCCCAAGAAGCGCATTGACCTCCTGATCCATAATGCTGTATGAATAATTTGCTGTGGTATTGTTGAATTGTAACTCGAGTATCTTTATGCTGGGCCAAATGGGAATAATGAAAGATGAGTTCAGACTTGTTGGCTTTTGTCCAGATACTCTCGTGTGATCTCTCACTAACTTTTGCACACTCTCATTGAATCCAAAGTTGCCCAAATTTTCCATTGGAGTTGCCCATAGTCTTATCCCATCAGGTCCATGCACACATTTTTTTGCAGTAAGCAATTGCCAAAATGTTCAACAGCATACACAAACCAACATACTTATGGTCAGGAATTGCATGTCAACTCGCTGGAAACTAGTTTAAATTCTGCTTTTTGGTGCCACTATGGTTGTAGTAAATTACATATACATGTATTTTTGGAATGGAATCACATCTGCTTGTGTGTAGGTTAAGAAATTTATATAGCAACCTGATGCGTTGTCGGATGAAATGATATATGAAATGGATCATATATTAAACTGCAGATATGAAATCAAGTGAAGCTACGATCCTCACAGTTATGAACGCAATTTTAGCAATTGCGCAGAGAAGCCTGAAAAAATTCAGGACTTCAACGGGGTTTGAAAAACTTTGACTTCAACTGGGTTTGAAAAAATTCAGGACTTCAACAGGGTTTGAAAAACTTTGACTTCAACTGGGTTTGAAAAAATTCAGGACTTCAACGGGGTTTGAACCCCCTTCCTGAACTTTTTAAGGCTTCTCTACGCAATTGCTAAAATTGCATTCATAACTGCAAGGATCGTAGCTTCACCTGATGCATTATACTGGTTTTCATATTAGGTTCCTTATCACAAGTCTCATATCACAGACTGGTTGACAGGTGAAATCAAGGATCAGTTTAACTCTGTCACTATTCTGCAACCTGAAGATAATTTGCAAGAGTACAAAGCCAGAAATCATGCTGTGTAAGACTTCTCTATTTGTTTTACTTCTGTTTCGCATTTCACAATGTGGCTTCTTCTGGGAGTGGTGGTGACGTTTAAAAGGAACCTCCGCCCCTTAACAAACAGATAACTTTAAAAGGCCGAAAGGAATTGTATTGTTTACAATCAAAATAAGATGGTTGCCCATCGTTATTATACAAATTAAAACTCTGTGTCAGAAAAATCGGGCAACCATCTTATTATTCAAGGTGCTGGCACTCAGGAAGTTTGAAAGTTAAAACAGTTAGTGAGTGAAAAATTCAGTTTTCAGCCCATAGAAACAATTTCTTTAAAAAATTTTCAAACAAATTTGATTGTTAACATTATTCCCGGCCTTGTAAAGTTACTTTTTTTGGGACTTTGGTGGTAGGTAATTATGTTGTTCCACAAAATATCTTATTCCCCCTCCTCCTCTCCCTCCCCCCCAAAAAAAAACAATAAAAAAAGAAAACCCTCTCCTTTTCCTTTTCTGGTTTTGACCCTACCCATCACCCCAACCTCTTTAGAACAGGATGCCTGGAAGCATTCACATGGGAAGCGTTTATCGATGAATGGCTGTCAACAGTCAGTGTTTACACAAACAAATAAACTTGAATAGAAAATTAATGTTCATGTCAACATTCAATACAGCATCAACAAATGTGTTGCTGGCAGTGTTGCTTGTATTATTTCGCAAACAAGAAGAAAAAAAATGCAAGAAGAACAAGTCAACAATGTGGATATTATGCATGGTCACATATCCATGAAGTGACCCCAGCCAACAGAGCTTAACTTCAGTGAGAAGCACAAGCATGTGGCTAATTACCATATGAGACCACAATGAAAATATGTAGTACGCCTGTGGCATCCCATTTTAATTCCATAAATTTCTTTCTAATTTATGGCTTTTACTTCAGCTTTAGAACCCCTCTAACAATTTGCTATAACTTTCCATGAAGGTGGTAAAGGATATTTTCGTGACTTGTGATCAGCTCTTTTTTTCCTTGTGAATCGTGATTTCCATAGCAGCTGTGAGTCGTGATTTTGCAAATTGTTTTCCATGAAAGGAGAAATACAAGTTTAATTAGCCGTGAACTGTGATTTTCAATGTCTTCGTTTTCGTGAATTTTGAAAAGACCATTATATTTTCCATGAAACGTGATCTAGAGACCCCCTTTACCACCCTCTTCCATGGGGTGGGTGTGGATATTTTCCAGAACAACATACATGTACTGTATTCTTATACTGTGACAGATTGATATTTATATTGTTATATATTGTTCAATGCATGATATGTAATTATTTTCTCTTTTAACAGTGAAATGTGCCTGGAGAAGAAGTGTGATAACCTGTTCTCTGTCGATGGTTCAGTTGTTCTCACGAACAAGGATACTCTGAAAATTCTTATCGAACAAAACAGGCCTATTTTAACTCCAATAATGACCAAAATAGGGAAATTATGGTCCAACTTCTGGGGTGCAATAGGTGACGATGGTTACTATGCACGCTCAAGGGATTACATTGCAATTGTACAGAACCAGAGAAAGTAAGACATTCAGCTTTGTTGTTACCATTCAGTAAAATGTGCTGGCAAGCTTTCAATAATTACAGCAATATGTCGCGTTAGCTGTCTGTAAAGAGTTTGAAATGGAAGACAACTGCGTACCTTGTTATAGGGTATAAACTCAATTGTTTACAAACTGGCATCGTTGATGTGAGTCATGTTAATTTTACCCAGGCTGGTAATTATTGTCAACTTTAATAAGTGGTGTATCAATCTTTGCAACATTAATTTGTTTTAGTTAATTCCTTAGTACTTTTGAATCCAGTTAAGAAATTCTTGACACCTAAGCAACAACAGGTTTTCTTTCTTTTGCTCACTCTATTTCATTGTTCCACAAAGTTTAACTGAAAATCATTTATGATATTTCGGGTGGATGCCAATGGTCCCTCTCAGAAGGGTTTGTCACTGGGAACTGTCTTTCATGGTGTTAACCATTTTAAGTCTTAAGGGGATTTCCCTTTGAATAGTAAAACGAGATGGTGAACATAAGATAAGAGTAAAATGTTAAAGGGGTTAACTGTGTTATTTTCCCTGTTATGAACCAGGGACCTCGGGATATCAAGCCTGGCTCCCTCACCAGTCAACCACAATGTCCTCACTGACTGATTTGAGCAATCAGTAGCATTTGTTTCACATTCAGTGGCATTGTACACAAAGCCAAAGGGTTGTACCTATTTTTGTTTCAGGGGTGTGTGGAATGTACCTTTCATTTCAAGTGCCTATCTGATACACAAACAACTCTTGAGTAAAATGAAAGGAAGTTTTGGTCCTGAGAATCTTGATCCAGATATGACAATGTGCAGAAACCTGAGAGAACAAGTGGGTTGAATTATTAAGTACACGACTCTAGATTTTGGTCTACTTTTGGCGGAATACTTTTCTTTACTACTTCAGAACACCCAAGTAACATTTTTTTTTAATGTTTGGGGGGTGGGTGTCCTGGTTTAAAATTCAATTAAGCAAATCAAGCAATCGGTACTGCTACAGTCTGTGGTATGTGTGCACAAGAATTAGGTACATGTGTTTTTATCTCAAGGAGAAAAAAATGTATTCTGTTCCACGGCCAGGAAAAGGGCAATAATGTCCATCCTTTCAACAAAGATTTAAGGTGGACCAAACCATGTCAACACTTTCAAGAGACTTTTTATTAGAAGGGTTGACACTGCAAGAGAAGGGTTGACATTACAAGACTGTATCAGGTATTAGCATTGTTGTGGTTGCATATGAAACAGCAATTATTGCTGAAGATGTGGTCATTATTGTGACTTAATATGTTACCATGGCAATGGTAGAAACACCCGATATTTTGGCTACAGTTGCTCGTATCTCAAATACTGACTAGGTGACCCCTATTATTTATTGCTCATCAGCAGGCCAAGATGAAGCTTTCTGCAAAGTTGAAAAAAACTTCTTTTGAGCAGATTCAGAGCCACCTTAAATACCATATCTGTCTCACAGTATTTTCCCTGTCCGATTGCAGGGAATTTTCATGTACGCCACAAACTTGCATGACTTTGGACATCTTCTGGAAACAGATAACTACAAAACAGATATGCTCCACAATGACTTGTGGGAAATATTTGACAACAAAGTGGTAAGCTGGAAATTTAGAAAGGTCCGCAAGATCATTTGTTATTCTTTTCGTCAAAAAATCAAGTGAAATTTAACCAGCCCTGGTGGTAGCTAGATGCTTTGTTTGTTGAACTTTGCTTAAGGGGGTAAAGGGAGAGGTTATCCCTTTGATCTCAAAACCATCATGTGATGTTTGTCTCAAGTATACATACCATAGCAGGCAGTTAGAATTTCCAGGACTGAGAAAGCCTTTTATTGTGGGCAGAAAAAGTTTATGTTGCATTGAGCGATCAGGACATTGAAGTGTTCACTTATGTTCGTTGAGATGCAGAACATGTGGTGTGTAGATTGTTTGAGGTTACAAATATTGATCTCTCTACTTGTTTGTTTGTTTTTACCGCCACCTGGTTAGCACATTGGGATAAGGCGCCAGTCTGCTGAGCGGAAGGTCGTGGGTTCAGATCACGGTGGGACCAATGCTTAGGTTCTTAAAATAACTGAGGAGAAGGGGCTGCCTTTGTAATGTTAGACTTTCTAGTCTTCTCGGATGAGGATGATAAACCGTAGGTCCCAAGTCACAACACTTGTGTGGGACGTTAAAGAACCCACAGACGGTTCAAGAAGAGTAGGGGACATAGTCCCCGGTGTGATGGTCTATCACTTATTTTGTTCTGGGGGCACCTCTGAATTGTACTGGTTATTTAGATTTAAGATTGTGAACTGAACCATAAAGCAGTCTGGCAGTCCCCCTCAAAGTGTTGTAAAGCGCATTTGAATATCCTCGTAGAAAATGCACTATGTAAAAGCAATGTCAAGGTCATTTTGTTTTGTTTTTGCAGGACTGGGAGGAGAAGTACATTCACGCCAACTATTCTCAAAATTTAAATCTCAGCATTCCTATTGATCAGGTAATAATGCTTAACATTTGCGTAAAAACTCTGCACATGACTACCTTTTAACAAGAATGGGCCAATTTCAAGATATTAAGCTTCTCTCTCAGAAAAAAGGGCAATAACTCATACAAATGCTTACTTTTATTCCCAGAGCCTCAAAGTCGTGTTTATTGGTTGAAATTGAATTTTAACATTGTTCTATTTGTTGCTAAACTCTGTTTTGTAGTTGAGTGTGGTAAAACGATAACTAAATGTATTATCCAGGCCGATCACAACAGATCCAAACAGTCAAACTGGAAGCATACAAGGAAATCACAGCTGGTTTTGATTTGCTTTTGAGTAACCAATCACTAAAGATGGAAATAAAGCAAAGCAATCACTTTATTGGTTCTTATTGTAAACCAAGAACAGCTCTATCAAAAGTGCTTGATTTGGGCGTCAATGAGCAACTTGTAAGAGGACCAGGCTTTGCATTTGTTCCAATACCAGCAAAGCGTGTGTAATGGCGTGACATTATCTTTCTTTTTAGCCTTGCCCGGATGTTTACTGGTTCCCTATTGTGACAGATACATTTGCTAAACACCTTATCGAGGTATGATACACGCGGGAAACTGTTATTAGTGTGGATGTCATATTTGTTACCTTAGTCTGACAGGGGCATCTCAAGACTGGTGTATAATATGTATAAATTCTCCTCTCCTTTGCCTCTTTTTCCTTTAGGAAATGGAAAATTTTGGTGAATGGTCAGGAGGAAAGCATGAGGTATAAATCGTCATAGTGTACAGTTGAGCAGTGTATATGTATTACTTTTGAGATGTGTAGTACGTGCACACATGCTGTACATACTTAATGCGCCATTTCCGAATTCGCTTCAGCCTCAATTTCAAAGCGAGGCTATGTGCAAAGACTTATCAAAATGAGTAGTTATTCATATGCAAAGTGAACTAATTACCATGACCAAACTTTTTCACTTAGACTAGCTTTGAAAAAGAGGCTAACATGAATTCAGAAGTGGCCTATTTGTTATGTCGTTCACATGTGGCAGGTGTTAGCTGATATGGACCTACCTGTGTGTCTTGTTGTTTTTCTGTTCTATTATTCTTGTTGCTAAAGTGAAGGTAGAGCCACTTTCTTTGATCGTCGGTAGTTCCATCCACTCTGAAGCTGCTATCAGTTGAAGCCTACAGTGTCTCTTTACCCCTTTGCCCTTCCTCC
>BLFK01000191.1:249737-289479 GCA_014634185.1 Astreopora myriophthalma
CTTCCCCTTCCCTTCCCCTTTGCCCTCCTTCCCCCTCCTCCCTTCCCCCTCCCTTTTCTCTCGGTACTCTGCTTTAACAGGATCAGAGGAAGGTCGAAACAAGCGTTGAAGTCACCAAGGGACCATTTAAGAACCTCTAGCTCTGAAGGCCGCTCAAAAGACCAACTGAGCTTCGCCAGCTCCTGTTACTTATATTTACTTGATATCTCTTGTTGTACTTGCACCAGGACAAGCGTCTATCGGGAGGTTACGAAAATGTACCTACCGACGACATACACATGAACCAGGTTAGTTACCTCACTTACCCAGGAACGATAGCTTTGATCAAGTTTATGCGTTTCAATGAGTTGATTGGCTAGAACAGAATACGACTTGCTGTCTTCTCGCATGTCTTTTCGCGCGCTGCACCGTTACTGCATATTTCTTTACGTTTGATGAGTTCGTTGCGCTGCCGTGCTTCTATTTGGGCGGCCACTTCAAATGGTTTTAGTTTTTCGGCACTGCGTTGAATATCGCTCTATTAAATACCCTTTAGCTCCCGCTAAAATAAGACGCAGGGTAAAACTTTTATATGCGACCTGCGTGTTAAAACCTTACGAATGAATTTCGTGGATGCGCTCAGTCTGACGAATCACATGGTTTGCATCAACGCTCCAATAACAATTTTTTTGCTCTCGTTGTTTGTTGTTTTTAGATTGGCTATGAACGTCACTGGCTTCATTTTCTCAAAGAATACGTTGTTCCTGTGAACAATCGAGTCTATCCGGGATATCACTCAGAAGTAAGTGGGGGCCTGAATGAAAATTGCTTCCCCAACAGATCACTTTTGAGTCCCTTTGTTAAATGAAAACCGTAGTTGCGGAATTGATTGTTTCGTTTAATGGCTTTCAAACACTTCAGGTTAAACCTTTCTCTGTATTCCACTTTCACTCTGTGCAGGCTCGTTCTATCATGAACTTTGTTGTCAAGTACGATCCCAGTCGACAGTATTATTTGCGACCGCATCACGATGCTTCAACTTACACCATTAACATTGCGCTGACGAGACCAGGCATTGATCATGGCGTAAGTGACCTTTGCGAAAGTATGGCAACTTTGCTCATCAAAAACGTGACCAGCTGATAAAGAAAAGACTGCCCCGTGTTCCGCAATATTATCATTTTCAGTATTCGTTTTTGACTCGGCCAGGGGCTCTTTTCGGATGCCAGGCGGACAAAGAGGACTGGGTTGTCTATATCACAGTTTCATTTGCGTTCCGCAGCTGAGCTCTCGAGAACCAAAGCAGAACTCATTGTCAAACTCACTTGACTCTGATGACTTCCGCTCAAGCTGTCAAAACGTCATTCAGTATCAGAAATCAGTCCTTTTTACCACTACAGGCAATCGGGCGATCGTGCTTCACCTAGTTACTGTAATCTGCTAGCACTATCTACCTGCCATTAATTTGCCTCCATCGAAAATGACTATTCTTGCAAATTTAGAATCGATAAATAAACATAGAAACCATCATTTTAAAGGTAGTTTACAACTGCTGTGGGGGAAAGGTCATCAACTGTTTCAGCAGATAAAACGTCCCACTCTCTTATTGTTCTAGGAAGGTATGAAAATTTGTAGTAATTATGTGCGAATGGGACTTCGTAAGTTTTCTCATCACGTGGTGAATAATACGCTCCAGGGAGGTTAAATATTTCGTGGTATCGATCCCGGTTTGGCCATTGAGGATTTCATAAAATTTGGACAGCCTGTGAATCAAACTTTTAACGGAGGTTCTCGGTAAATGACAAGAGCAGACAGACAGACAGCCAGGGATTGGTGGTTGAATGACTTCATTTTCTGTGTGTTCACAGGGTGGAGGATGCAGGTTCTTGCGTTATAACTGTCAAGTAACGGATACAAGGATTGGTTGGTCGTTTATGCACCCTGGCAGACTCACGCATTATCACGAGGGGCTACCAGTCACATGGGGAAAAAGATATATTATGATTTCTTTTATAGACCCGTAAACACACTCAGTACTACAGAATGAAAATCCATTTTTAGTATTGAATATTTTCAAAGCTATTTTTATAACAGTACGAAAGCCCTATTTGTCTTGCAAATCTAAGCAATAACGTTGAAACAACACAGTTTACTTCTTGCAGTAAATGTTATTGGTGAAGGGAATATGTAGTTATTCATTTTCTAACGGAAAGAGAAAGACTGCATCGAATTGCTTTTGTCACCTGTCGTTACGTTGACAGGAGAAGTGATTGTGTCTCCCCGAGGTTTAGGAAGCGAGAATGATGTTTTAGGTAGTGCTAAAGAAATAAATCCGTGTTGTTTTCAAGTTCAGAAGTTCATTTTACATACAACGCGGCAACAAACAAGAAAACGTGGTCAATTTGTCTCCCCCAAGTAGCACAAGGGCTTTTGCGCATTCGCGGAGGAAATGCTGGAACAAGTGAGGCCCTGTTAGGGGTTTTAGGGATAAGGGATAACTGGCAAAATAATTTTAGGGATAAGGGATGACTGATTAAATAATTATAGGGATAAGGGATAACTGAGATAGTTTTGACCCAGTTTTAGGGATAACAGTCTCGGCAATTTTAGGGAGATAGCTGTCTCGGTAATTTTGGGGATAAGGGATAACTGCCCCCGGAATTTTGGGGATAAGGGATGACTAAAGCCCCCCTATCAGGGCCTCTTCATACACTGTCATCCACCTCCATTCACCTTCATTTACCTTCATTATCCTTCATTTACCTCCAATAGCCTTCATTTACCTTCATCCACCGTCATCTACCTCCATTGGCCTACATTAACCTTTTATACACAGACATCTAACTCCATTAGCCGTCATCCACTTTCATTAGCCTTCATTTACCTTCATCTACCTCCAATAGCCTTCACTTACTTTCATCCGCAATTGCTTTGATATAAAGGGTCATAGGGTGATAAGACGTCTAAATAACCTGTAATACGCCATTGCAATTGAACGTTCTCTGTCGCTACGTGGCGTTATGCTCTCAAAGTTTCCCTCGCCCTCGCCAACGAGTAGCAGGCATTGGGAGTAACGCGCGAAGAGTAAGTGCGCGCACGGGAGAGAAATAGGGTTCAACTTGCCATGCTAAGTAGCTAGATGATAATTCTGTATGAAATTAAAACCGTAGACACCGTGTCTTTGGGTGGTACGTATTGGATCACAAAGGCATTTGCGCATGCGCATACCAAATACCTAACCCAAAATATGCAGAAGCGGTAGCGGTACCTCTGGATATTTAAGCCTGAGCGACGTACCATGACTCGTCTCCCCGATATTTCAGCCCGCGGATCGCTTATACTTGCCACTTTCGGATACCTATCCCCGATAGGCAGTGAGGGAGAGAAATGTCGGCCCCTAGACCATATGTGACAGATCCCTTTCGTACTTGCAGCTCAGCTCCTTTCTGGTTTATACTATGATTTGAATCGGTATATATTCGCGACTGTAGTTGTCGTGTCTTCGATATGGTAAGGATATTTTGTCGTACTCATTTCACCATCATTTACCATCATTCATTACAACCGTTAATTACAGGAATTGCTCCGAGCCCTTTTCAAGAAAACCGCTGACCGTAGCGATGGCCCATCGATCCACAAAAACCCTCTTCACCCTCATTCCCATCCGTCAACCTCTATTAGCTCTCATTTACCCTCAGGTTCTTCTTCACCTACCTCCAATAGCCTCCATTAACCTTCGTCTACCTTCAATAACCTTCATTTACCTTCATCTACCTCCATTAGCCTTCATTAACTTAGCCGGGACTGGTATAAGCGATCCGCTGGCCGAGATCTCGGGCCGGTTATCGTCATGGTACAACGCTCAGGCTTAAATGTCCAGAGGTACCGCTACGGGTTCCATTTTCTTGTAGGAATTTAGTGTGTGGATTCGAATATTTCAAGGAGAGGTCACTTCAGATCCCTTACCCCCGGCAGCCAGGATGGACCAGCTGTCGTTAGTGACTTTAGACGGGAACTTTGCTCATGCGTATTTGCTGAAAAATGAGGAAAGGGACAACGCAGCGCAATCTCCCATCAAAAGTCGCAAATATGTCAAGGACCGTTCATGGGTGTTTTGATCCTTGCTAGGCCCTTGGGGATGGGGGAGGACTGACCCGAGGGTACCTACTGAATCCCAGTTCTCTCGGACTTCTAAGATGGCCGTTACGACCCTTAGACGCGTACGGGTAGCCTGAGTCGGTGTCCTGCGGGTAGCCCGTCCCCTCCACCCTGGAGCTTAACATTGATAAGCGCACAAGATATTATTGAGAGCTTCCTTAGCTTGTTGCCTTCCGCAATGAATCATTGCCTTCCAATCTTCAGTTACTTTCTGCTACTCCTGTGCCTGTCAAGCCCAACAAAACCAAAGCCGAACCAACCATTTAAAGACGGCGAAAAACGCGTGTTTGTCTTTGATCAACTCTTTCCAGCGAAAATTATCCGTTCGTTTTACTCGTTGGTTACGTATGGTAAAGTTACGGGCAAAATTTCTCCTTGGTTTTACACTTACAATGATTATCATCAGGATTTCCTTACACTGAATGCGACCAGTAATTCTCCTTGGATCGCCCCTATAAATCTAGAGTTTTTTAAAAGAACAGCCTTGTGGAATATTACTCGTAGGATCATTGAAAACTTGTCTGGAGGCAAAGTTTATTACCCCTATGATGTGGCTTTCTCAATGCATCGAAGGCTGGATTTTATAACTGCGAGTGGGAAAGGTGAGAGAAACTTAAAAGCAATATTTATGAGATTTTAAACAGTACAGGTGCGAAGAACCAGCTGAAGAGATAAAAAAACATACTACTGCAATAAAAGCTTAACCAGAAGACATCAAGGTTAAACATTTAATTAACCCTACGATCCTCTATACCATCTTATACAGGAGCTATGGGTCGCTGAAAATCAACGTACTTTTATATGAGTGTACTTATTTATCTTAGCTTTTCGCTTGCACGTGCGTCAGAGAAAAACTAGAAAGCTTCAGACCCTTTGTTTACAAAATGACCGGCAATCTCCTCTTGGGAATAATAAACCAAAAGCTGTGTCGTGACAAAAATGGGTAATTTCGTAAAATGCTATGGCCGCAGTGATTTACAAGGTAGAAGAGTCTCCTTGTTTGCAGTTATTGTCATCATCAGTGATCATCATTATTGTTATTGTTGTTGTTGTTGTTGTTGTTGTTGTTGTTGTTACTGGCATGCTTAATGTGGTTTCATCTTCTGATGTAGAATATGGCTCAGGAGCAGATGATCTTATTATTCAAATATCTCTGAATAAAGATTTCAAGAAGAATGATTATGGAGAGTCAATATTCTACAAAGACAGTGGAGAAATCCTTGCTGCTATTTATCCTAAAATGGGACGGATGGTGGTGTGGAATGCATCAGTCCCTTTCATGTTCAAGCCCCCTGCTATGTCATATTTACAAGCTCAATATGATCTTATTTTGAGACTTTCAACTTCAAAGGAGAAGGCTAATCAAAAAGTCATGGAAACAAAGGTTCTGGTTCTTATTTTCTTGCCATCATCATCATTGCTGTTAGGTGAAATCACAGCTCAAGGGTCAGCTTTTCATTGTCACATGGGACTGGACTGTTAACTTTACAGCAGTAGGATAAACTGATCAGTTTGAACTGCATCACATCCATTCCTTGATCATCATCATTATTGGAAAAGTGATTGTTACCATAATTTCATGTGCTTTTTGCTTCTATTTGGGCTAAAAATTGGTAATGTTTTAAGCTTTGATTGCTGTTTCCCATTTTCTACCAGAAACAAATTGAAAACTCAGACAAGCATGGTTCATTGGGGTTTGCACTGTCAGACAAAGGTGAAGTTCCTGCAGTAGACTTTAGCAAATATGAGAAAAGAAGATTTCATGACAGCCAGGGACGAGAGATTGCTGTGTTTGACGACTTGGTAGACAGTAAAGATCTTGATGCTTTGAGACTGTTCTTGTTACGATACAACAGTGCATTTGTGTACCAAGGCCATGATACCAGTGGTGATGAGGACCATGATAATGTGTCCTGGATTGCCATGTTGAAGGTTTGTTGATTTGTTGATTTTTCTTTCTAAAGCAGTAGTATAATTTACAATCACTCAGTTACATGTGAGTGTTAACCATATGGGTGCAAAATATGTGCTATTTAAGGTTGAGGAGTTTGTTACCAGCCAACTTTGGAAGCTTGTGAAGCAGTTGGCAACATATCTGAGTGGCCTTGATGAGTGGTATCCATATGATGTCTCCATGAACATCATCAGGAATTCACACTTTCCAAGGATTCATCAAGATTGTGAATACAGTGAGGTAATATGCTGCTGTCCACTGGTCAGCACTTATGGACGTTTTGTTCTTGTGATTGATTTATCCTCAAACTCAGAAGATGCCACTAATGCCCTGCAAGGCAGTTTTTGGAGTTATTTTGCAAAACACCTCTCCAAGCAATCTGCACCCATGCAGCCTCTGCAGGAAGCACCCAATCAAGAGGGTCCAAAAAAAGGATGCAGGAATGCATGGGAATGGAGAGGCAATGTTATTACCTTGACGAGACCTGAATGAGATCTGTTTCATAGCTGGGATGGGGGATGGGAGTGACGTCAAATTGGTGGCAGGATGCAAGATCATATGATTCACAATGGACTTGGAAAATATTACTGGTAACATTACCGGCTGGGAATGTAAAGAAACATTTGCAAATTCTTGGCAGTATGACACCAAAAAGAGAAGTGAAATGTGGGATTAAATAGTTTTATTTTGAACCCTCAATGACAAAAACTCCCAAAATGAAGACAGAAATCCATGGGCTTAGGGTGAGTAGGATGAGGGTTAACCTCTTGGTGGAGAAAGCAACAATAATTTTGTTTTTGATATTCCAGTATGAATACACCTTCTTGTTGTACCTTACACCGGACTGGACGGTAAATAACTATGGCGAAACAGTGTTTTTTGATGAGATTTTAACCAAAGATGGTCAGTCCTACCCTCCTGGTAAACAGCAGTACGAGTGGTTAGCATCTGTGCGCCCTCGGTATGGTAGGATTGTGCTATTCAGAGGAATCATCCCTCACTCGGCCAGGCCACCCAACCCGGGATTCAATGGAGTGCGATATACATTTGCTTGCAAGGTGAGGATAGTACATCTAGCTGGTATAGAATAGCTTCAGGTCCAAATCTTAAAAAAAGAGGATGGAATTCAATAGTGAATTTGGATCCCAAGTGGCCTGTGTTTAAAATTAGCTAGCAGATGTGAACCAGGGATCTAAATCCGTCAGCAAATAGAGAATGAGAAAGTCGGCAAATGATTAGGCCTTCACGTGACTTGCATGAGCATGTAGACCACCTTTCCTTTCCCTCTCTCTAATAGCCAGAGCCGGGGACGTACATACACACACACTTAAAAAGAATGGGGGGATTTAGTACCCAGTATTTGTGTGTTGTAGTATCATATTTGGTGGGTGAATACTTGGAGATATGAGCTGTAATGGCTACTACGTAAGTCGGAGGGTATATGAAAATATGATGACGACAACGATGATGATGCCAAACATTTTGTGCCACTTTCCCAACTAATAAGGAACAAAACGAATTGTTACTTGAGCTCGCTGATATTCCCGCGCTTAGCGCCGGCTGCGTGTATTCGCTTCCTCTTCTGATTGGTTCATTTGACTGCCAGCGTCTGTTTTATTGGCTAGAGTTATTACGTCGCTTAGCGCCGGCTGCGTGTATTCGCTTCCTCTTCTGATTGGTTCATTTGACTGCCAGCGTCTGTTTTATTGGCTAGAGTTATTACGTTGCTTTTGCCTTTACGACACACCCCAATAGCTTCATTCATTGATAAATCAACAGATTTCGCGCAGTTATCGGCAGGCAGTCTCTAAAGCCTTACGAGAGACGCTGGAATATCTGGATGGTGGAAATGTTGACGACCCAGAAGCTTTTAAGCTGCTAAACGAGTTGTACATGGGCGACCAAGACAAACCAGTACGCTCAACAGAATTTATTGAAGAGCAACTGGTAAAATACCGGCAAAAGAGGAACGAACTTTTTGATAACATGAAAATGGCAACAATCGAACAGCTAATTACCCCCAAAGGACATGTCAAGGATGAACTTTAATTATTCCTGCGTCTATGTAAAATTGATGGTTGTAAATAATAGTGTATTTATTAATGGGAACTTATTGCGTTCATGTAAAACAGGGAGCTGTAAATTTATTTTGTCGTAATGCATATGTTTGCCAAATCACATGATATCGTATTTTTGCATTACTATGCGTCATATTTAAATATCAAGTTGAACTGATGCTCTGGAGCAATAAGGACTTCCACAGAAAAGATTACAATAGCTTTGTTTGATCTCTAAAATCTGTTGCTGTGAAAAATTGTAAAAAAATCTGTGGCCCACGAAATGTGTTTATGTGTTTATAATTTTTTTTAATACATAAGACTTTGCGCGCTGACGACAACGTATTGTGCGAACAGAGGACAGAGGTTTCTGGTGATGTTTTTCATGAAGGTTTATTTGATAGATTATTTTCAAGAGAAGGCTTTGGTGCAGATGTTGCAGATAAAACCGGTTGTTCTCTGGTTGAACCTGTTTTTACCTCGGTGAGACCCGTTTTAATCAAGGTTAAACCTGTTTTATTTCTATGTAAAAGTGGGTTCAACCAGAGACACGTTTTGACCTGCAGCCCAGACCGGCATTAATATGACAGAATGCAAGAGTTATAATAGAAACAGGCGAAACAGCAACTCTATAAAAGGATTCTGTTTCTGGTAATTTCAACTGTCGTAGAAACTGCGATTATGCACCTCTGAAAACCAGCCCCCCCCCCCCCCAAAAAAAAAAATCGGTAAGCAGTCACTGTTAAACGAAATTTGAGATTTTTCACAAATGATTTCATCCGATCAATTTATTGTATGTATGCATACGAATTAACTCGAGTTTTATCTTAAGCCAAGCAATTAAAGTAAGGGTACATAATCTTTTGCAGTCGAGCGTTTATATTTTTAAAACAGGTCCCTGATGGCCGTCCATGTCTCTCCATGTGAAATGCGAGTGAAGGTTAGTTTTATTTCTTAACTGGAACTCTGTCCCTCGTTTTCTTGGTCTTTTTCGTCGTTTTCTAAACTCCTAAGAAAGTTGTTAACCTTTTCTTGGAGAGTACAGTCCATGACGTCTACATGAGAGCCCAATGGGCTGACATTGCCATGAAAGGAAGGCCCCTGATCTATACCACGTGATACATGCAGTTTAGGAAGTTCAGTTGGTATGTCAACAGCGAGACGTGACGCACTTCCGCTGTTATCACGTGGTGGCTGAAGAGGCCTAACCTCCTCCTGGTGCACTCTCGGAAGATGCTGTAGTTGTGTGGGACAAGGTATTTTTCTCGCGGGCCTCGGGGACGTTGGTTTTCGCGACGAGTTATTGTGTGAAAACTTTCTCCTGACGAATAATGGGCTAGCTAAGTGTCGCGTAGATTCCGGCGAAACTTTTCTCAACGGAGGTGAAGAAGAAGCATTGAGAGTACCCGCTACGCTGTGATGAGTTGAAGCCGGGATGAGCATTTCGCTGGACATCGCTTTACTGCGGTAAGAATTGTGATTTGTGCTGAGATGAAGGGAGCTCTGACTCAGCGTTTTTCTCGAACCAGGACTAACGCTCAATTCTCCTGTCGGAGGCGGATCGGTCACGGAAATCTTACGACGAGGTACCGACAAAGTTGACGATGAAGACGAAGACTGTTCCGATGAGCTCGACAACTGCTTCGTGATTGGTCGTTTCAAGGCCGAGGACACTTCCCGTGTACAAGCACCTTGTGTATGGGAGCTGTTCGCTGCCAGACCCTTTTGAGTCTTCTGACTGAGGTTTTTGGCATCTGCAAAGGAAAATAATGGTTTTGTTAAATCCATTTGAAGTGTGAAACCCAGACAATCGTATTTTTGCGTTAGGGAGAAGTCTCTGGGAGGACGATTCGAAAAGCTAGTGGGCGTGAAACCTCGAGCGCAGGATTGCTCGCTCTTTCTTTGTTGGATTTTAGGAGCAAAACAGAGCCTTAGCGATCTACTTATGCCTGCGAGATTCTTGGTTTCTGCGAGCGATAAAGTCGTCCCTTTGCCCAAACAAATTGCAGCACCTTCTCGTATGTTGCAAACTATATGGCTCCTTGGTTTTCAATGACATTTTGCTTTCCACTTCATGCCTTCTAATTTCCGCTTTAACCCTTAAACCCAGAGCAGAGAACATGTTCTTTGGTCCACCCGTGAATTTGTCGCGTGTTTCGCGTTTGAATTCAACGCCTTGCCTCGGCCTCGCTCAACGCAAACATTTACGCTCAAACAAACGGGTTTTATTGTAGCCATAGCCGTTCACTTGAGCTATATTTGAGCACGCAAATGTTACGCTCAAGTAGGCATTAAAGATGTATTCTTTACTTCGCTGGTAGTGAAGTGAGTCATGATTCCTTAACGTTTTCTTACGACAAAAAGGAGCCCGCCTTGATACTCGGCTACAGCGATCCCTACACTAAATTTTTTAACAAGATTTTTAATGTGGACTATTCGTATCTATTTGATCATGTGGTTAAGGCAATGAAGTAGAAGGGAAACATTTAATTTGCTGCGAAGTGGACGAAACGGCATTGATTTCTCCTTTTTCTGATGAGTTCTGATGAGTTTAAGTCGTTGAAAGACCTCAGCGCAGACGTGATGCGACATTCATGCCCAATGCTTGAATCATTCGGTATTTGTGATTAATGGTCATTTATCGTGGTGAATCAGAGTCTTTGTTCGGTTCTGTTAACACGCCTTTTGATCCGGAATTCACAGGTTCAACTGTTTGATTTTATAATTACTAACTTGGGGTAATAAGTAAACATAAACGCTGGGGAGAAAATTGTTTAATTGTATCTATAAAATATTAACGTTTACCCGGCGTTCTGTGCGTTAAAAAATCACCCAACTATGTATACTGATGTGTTGCGTACTATATGGAGGTCGTCTTAGCACTTTCCACATAGAGATCTCACAAACTTTGTGTTGTGGGTGACATTTGTTGTCGGTGTCGATTTGTTTGCGCCCATAAGGCATTTAAAGGGACTGTGGAGAAGAAAAATCATTTAAGAAACGAAGTGTCGTGCTGTCAACGTTAACTACAACTTGCGCATGGATGCAGTTATTTTCTCAGTGCCGCAGAGCTTACGATGGCCCGGCTTACTTTTAAATCACAAATAATGTAATTCGTTGTGTAAACCCAGTTTCAATCTAGATCTAATCTGTTATTCAATTGCTGGGCGTGGAATTAAAGAAGATCCAGAACTAAGAATTAATCAACCAACTTCGCACCTACCTTCAAAGCAAATGTGTTCTACGTCCTCAAATTCCTCAACCACTAAGTTTCGTATTTCGTCATCAGTCTCATTCGGAGCGGACAAATGCTCTCGTCTCAGGTTAAAAGTTCCATCGTGTACTGAAGTTGTTGTTCGTCTTGTGTCGCTGTGATCGTTCTCCGGTAGGTGTGCTACTTTAGTAAGCTGCGGCGAGCGAACTGTTGCTTGTTCTCTCAACGTATTCTGCAAACCTTTGACTTCATGTTGCAGACGGCTCAGTGTTGCTTTATGCACTTTTTCCATCGAGTTCAAAGACGTTTGCAGCAACTTGTCTTCGCGATCGTTCAGCCAGCGGACATTGTTTCCTCCTCGTTTGAGATTTAACTCCCGCAGACTTATTTTAACTTCACCCGTCGCTGCAACTTTCGCCAAGGTGTTTTCCATTCTCAAGAGAGGAAGACTGAATCAAATTTTTCGCACGAAGCTGGTCGTCTCAGCATTCATCAGTTGTACGCCCACTGTTTACGAAACTTGCGATTTTTACGCACCTGTTGCTCTAGTGCGCCTTGAGTTAACTAGCCCGCTCTCACTCATGTGGATACAAATCTTGATTGTGATTTATTTGACATGCGAATATGACATTGACTTCGAACAATTGAATCTTTCGTCTAAATAATTAACCAGCGTATTCTTTTATGTTTTAACAAGTGTTCAGTTCAATGCAGAAATTTGCGTCACAATCTTAAAGTGACCAAAAAGCACTTGTAACATAAAAGACCTTGCGAGACTAATAGGTGAAGCGCGAATGACCAACGGAAACGCTCTAGGAGCTTCCAGCCGTGAAACGGTCAAGGGGAACGGGAAAAATAGCCATTCGTTAAGAAAACGCTAAGTGGTTCTTTAGGCACCAGTAATCTAAGCTTATTTTTTATCTTATTTTACCACCTTAAAAAATTTGGCCTGCCGGGCTGTATACCCTTTCACCCCTTGTGAAAACCTCTGCTCTGACTCAGCTGAACTCTAGCCCCAGGCATTTTTTGTTACAACGAATATTCATGCGTCTTGCGAAAGAACAGAATATAATTGACGTGCTTCCTGTTAAATCGCATAATAAGCTCCTGGCAATAAAGAAGTGACGATGCATTTTGAGCATTTTCAGCTCTTTCTAGGTGGTTCTAACTCACTGTTTTCTGTTATCTCTAATCTGAAAAGCCCTGTTGTTATCACTCATTAAACAGCCACAACGAGAAAACATGCTGTTACTCAGTACGAACATCACAATTTTCAAGTGCACGAAGTTCACTACCAAGATAACTAACTATCAGCCTATGCTTATGCAAGCGCGCAGAGGTTTCTGGTAGTCTCATATCCGTGGAGGCTTACAGTGAAGAAGTAAATTATCATATGGTGCTAATTAAGTGTGGCTATGAGATTTGGAGCAAACGCAACTACAAAACCCTGGCAGCACTGTAAGTGCAACTAGGTCAGCATATAGCGGGAGCTCCAAGTCGCAACGTGCATTTGACGTTTGTGTATTCCTGGAAAACAGAGAGAATTAACAGCCGGAATGGCTTTAGTATAACCGAATCATCGAATTAACGTCATCCGACATGACTTATCTTCTTTTTCGTTGTCCAACTGCAAGGCGCATGGAAAAGCAAAGGAGAGAGAAACAAGGGGGAAACGGTTAATATCGGTGCTTGTCGGCTGTTTGTGACTATTTGTCTGGAGGCCTCAGAGCTTGCTCATACGATCTAGGAAAACGTTTCCAGGCGTCGTGGAACCCGTCTTTGAAACTACTGCGTTATTGATCATGATGCGCAAAAAGTTGCACAGATAGGATATTCCTTCACTTTCCTTCAAAAAAAGTAGGTAGACCAACAGGGTTCTGTGTGATAAAAGATTACTTCTATTACTGCAGTCGTAGATGTTAAAAATGTAAGACGGTGGGCGTGGAAAAACGTTTATCATCCTGCACTATTTGCAGTGCTTGCAAAATTCTAAAATTAAATGTTCAAGCACAATAGACAAACAGAATTGTGCTTTCGTCAATGAAACTATTACCGTGACTATGTGAGAAAAGGAGATAAGATTGCTTTCTTTCCGGACCACTCGCCAAAACGCTAATTTGCTGACGCGATTTGCAAAAAGGGGTATGACCTAATGTGAACCCCGTCCCCTCCCCTACGATACTTATTGCAAGTCTACGTTGTTTTCGTTAATCGATTTTAAGCCTCGTTAAAGCATGCTTTTCCTACTCAGTCTACAAAAAGATATTAAAAATGTGCATTGCACTAGCAAATCGTGTACAAATTCAACATCACCTTTAGTGTAATTGCGAGAATGCCACCTTTTGACATGGTAGTCTTACCAGTATTCAGAACGTATGTCATTGGTCCTAGCTGTAGCTCAGCGGTAGAGGTTCCGAACTAAGAATCGGAAGGCTATAGGTTCGACTCCAGTTAGGAAAAAATGATTTTTTTTTTCGTGAATACCCGAGTCATCGTTAATTAATCACTTCGCTGAATTTTGGTGCTAGTTTACAAAGAAGAAGATTGAATCGAGGAATGTTTTGGAATACTCTGTATTTATTCCGATTCGTCATTCCTTTCAATAAACTGATGGACAGACGATGCTTTCTGTTTGCCTTTCATTTACCTCTCAGATGGCCATGTCATTGGCCGGAAAATTGCTTTATAATGTTCTGAATAACTGTTTTGGTGAAAGGAAGAGCTCTAGTGTGAAGAAAACAAAGGAACACTAAATCCTAGGTTTACATAGAAGTTTTATAGTATTGCACAATCTAATGATCTGCCGCTGCGAATGGAAATATCTGACAGGAGAAATTGAAAAAAAAATATGCAAGAAAGTTCTAACGTTTTCTACTGATATGGTTGCTGAAAATCATCTAGTAATGTGGAAAAGAGAGCAAACTTGTTAAAACGTCCAAGGACGCTCCTGACGAGCTCACGTCTATCTCTTAATCCGCGAAGGACTTTATCAATTGCGTTGAAACTAGTATTGTGATGGAGATTACTCTTCATGATAATGACTTTGAAAATGGAAAAGTGATGGAGACTACGAAAGAGTGTCCTAAGAATTTTGACAGAGACTTAGTTCGTGAAATGATGAGGAACATCCCGCCAATCGAAAAGCAGAACGAATGCGTTCACTATGAAAGTCTTGAACACTTCTCGAGTTTACCAACTGTGTTTGAGGACAAGACTACTGAGAAAACGAGAAAATTTTCCGTTCGAGAGCAGTTGTCAAACATTGGTAAGTATTTCAGTCTATCAAGCCGTTGTGAGTATTAAGTAAATTTTAATGCAGCAAAGTCCTTCAGTTAATAAGCTTCGGGTAGAAAAACACAATTTGCATCCTTAACACCCAGTCTCCTTTGTGTGTTACTTCAAAATATACTGTATAATTTCGGAAGTGTTTATGAATTCAGTTGTAAATACTTGAGCAGTCAAAATTAAGGTCATACGGAGTGTGGGGTTTTAGTAAGATACTGCACACATCTCTGAAACGTCGTTCGCCTTTTAATTAACCCACATTAGTATTCAGAGATTCTTTGCTTTGGCTGTCATTAAAATGAGCCGGTATTTACTCTGTTGGCATTTTTTTACTTCCTTCAGCACGCATAGCTATTTTTGTGTTTAATGACCCGAATTCTTTGTCTTACCATTCAAAGTTGGACTCCTCTTTGTTGGGTTTTTGTACTTCTCAGTTGTTAGCTCATTAGTTTGATCTAACGCAGAGTAACAGTAGTATCATCGTCCACGGTTGTTTGTTTAACAATAGTCTAATGTTTGGCCTGAATGTAATTGAACACAGTCCATCTTTCAGTGTATGCCTCACTGATATTACATATTAATACAAAGCACTTTATTCTTCAACATGTTGAGGTAGAATACTTATAGAGTTATACTGAGTTATTCAGTTTGGGGGCATGCTGTTGCTCTCGAAAATTAATTGTGACTAATCTATGAAAATTATTTGGTTCAGGGGCCATCATTGTCTAGAGCATCCAGCCATAGCGTTACATGAATCAGTTCCATTCAGACATATTGAGAACTTTAACAAATTTAAACTTCTTCGACAGGCACTTTACGAAGATATAGGTCATGGAATGATGTCACAGGCGAAGACACCCGACCACTCTCCCCATTCGTCACTCGCTACTCATGCCGTGAAAGCCTGGATGACAATTCGACGGTTGTACGCATTCCGCAGCGTAAAATTTCGAGCCCATTTCCCACGTGTAAGATTATGAGTCCTCTGTGTAAAAGGAGGAGACGAGTTCTGTCGGAATCGCCGGCCGAAGCGCTCATCAGCCCCGTCATACCGAGAAGAAGTCTTAGTATACAACAGCGCGTGTTGCCTTGTCCAATAATTGCATCTCACTTTCCATCTGACTCGAATGAGCGTGTGAATCCGCTGACATCAAGCCCAGTCTCACCGCAATACAAATCTATGGACCTTTTCGCCGTAAACGGTGCACAATTACAGAACGGAACTAAAGTTGTAACGACTACGACTTGCAAAAGTCCGGAGTTTAAATCCACTGAGCAAGACAGATTACCGCGGATTCACCAAACTCGCTGCAGTCCAATGTTGGTTCGAGCTCATAAAACACCAACTGAGTCTGCGCGTGAGCTGTTCAACATTAGTCCTGTAATGGGGCAATCCGCTGATCCGACTGAATTACACAACAACAACAACTCCAACAATCAATGTGCCGTCACAGACAAGGTACAATATTTCTTACATACCTTGTCACTGGAAGAAGATATAGATCAATAAATTGCTACGACCTACGTAGGTAACTATATGGAATACCGCGTGTAGCAGCTATACGAACGCAGAGCACCTTCATGCCAGAGGGTGAGCAAATTGTGGAAGACCTGAAACGACAACACTAGTCACTGACGTCAACAGCAGCGAAATTGAGAAGAGAAGCCATTGATGCATCTCTCTCACCTGACTTGCTAAGGTCAACAACGCAAGCAGGGGACAAGGGTGCAAGCTCGTGGCTCAACGCCGTACCCCTTGAAGATAAGGGCCTGTCTTTGAATAGGCAACAATTCAGGAACTCGCTGCGCTTGCGTTACAATCTGAAACTGGAGGATTTGCCGAGCCATTGCACGTGTGGAGTTCGATTCACAGTCAACCACGCCCTGTCAAGTAAGAAGGGGGGTTTTGTTGCACAAAGACACGATGGCGTACGGAACCTTCTCACGTCTCTGCTCAGCAAAGCCTGCAAAGATCCACGGTCACAAGCCCTGAGGCTCGGCTTGATATAAAGGCAGGAAGTTTCTGGTCGCGTGGGGTTACAGCATTCTTCGATGTACGTGTTACGCGTGTGACCTCAACATTTAACCAGAACAGATCTACAGAATTGATCTTCGTGGAGCATGACAAAGAGAAGAAAAGGAAGCACTGACAAAGCGTTTTTGACGTGGAAATGGGATCGTTTACCCCCCTGTTTTTTTGTACGAACAGAGGAATGGGGAAAAAATGCAAACTTTTCCTGAGTAACTTAGCGGACAAACTTTCCCGTAAAAACGGCGAGTTTTATGCCAGTGCCATATCTTGGCTTAGAACACGTATATCGTTTGATATTTTACTATCAGTTCACGCATATGTTCGAGGGTCTAGAACCCCTTTTCACAAGAATGCAGACTTTTTAGCGGATGACTTTAGTGTTAATACAAAGAATGCGGACATTTCAGTTTTAAATTAGTTTTTAGAATGATTTTTAGTGGTTTTGTAGTAGACCGTGTACTTTATTTAGCTTGATGCAAGGAATACGGAAGTTTTATTTAAAATGATTTTGAGGGTAGTTTTTTTGGTTTTGTAGTAGACCCTGTATTTTATTTAGTGTTAACAATAGAATTATTAATAAAAGATTTCTCTTTTTTAATTTAAAAAAGGCTTTATGGAAGGGCATTTTCTGTTTGGTGGACATTTACTCTTTCCTTGAGGAATCTACGATTATAAAACAACTTGTTAATGCCACAGCTGTACACCATTGAGTTATGAACACGCATGAGAGGGTAGTAAAGAACTGGAAAGATTACCCCTCAATTCAAGGATGTCTTATTTTATTAGATATCAGTCCAAAAATAAGCAAATACAGTTCCTTATTAGTTTTATGCAAATACTGTAGCTGCAATGAGCAGCCATTTGCAACTCATGCTGTCTATGCAATAAAGCTTTGATATTTTTTCTGCCACCCTAAGGCTTTAATTGGGCAACCTGCAAGCAAAAGACTTCCAAGGTTGGTGGGACAGAGAGGAAGAAGGGAGATGAAGAAGCTCAGGTACCTCCTAACACTTGCATCCCAAGCAAACTTTGCCTCTTTCATGGCTGGTTCAGATGCCTTTCACGCAATACCAAAGTTTTTTTTTTTTTTTCAGTCTCATGGTGTGTCAAATCGCTTTTTTCCCCTTAAAGAATCTCTGAACTCTATTTCGCATGATACAACAAAAGCTTTGCGTCCAACGAAACCCAAACAACAGTACTACTCCAGTTCACATATTCGTGTCCATCAGTCATCTAATTCCTCATTTTCTGTAACACTTGAATGTCCTACTTCAGGGGAGAACCTGCCCAGAGCTTTCCGAAGAACGGAACTGACGTCCAAGGTCCCAGGGATTGGGGTAGACGACCTCCTCAGTTCCCAGGGTTTCTGTGGTCGCCTCCCAACGGAAGTTCGCTCTGTTCCTGCGGGACCTCTTGGCAAGGAGCGCGGATCTGACCCTCTTCTTCTCAAATCTATTGAGCAATTGTCTGATAACTCTGTTATATTTTGAAAAGAAGCGCTTTTTCTCATAGTTGAAGTTTCCGCAACCAGCAGCGAGTCGTTTTTAGGCGTCTTGTCCTCTATCTGTCGCAGCTTGCGCAGCATTTCCACATCTATTTCCTGGTTACCGGTATTATTGTTTTTGTCGCTTTGTGAATTTGCATCTCCACGTCGCGATCTTGACGATTTTAGAGCAGAATCAGCTTTCTGCATGTTTGAATCGAAAAATGAGTTGAAAACTTGCCGGTATGCGTCTTCTGCGAGGAAGGTTAGAACTCAAACGTACAACCTCAGTTTCGGTTTTCGTCGACGAGGTATCCTCGTGTCAGTAATTTGGTTTGCTTCTAGCACACTTTACAAAAAGTCTTCATATATACCCAAGATGAATACGTTAACTCATCATTTAGTCTCACAGACTCAATTCGAACTGGAAATGTCATTGGCGGTGGCCGTAACCAAGCGTGTACAAAAGAATGTTTAAGTTAGCAGAATGCAAAGTTTGCTTTCATCGTTAGCGTCAAACATAGGGACAATTCTGTCAGAATTATTGGTTTTGTGCATAAAAGTTGAATGAATGGGTATACTCAATCCGATTACTTGTTTATTAAGACCAAAATGTTCTTCTTCAAAAAAGCTTCTTTTAATACCCTTTTAACTGGAAATGTTGCATCTGTCTATCATTTCAATCTTGTAACAAACTTTAGTGCGGTTAGCCCACGATGAAGGTACTGCTCAGTGGACACAAAAGCTCAAGAGACAATACTTTGGCAATAATGTTGACTTAATTAATATGATAAAGATAAAGGCTTACGTCTGTGTACGCCAACTTTTCTTGGAAGAGCGACTTAAGCACAACCAAGTAAATCACATTTTTAACATCCTTTTTTGAAACATCTGCTCTGATACTGGGAAGAACGGACAATAGGTAAAAAGTAGAATCAGCCTGAGAAGTTGGCTGTAACAATAGGGCAAAAAAAAAGGCACTCTAAGAACACTGTTTTCTGATGAACAATAGAACAATGTGGTACAGAGCTTTCTTTTTACATCTTGTCAAAAAGTATCTTAAGCGAAAACTAAACGCCAACCATAACTGATTACGATGGTGTTTCTAAAAGTTCCGAGTTTATTGCGAGTACGTTGTGCACGTTGTGAGTGATTGCATGGCGCGCATGCGCACGTGCTTCGTCACTCCACATAACCATCCCATTTTGTTGGAAACCAGTTCCTCTCTGTTGAAGTACTTCGTTATGGTAATTTTTAAAAAACGAGCAGCAGTGTTTTATCGGGTTCAAAAACACGAGGCGAAGCCGAGTGTTTTCAGGCCCGATAAAACACGTGCTCCGAGTTTTTTTAACAAGAACATTTAACAAAAAGCCTGTCCCTCTGGAGTCTGAACAATTGTTCAAACTGTGAGAGGAAAATTATTAGCATACAAGAAAACAAGCTATGCCTTATGCCTCCTTAATGAGGAGTGTTTTATTCAGCTGATAAAACACCGCATACTAATAAGGAGGTGGTTTATCGATATAAAGTCACCGCACCTGATGTATTATCGAACATTTGATAGGTCAATGGGCTTATAAATTATTAATGAGTTTTTGAAGGATTATGCAAAAAGTCCGACTCTGAGAGATCTGATAATGAACAACCAGACGTTGAAATCGAGGGATAATCGATGTATCATAATGAGCCCCTTTGATTTGGTTGAAAAGACATAAAGCCATTCTCGACCCCAGAGCTCTTCCCTTTTGCGCATGTCTAACGGGCGTGACGGCGGGAAGCGTCACGCCCGTTAGACATGCGCAAAAGGGAAGAGCTCTGGGGTAGAGAATGACTAAGGCCAGCTCACACTCGCCCCAAAATACACTTACAGTGCAGGCCGTGAGCGACTGATAATTTCAGAACATGGCTGTTACAGAGAGTTTCAATTCATTTGTGAGAGTGGCATTCATCGTTGAGTTAAATTTATGCAATTTACGCAAAGGAACAGCCAGACATTACTTTTAAGAAATCTTCAGTGTTGCACGTGCAAGCACACGTGAGGAAACTCAGTGTTTGAGAATGGTCATTTTAAACGTATTTTGCATTCAATTCTTGGCAAACGTTTTTGGTTTGCATGGAGTCAATCTGGAGTGGCGTCCAAGTGCTCTCAAGAAAAAAATCATTGAGGCACCAAAGCGGTCGTAATTAAAAGTGTGATCCTAGCCTTGGCATGGACTTAGTAACAAAGTTCATAGGTTTGTAATTGGTGGCATGCCATTCACAAACTTAACTGGTGGAAAGTTTAATGTAAATAAGGTGTAAATGGGTGTCAGGTAGAAGGACGCCATCATCAAAGTTCAAAGGTTCAGAAATTCTTTTTGCGTCATTTGGAGGTCACGACATAACTATTTAAGATCTTTAAATTTCATCGTTATTCAATTGGCAAACAGAACTACAAATGAAAATTCAGGTAATAATAGTGCACTGATATTGGGCTTGCCGGGCTTGGACTTTGTTCTGGAGTATTCAGGCCGAGCAATCACGTGGAACATAAACACGTAAATGAACAATCCTCTGACTAAAAGGGTGCGTTAGCTCCTCGTAGCCATGAACAAACGGAGAAGTAAGAAAAATTCTTCAAATTCTGATTGCCATCTCAACAGACGCAAGTATGAAGCTACTGGGGCAATTCAAAACGGTTCGACAAATAGCAATGACGAGAAGACTACTACAGCTAAGTGGGCAGAGAGACTTGGTGACCGACAAACGCTCTTGACGATTGATCAGATGCCATCGTTCTTTCGGGAACCGTTCATAATTTCTGCCTATCGACAGTGCAATTCATCAGCTTCATATTGTTTCGAGAGCCTTTTTCAAGCCACCAATGAAACCATTAACATCTGGAGTCATGGTTTAGCTCTTGTGGTTTTTATTCTGCGCTTTGCGACAGTATTCGCGAAACACGACCCTTGGCAAGATTCCTACTTCTATCCGCTAGTTTGCTTCGCCTTGGGAATTTGTGTCATGTTGATGATGAGCGTAGGAGCTCACTTATTCAACTGTATGTCTAGCAGAGCGCGGCACATTTGCTTTTTCTTTGATTATTCTGCTATCAGCGTGTATACATTCACGGCTGGTCAAGTGTTCTATTTTTACTCTCGTCCTGTGGCCGCAAACTGGCTAATTTTCAACAACCCATCGATATTCTTGGGAATATCAGCCGCTATCTCTTTCGCTTCCACTTTCGCATGTTGCTATTCATTTGCGCAAAGAACCCGCTTTGATGCAATTGTCAAAGCTGGAACCTACAGTTGCTCTTGGCTGTTTAATACATCACCTTATCTGGTTATGCTAACATTGTGTGAACCCCCGACCTGTAGCAGTGCGTTATCGATTCATTATTTCGCGCGTCATTGTTTATTTTACGCTGGAGGTACGCTGGCTTATGTGACGCGCATCCCGGAGCGTCTCATGATTGGTGTGTTTGATGTCTTTGGTCACAGCCATCACTTCCTGCATATACTGTGCTGTATTGGAGTATCTGACGAGTTCTCAGTGGTAGAGCTAGATATGATACAGCGTAGAGACTCTCTGTTCCATCTTTCAAGCCCGACCTTCTCAAACACTATTTTGTTAACTGGTTTGGTAGTCCTGGGAAATATTGCAGTAGTCTTGTGGTGTGCCAGGCGATTAAATCTCCTCAAGGACTGATATATTGGAACTTTGAATAAAACAATCAAAGCAACCCTACGATTACACAGCTGCCTACAGTTATTGTCTCAGTATCGTCTCTAGATCAAGGGGTGCGTATCGTCTCGAAAGCCACTGCCCGTCGCTATTCCCAGAGACACTGAAGACTCGCTCAGTTTCAACGCAATTCACATTATGTTGAACAAATCATACATAGTTATAATTACAATAGCTCTCCATATACTCACACATGTGCCGCAAACTGTGTAACTTTCGACGTACATGGGCAGTTCTTCTTCCTTTAAGCCCAAACTTTTAGAAAATACTTTCCATATATATTTGCAACTGATCGAACGAAGGGGTAATGCAGTAGTCAATTGAAATCCCCCCCCCACCCTCCCCCCACCCGATTCCCGGGACATAGCGGGGATTCAACTTGGCCATAGCCGGGATGTAACGCCCACTAAACAATATGTTGGACCCCGGGACGGGGAAACAAACAAAATGTCAGTTTGACAGGGGACATGTTTGCCCCCCAACCAATATGGTGTCATTTAAAGTGAAAAGGTCTATTAAAGTGGTGATTTAGCAGCTTGCTTCAACCGAAGCCGGGACAACAGGGCGAATTTAACAAGAAAGAACTGAACTTCTTTGTAAGTCGAAAAGGTACGCCATATTCTTATGAAAATGTATAACCCGTGAAAATCCAGTATTTTTTATACGTTAGCTTTCACGGTTTGGTAATACCGTGTTGATTGGAAAATAAACCCAGAAAGTGATTGTCGTAAATCGTTGTTCTCTTGTACATTTATTCTTCTTTGAAATTCTTAGGGAAACTCCTTTTACTTTTGAATCCAAAGTATAGAGTCCAATGGTGTCCATTCCTGCGTTCATACAATACCTAATTGTGGACCCGGTTACATGACGCAACTGCTGGTATTATACGGGTTCTCCCCGTCTGACTTGACCCCTTAAACTATTTACATGTGTCTCCCAAGTGGTATGTACAGGCACAAGGGCAATCGCGCATGCGCACACTAAATACCTAACAGAAAAGACAACAGAAAATGGAACCATTAGCGGTACCTCTGGACATTTAAGCCTGAGCGTTGTACCATGACGATAACCCCTAAGATTTCGGCCCACGGATCGCTTATACCAGTCCCGGCTAGGCCCCTTAGTTTTCAGATAGTTTGCCTTTTTTTTTAGACTCTGCGGGGACAGAGGACAACAACAATATGCAATGACATAACCGTGTATGGTTGGACAGGGGATAGACAAAAGACTCGACTAACGAGTTATTCAAATAATGATCTAGTGTCAAAAGTTAGAAAATGGTTGGTGCCTTCAGGGACTATCTTGGACTTTGATTGAATGGACAAAGTAATTTAATTTTACTGGATGTTATATTCTCATAGGCACCTGTTTATTAAAGGCTGTAGTTCGGGTTAATAGCATCATGTAAAACTCGAAGTCGTGATGTAGTACGTTCACGTTTCGACTCGTTTCGTTTTCCGTTTTAACTGACTTCATTCTGATGTTTAAAATACAATTTGGGTGATTTCCTAGTTAGATAGTTTATTCTTGAACTGAAGAAATGATGCTGACACTTTCGTCTCTTATGTGCACTTGAAAAATTCAAGTGACTCCAACGGGATTCGAACCCACGACCTCTCCGATGCCGGTGCAGTGCTCTTACCAACTGAGCTATGAAGCCACACAGTTGAGAGCAGGTCAATTTGTTGGGCTCATGTTCATGTCTAACCCGCACTTCATAATCATTTCCTTCATAGTTTATTCTGTTGATCAGGGAATATGCAATGTAATGAATGTTTCACTGAGTGGACTTTGGTCTCAGACGCCGAAAGAAATAAAGGGGCACTCGGAAATCGGTCGTTTCGCAAAAGGACAGTTTGAAAACGCCTGGGGTCAGTTTATAGACGCTCAAAGGTCAGTCCGCAAAGCGAATGAACGGATGAACAAGATCCAAATAACTATAGTCAGCCATTACACATTCATTACGTGTCGAGTATGGAGTATGGATCTGTAGCTGAAACCCACCCCCGGCAAACCAGAGCCCAGCTCATCATGTGTAATCGGGCCCTAAGATAGTTCAGTTTGTTATATTTATAAACATTTGTAATATCTCAGTACAAATATAATAAACAAATTACTTCATGGTTAGTTCGCTTGTACGATTTTTATTCACTTGTTGTGAAGAATCGCAAACTCACTCGCCCGAGGACTCGCTCGTTCGTTTGCGATTCTTCACAACTCGTGAATAAAGGCGCTCAACCATGAAGTAATCTATGTTTACATATAATCACTATCAACTGACTAACAAGTCTTATAATCGACGCTGATATTCTTTTCAATGTACGGCTAGTCATATAAATACTTCTTTAGAACAACAACTCATACTTTACATTCCAGCCTCAATTATTCCTCGCCTAGCGGTATCATTTTTGACACAGTACAAGAAACACCGTTTGTGATGCTATATTGAACATATTGGTAATTTGCACACAATTCTCTAACGATGAGAATTTAAGTAATGAAAAAGTAATGAAAAGGTCTACTTGCCGATGGTGCAAGTTCAGATATAAAGATTGACTTTTTCCAGGTGTACTGAAGGTGCATCTAAACCGCAAACCACAGTCATACGTGACTTCCTGTTAACCTTTTTCAAAATATGACAGCAAATCTGATAAGTTCATGGAACGTAGTTTGTTTATCTCTAGATGAGCGATAGCTTATTTTATTTCTTTATTTAATAGCTTCCACCTTTGTAAGTAAATTAAGAATACAAAACACACACTGAAGGTACTAAAATATGAAAGAAAACATTAAGAAGTGGGTGAGGGAGCGCACAACAGGGCTTGGCTCTAAATTAAGTGCACCCTTAGAAAGAACCATGCACAGAGGAATGTTTGAAAATACTAATTTGTGCTTATAATGCTTAATCTGCTTCATCGGTGAATTTGTTCTTTGATACTCTTGGTTATAATAGTTGGTCGTAAATTTATTCAAGTTAATATAATAATTTAACCGATTAAGGGGAGTAATACAGTACGAAATAAAATCTACAAGAGCCTAGTACTAGCGACTGAAAACTTAGAACGTGACTCCGTGACAGCATCCGTTCCTTAGAGGTACAGATACACCAAGTTCGACAGTGGATATTATCCTTGCCTTGAGTAACTTCCTTTTCAGAGTATGTGTCAACATAAACGCGGCGAAACTAAAACTCTGAGGAAGTGCTTCAAATTGACTCAAACCCCCAGATTTGTGATGCGAAACGGACGCCGTTTGTGTACCCTAGCTGGGGGACCTGTGCTGCGGTGCGTGAGATATTGCATGCGACAAATATAGATGTGGTCAGTGGTGACTACCATTACACACGCTAATTCACGCGAGCGAAACAGACATGGTTCTTGCGCCGTTGACATGATCGGTCGTGTAAGCTTTTTCCTTGTTTATTTAGCGTCCTTTCGCTTCCTTAAATCAAGATGATGGAAGAGGAGGATTCCTACGGATTTGAGCAAACTCTGGTAAGATAACATTTTCCTTCTGAATTGTTGTCGACTCACGTTAAGAACATTACTCAAACCTGAGAAGTACGGTCTTTCTGTCCACACGTTGAGCCGTGCGTGCAAAGCCAAAACTGCACTTTGTGTATAATTTTCTATTCATAATCCATCTGTTTCTCTTTTCTTGAATTAAACCCCTGTGACCAGATTGATATTGCCGGATCCTTTAAAGCTGAAACATGACTAGTAGAAGTTCAGTGTATGAAAACCAGCTGATTATAAATTCAGCTGCAAATGAAAATAGTTAATACTTCCCTTAATGTGATTATTTGCCGCTATTTGTAAGTTGTTCATTTGTAATTATGCCTGTATAAGTATAAATCAGTCTCCATATGTATCTGGTGAGCTGTTGTTAAATCTGAGAGCCTTGTTTGTTCTTCAAATTATACCAATAAGTTATTTCGCGTGATAGTAAACAACAAACTCCTGAGTATCAACATAAATGGATTGCACTTTTAACTAAAATTTATGAGCGAAGACCGCTTGCTTATTTACTTACACGTTGCAACCGATCAATGAATTGAAAGCGCGCCTGATACTCTTGTTTTATTCGATGACCTTATAATCGTGATGTTAGTTTCGTTGACATTCACTAACTTGAAGTTTAACCCTCAAGTTAGTTTTCACTGCAGTGAGGGTTAAAAAAAGGGCACAAACATTTTCTAATTCCGTTTTCTTTTCTCATGATAAGACGTTTGATAAAAATTCTCAGAAGTGCACTTGACAGTATTGTAGATCTATTTCCATAGCTCTATTTAAGTCAGATGCTTCAATATGCATCATTCAATGTCTAAAGTCCTTTGGGATGTACATTTGTCACTTGATCACCAAAAAGGAAGCCTTCCGCTTCCTGAGTTCTCGGACTCACCAGTCTTCCTTTTACCTATTTTTGCTGTTGCTATTTTTGCTATTAAACTAAGACGTGCTCATGTTTTTCATATTTTCATTAGTGAAATGTGAAAAAAAAAAAAAAAAATGCACAGCATATCTCGGATGGGTGGGCATGCCTGCATTTGTTTCTCCTGGTTTCTGATACCTGTCTCTTGTTTGGTTTAGTTTGCATTATATTATAAAAAGAAAGTTACATGGTGGCTTGAAGATATGAATTTTTTTTTCCTGTGGTAAAACTATATTTTACTTTTTTTGTGGTAAAACAATATTTTACTCACTGTAGTGTTTTTGCCACTTGAAAATAAAATTATAATCTTAATGTTGCCATATATCCTCTAGGTAAGTGTTTTGTTGATTGCTAAAATACTTCCTGTGACCTTGGAAGTGTCCTGAGGGTTACAAAAAGTGCACAAACATTTTTCTTTTATATTGTCATATACATATTATGTATATATCATAATAGAATATATGTGGACATTGTAGGTAAAAATTATTATTACAACCTATTTTTTGTTATTTCTTTGTGTCTCGTATACAATATGATAATACAGAATGAGGAAATCTCGAATCAAAGCACTGTTAACTAGTACACATGGCAGAGTAACTAGTGTAGAAAAGTGAAATAATCTGTATATTTTTTTACTTCAACTGAACAAATGACAGCCTTGAAGTTCTTCCTTAAAGTTCTTCCATGAAATGAAAAAAGTTTGAGTGGTTTGCCCGATGTACTACTTTTTCTGCCTTCTTTCAGATGTATGGCCGTTTTACAACCACCCAGCTTCAGAAGTTTGCTAAAGAACACGGAGAACGACTACGCCGTGAGCAGCAACAGACCAGGGAGGAGCAGCAACAAGCAGATGATGAGTTCAGAATCTACGATGACTCCTGTCTTGCTCCTGTTAAACGTAAGCAAACTTATCTGCAGGAAAGTATTTCACTAATTACAATCATTATTATCATTTGACTAAAAGGGAGCTTTATACAAACTTACCAAAGTGATTACAGAGCCAGTTATGTTCTAAAGGAAATACATCCTTCACCCAACCAAAAATCAAAGTAATTCACAAATTGCTTTTACTAACCAATCAGAGCACAAAGCAGGTACATGTAAATGCAGGTGGCATCAAGTGCAGGAAAATGAGAGTGACAAGAGTCGCGATTGCTGTTTTAGTTTTGCATCTGATTGGTTGAAAAGTTTGCATGAGTTTTGTGATCCAATCAGAGTAAAGAAAAACCAAAAGCAAAGTAATCGCATACAGTAATTACTCTGTTCTATGAGTAAAAACAATTTCAGGAAGTTGTGAACTGCTTCTTGTATAAGCTTGGTTTGTGGAACTGACAATAATTAATAACCACAGGCGGTTTTATACATAAATATTGTGTTTTTACAGGTTTTTGGGTACAGCTTCAACCTTTTTGGAGTCGCCTAGGAAGTGACTGGGTGTTCTTGCTGATTCTTGGAATAATAATGGCACTTATTAGCTCTGTATTGGACTTGGCAATTGAGAAATGCCAAACTGGTAAGACAAAAAATTATATTTATGATTGAATTCTTTGTAATCCAGGCCACAATAATTTTATCTTATGGGGCAATGTGGCCAAGTTGCAGTCTCTACTACCTACTATCTCCTCAGCCAGCTTGAAAATAGTCAACTGGTTTGCCTCCATCCCACAAGGGATTATAAATAATATTTACTACTTTTGTTATTTTCCTTTGATTTATTTGTTTCATTGTCTCTAGGGAACTAGGTTATTTATCTATTCATTCATTTCTTCATTTCTTCATTCATGTTTTCCATTTTCAAATATGGATGGAACAAGTTATTAAAACTATAAATGAAAACAAAATTTATATGCTGTCATGCTACTGAAAAACATTGACAGCCCTCAGATATTTACTCTAGCCTAGATTATTTATAGTTGGTTCCCTTGGAACATAGTTATAATACTATCTTGTTGCTTCAAGAAACTCATTGTATTCTGTATTATTGATTTTTTTAATTTTATTTTCCAGCACACATTTGGTTATACAGTTTACCAAGCAATACCTTTGTTCAGTATCTTGTTTGGACCTGTTTTCCTTTGATCCTTATTACATTCTCTGTCGGATTCACATATCTGGTTTCTCCTCATGCTATCGGTTAGTGCAATGGGACTTAGTAGTCAGCAATCCACATACACTGTACTGTACCTGTATACATATACCTGTGGCTTTCCTTCAAACAGAGCTGCAGATACAGTTTTCTTTTTCCATTTGGTCAGACAAAACAGGCTTTGTATTGTCATGTTGATACAGTACCTTCCTCCTCAGAACCATTTGAACCATAAGGAGACAGTAGTGCTGGTAGGAGAGGATGATCTGTGGCTCAGCATCCCTATCTACCAGATAAATTACATTTATGTCAACATTGTGAATAGTATGTAGAGCAAAACAACATAGTTATGGCACAATCTGAGATGCCTTCATCATTAACTCATAATCACCTGTAATTTTTTGTATGTTGTTTTCAGGATCAGGAATTCCTGAGATGAAAGTCATCTTAAGAGGCACAGTACTAAAACGCTATTTGTCTCTTAGAACTTTAATAGCCAAAGTGGTAAGTGCCACTCTGGTAATCAATAACTGAAATCTAAATTTTAAGGGGAAAAAATGTGCACCCTTATGAAAAAGTTGGTGTTAATGTGGAATCATTTAAGAACCTAGATAAATTAGCTAGCACACCAAGAGTTCTTGTAGCTCGGTGGTTTGCTGTTAGAGCATCTGACCAGTGTTATGGAGGTCACAGGTTCAATTCCTGCCTGGGAGTCTCTGGTTTCCATTTAATTTGTCCCTTGGTCTGTTGCGAATCAACTACATGTACATGTATCATATCATCTTGGTTTTGTTAAATTTTGCACACATGCATCACACAAAAATATTATACCTGTCAGTTTTTGTAAACTTTAGGCCTTAATTCCTTTTAGGTTGGGCTTCTCACAGCATTAGGAAGCAGTGTTCCAATTGGAAAAGAGGTTATAACTGAGGCTTTAGAGTAGTTTGGTTTTTAATTCTTGAAAGTGAATATCAGTTGTAATGGAAGTGGTTTACTGATACAGTAGTTTTCATTTTCATCCAAGTACTTCCTCTGTTCGGTGGCATTGCTTTTAATGATTGTTATTGTTGTAGGGTCCTTTTGTTCACATTGCGAGCATGGTCGCTCGCTCCATGGGGAAGTTTGTGGCATCATTTAAAGGAATTTATACAGTAAGACTTTCTTTTTTCACATGTACAGTAAATGATATCTTGATGTTTGAACACTGATTCAGACTAAGGATATAGTTCTTTTTAACCACTGGGGGATATGATATGTCTCCATATCATAATTAGTCAACTAAGTGAAGTTTGTGAAGTACATCCTCTGACTCTTGGCATTCACAACAACATCTCTGGCTATGGAAGAATCAGAAATGAGTCTAACAAAGTTATTACTGTAAATCTTTTTTCTTGTGCACTGAATTTGTAGAATGAGTCAAGGAACACTGAGATGCTAGCAGCTGCATGTGCTGTTGGTGTATCAAGTTGTTTTGGATCTCCTATTGGAGGTGTGTATAATTAAGGAGGTGTACATAGAGCTGTACTTCGGTCACAGGTTGTGAACTTCTGGCCTCGGTCGTTCAAAAGGTGGATAACACTATCCACCGGATAAATCACTATCCAGCAATTATATGCCAGCAAAACCAATTGAGTTATCCAGGAGATAGTCATTTACCCAGTGGAGAGCATTAACCACTCTTTGAACAAGTGAGGCCTGCTGCAACACTGAGGTGTTACCAGTACATACAAGTACAGACTACCTTTCATGTAAGGTCATTGGAAATAACAATGGGAGCTGGAAAGGGGAGCATGGAGTTGATAGGGTGGGAAGAGGGGCCCAAAACTTCCTAGTTTGTTTAAATATCAAAAGAAAAGTAGGGAGGTAACATCATAGGAATATCTAGTGGGGTGGGAGAGATTGTAAACAAAACTATCTTCCTCAGTAGGAGGGGCTAGTTACTCTACATGTATTACTTTGTCCAAAAAGCACATTTGACATATATTTTGATACATTGCAGGTGTCAAATTTTTTAAACCAATTTAACTTTTATTTTCCACTGTTTTCGTTACCATAATTAATGTGACAATGGAACACAAAAAAGTGAATGAAGCTGGTTTATAAAATGCTAAATCCAGGGATAAATCTAAACCTTAGCAAAGACTCAAATACATGTATGGTACAGAACATTAATTTTATCTGACACCTGATCAAGGTAAATAGTTGCCAATTATTTTATTTGCAAAGCTAACTCAGTTATTTTGAATGACGCAGGGGTGCTTTTCAGTATTGAGGTAACAGCTACCTATTTTGCTGTACGGAATTACTGGAGAGGTTTCTTTGCTGCTGTCTGTGGAGCACTTATGTTTCGTCTTCTGGCAGTGTTTGATAAAGAGGAAGGTATACATTAGTGCTAACGTTCTTGTTGCATCATCAGTTTTAGAGCCTGTTAGTTCTAATATTGAATAATTATCATTTGGGTTTTTTTAGACTGGATTTAGGATTTGAGAATAACTGATCAACTCTCGTCGGCACAATTTTTTTCAATTCATTTCAATTTTGTGGAACATTGATTTCCTGTTATAACATGGTATCATAATCATATTGTTCAGTTGATTATTTTGAAGTTCATTTTAAAATGTCCTCTTGTTTACAGAGACTGTAACAGCTTTGTTCAAGACAAATTTTAGACCGGACTTCCCCTTTGACATAGAAGAGTTTATTGCATTTGCTTTAATAGGGTAAGCTGCAAACAGATTTCCTGATTCACGAAACTCAACATCAAACCAACCCAACGGGGGGAATTGTGGTGATGTGTTCACTGTTGTTCCACAAAAAATACTCGCAGTGATTTCCTATCCCTTTCTAAAGTTAATATGGTACACCAAATTAAAGGACTGAATCGTTTATGGTTTTGTTTGTTTGTAGGCTGTTTTGTGGTTTTGGGGGAGCCCTATTTGTGTTTACACATCGAAAGGTCGTTGAAGTACAGAGAAATCATAAGCAAACCAAAGTGGCAAAGTTTCTGTCAAGAAAGTGAGTAACAGTGAATACCAAAAAATGTGGGCTTTACACTTGTAATTGTTCAATTGGAGATTGTCAACCTTTCTTTACATTAAATAATCCACTCACATGGTATTTTGCTTTGCTTGACAGTCGTTTTGTGTATCCAGCTGTAGTGGTCTTTGTGATTGCCACAATTACATTTCCTAAAGGCCTGGGACAGTTTATGGCAGGCGAGGCAAGTGATGAGCTGCTTAGTTGTGGAATTTTTTTTTCCAAGGGTGATAGTATCTAGTGTTTAAATTTCTGTGTGACAACAACAACAATGACATTTTATTAGCTCTTCTATTATTAGTTGAGAAAAGTTTTAAATATGTTAAGCTAGTTGTTATGATGCAAGTTTAAAGTAATCATTGCAGTGAAGTGAACAACTCAAATGAAGCTATGATCTCTACGCAATTGCTAAAATTGCATTCATAACTGCAAGGATCATAGCTTCATTTGATTTCATATCCGTAGTTCAATGTATGATTCATTTTATATATAATTTGAGGGGCTCTGGGCAAAAACGTCCTAACTGACTTTTGCGTGATTTTTAGGTCATTTCTCAAAATCGCGGCCAATTTCCACCGAACGAACTGCACTAAAATTACGGGGTGAACATCCCCATGCTATATGCCAAAAATTGGGGCAATCCGATGAAAAGAAGCAAAAATAAATTTTTTACCTGTATTTTCATATTTTCCTGCTATTCTGCCACCCCTCCCCAGGGTCCAGAAATTTTTTTTTTCCTTAGTTATTTTGTTCACATCACTTAGGATGGGTAATTCCATAACTTAATTTCCGTGTATATTTGCATGAAATCTGGGCTCAATTTTGCAAAATGACCAAACGCACTGAAAATGTCGGTTAGGACGTTTTTGCTCTGAGCCCTTCATTTCATCCCTTCAACTTAAGGAGCTGCAAAAAAGCCTGAAAAAATCCAGGCTTGAACGAGAGTCATGAACCCATGACTCATGACAGTGCGATTTGACCTGCAAACTGCTCTCTACCAACTGAGCTGTCAAGTCAACTGTGGTATTTCGTACCTCTCTATCGCAAACTTACCACCAACGGGATATGATACAAACTCACAAATGACCAGCTCCCACTTGGAACCACTTAGTTATAAAATTATGCATGCATGTGTACATGTACAGTTCCTTATTGCAACTGATAAAATTAATTTTAGTCAAGACTTGTGAACATTGTTTTGACAGTAGAATGATTTTTTTCCTTCTTTGGCTAAGGAAAATGTCAATATTTTGTTTGAATTAGAACTGAACAAATTATTCTTCCTTAGATATTGTGTATACCAAGGGCATTAATATTATTGACTTAGCAAGTGTTATATTAAAGAAGTGGCTTCATTCCTTTTGCCATTAGTTGACCTCAAAGCAAGCCATAGATGAGCTATTTATGAACATTACCTGGTCTGAAGCAAGGAACTCTGAGGATCAAGCCAGTTTGAAAGTTCTAGAGCATTGGGATGGTGCTAACACAAACATCTATGTCACCTTGGTTATTTTTATTGTTCTTAAGGTGTGTACGGTACTTTTAGCTCAGTTGGTTAAGTGATTAAAGGGTGATCTGGTAAAGAGATTGTGATTTTATATTTAGCAAGGCCGAGAATATTATTTGTGGTTCCTATTGACTCAAATTTGATGTAGCAAAGGAATGTTCCAAGGAGAATCCGTTAGCTGGCTGAAGTCTGGCTCACTTTTCACACTTATTCCTATACAACAGACAGATTGATACTGTACACTTCAGATACACATTATTTTACACAATGACAACAGATCGTATGATGAAGTTACTTCTGTCATTGCAGGACATCTTCTCAAAACAACTTTTCTTTCTTATGTTTTCATGTTGTTTGAGCGTGGAAATTTATTAATGTGGTTATGTTTTCAGTTTGTTATGACTACAGTGGCTGTAACATTGCCAGTTCCAGCTGGTGTCTTCTTCCCTGTCTTTCTGATTGGTAAGACTTTGTTTGAAGTAACATTCAACTTTTACAGTGTTGTGACCTCATTTTATCATCAGTGTACAGTAGGCCTCTTTTGGCTGAGCTATTTTCAAGAGGTACTCACTAGTTGTGTAGTCTTCTAATTGTTACTTCCCTCAGGAAGGTTGTTTACGGGAGAGAAAGGCTGACAGATTAAAGATCGGTTGTCTAAATTTACAGTACCATGCTCTCATCTCTCATGAGTTTTAAAACAGCAAAAAACAAAAAAAACAAACAAACAAACAAAGAAAGAAATTTACACTACTCAGAAACACACTTTTCTTACCGTATAGTTCTATTGGCTGATCTGTAGGTGCTGCATTTGGTCGTCTTGTTGGTGAGGCCATGGCCACATGGTTTCCTGATGGTGTGAACTCTGGAGATGCCATCACACCCATTGTTCCAGGGGGATATGCTGTTGTTGGTAAGGTAACTCCCTTTTTAATATTAATATTTCCTCAGAAGTGCCCTCTGATAGCCTGCACCGGCCAGTTTGGTGTGTTCTAACAAATAACATGCCAAGCCGCTTGTTACACAGTCAAGCCTTTTGAGAGCTATGTACCAAACTACTATGTGCACGTACCTAACTACTATAGAAACAAGATGCCTGGAGGCATTCATGTGGGATGCATTGATCGATGAATGGCTATCAACAGTCAGTGTTAATACAAACAAATAAACAGGCAACATTCAGTACAGCATCAACAAACCGTGTTGTCTGTCATTTTTGAAACAGTAGTACTGTTGCAAAAATACCAATACCAAAGATGCCAAATTAGGTGATGTATGGGCAGCCATCACCACCAAAAATACAAGAATATGAAAATGGCACTGACCAAACACAACTGGTTTAGAGATGATGTCCAAAATGGAATAAATGATTTACAACTGATACTGTCTCAAAACAGATAATTACGTGTTCTTCTGTGAAGTGATTCACTCAAACACTGAATGATTTAGACAGCTTAGAAATGGTCTAATTGCCAATGTCAAAATGGAACAGGCAAATAAGAACTGGCGTAGTTAAATTAGAATCCATTTGTTGACGTTATGTGGAAAGATCATGTCTGATATTAAACAGTCTATTACTCTGGTTCAAAATGATTCAATGAAAAGTGGAATGCTTCACTTAATTGCCAAATGATGGCACTTATTGGCAGATGATTCTTCTCAACAGCAAATAATTCAATGTAGTGTCAAATGATTCAATGCAAAGACAAATGGTGCAATAGCAGATCAATCGATTCAGTATGAAGGCAACTCATTCATGGAAACAGCATATAGCTTCACGTAGTGTTGAATTTCTAGAATGCAGAAGGAATGGTCCACTGTAATGTGAAATAACTGAACAAAATATGACATGACTTGGCGTGACATAATCCGAGACCCACCGCAAAAACATACAATAGTGAAATTGACAAGTCAATACTGAAACAAGAACAAAGCAAGATTTAGAAATAACGTAGAAAACTCTTCTTACCTTTAAAGCTTGCCGTTCTCATCTTTTACCTTGCGAGCGGAATGGATTCCCAAATTTTTGCTTACAACGTAAGCATGGAACTCCGTGGCGGAGTGGTTTAGCACGCACCAAGAATGCAGTGGTGCTTGAGATCAAGAGTGGGGGTTCGAATCACACCAGGGGGAGTTAACACCAAAGCCCTGGAATGACATTAATACTGAAGGGCATCACAATGGATCCCCCGATCGGGATATCTGTGGGGTATACACATCTGTGACTATGTAGAAGAAAAAAAAAAGAAAAAGATATGGGACCCGCTTTTAGATGTGGTATGCCTGTGGCATCCCATGTAAAAAGAAGGGTTGTCAACAAGTTCTGATAGGAATGAAGCATCGGATAGTGGCGACTTGTAATGAAATGGTTTTGTTTACATGTAGGTCAAGAAAAATATCAATCCCTCTTCCCGTGAAAGGTCCCCCTGAAATCTACAATTTAGCCATTTGCATTCCTTTATAAAAATAATAATTATCCCCTCCTCTTGGAATTTCCAACAAGATACATTTCTTGAATACTCGGTTCTGGTTGGCAGCTCATGACAGACTTTCTTTGGTACTGCTAGGTGGGACGTTGACTCTGACTTTATTTTTACCTTCTTACTTTATGAATACATTGTAGATACTGTTGACTTTGAAATCATTAATGTACGAAGAAGATATTAATTTGTTGTTTACTGTTTGTCTTCCTTTCATAACTGAACAGGTGCTGCTGCAATGTCAGCAGCTGTTACTCACACTATTTCTACATCTGTGATTGTGTTTGAGCTCACTGGACAAATCACACACATTCTGCCTGTTATGGTGAGTTACGAGCTCCTCCTATCTCACTTTAGAGGTCTCACTGTATCTCACTGTAGAGGTTGGTCTTTTTTTTTTCATCATATACATTAATTTACTTGATTTGGTTGTTTCGTCAGATTGCTGTGTTGATAGCTAATGCCATTGCGCAGTGGTTGCAACCATCATTTTATGACAGCATTATTCAAATCAAAAGATTACCATACCTTCCTGACTTGACAAAAACTCAGTAAGTAGTTTGTGATGTACTGTATTAGGCTCTCAGCCACAAACGTTTGTGATTTAGAATTCTAAAGGGATGTGGTGCCACCAGAATCTACAGTATAATCTTCTAATCAACCTGTGGTATTTCTTTTAGGGTTTACAATTTGTTTGTCTCTGATATAATGAAAACCAATCTCTACTATACTTCTTATGATTCAAATTATGCCAACCTCAAAGCACTACTGGAAAAATCAGATCTCCGTTCATATCCACTTGTGGATTCTGAAGGTATGCATATAGTGCTGTTCATCATTAAACATGCTTATCTCTTGGCTATTAACTTGCTAGGTTCCTGGACTGTCAGAAACCAGTTTTTCATTGGACCTTGGGACAAGCTTCTTGTGACTTGCCATTATACTGCTCACATGACTCTGAAATGAAAAGCTGGAGAGTATATGTGCAAGCTCTTCTAAAGGTTCTTTTTTAACCTCATCATGTTTTAACTGCAGATTCTATGATTCTCCTTGGCTCAATTCAGAGACCTCAACTGCAGTCACTACTAAATCAACACATGCAAAAGATGTTCCAAGCCAGCAGTCTGGCAGAGAGCGAGGGAGCTGTGTCACGGCCAGACACTCCAGACTCACTTACCAGGTAAGTCCACCCTGTTTTTAGGTAATGATTGGCAAGATTATGGCAGGACTACAACCACCAGCAAAATGCAGTTTGGAATAACATGAATTTTCCCCTGCTTGTACCTCAAACAAAAATTGGTTACCAATTGTTTGGTTTTAAGTGGCCATTGCATCATACAGTATTCCTATTGCTTACTTGCTTGCTTGCTTGCTTCTTAATGGTGCTTGTTTTGTTTTCAGTGACCAGGGGAATGACAGAGAGGTGCCACAAATAAAACTTGAAGTAACAGCTCAAGTACCAAAGAAGGTTTGAAATACTGCAGTTTCCACTTAAAATACTTGGTTGAAAAAATTTTGAACCAGGAAAAATTAAACTAAAATAAAAAATTAATATAATAATTATGCATTTCTGCTTTTGTTCCCTTATTTATTGACTTCTTAAGTTGACACATCTTTTTCTTTCTATCCAACTACAGGTTACAAGCCCTCGCCCTTCTGCTGGAAAGTCTTTGTTTGAGAAGATTCCAGGTCAGTATTTATTTTGCCATTTAATATTAATTTTAATTAATAGTGTTACTACATTAATTATGTTGACTGTGTCACTGTGAATTGTGGCAAATCAAAAACAGTGGATTGATGACTCTCCTTTTACAATAATTTATTACATGGCTTCATGTATGCAGAAGGCACTGCAAATTAAAAGCAGTGTGCAATATCTTATACAACATTTAATTTTACCTTAGTTCAATAATTGTTGGTTTGTTCTTCTTTGTCTAGTTCCTGCAAGACTTCACAAACTGTTTGGTAGTGGATTAGCGCTAAATGATGCTGAGGTACTGTATGTGCATTGGAATCAGTTTTATATGCACCTTGTTTTTATCGAGTGTCTAATTGGGCTGTGATTGAGTTCAGTACAAGACTCTACTGCTGTTTTGCTCAGATTTGCTCTCATTCTCAACATTAATGAAAGACCAACCACAAAAACACAGCAAATAACTTTTGCCAGGAGACCTTGCAGTGAGTTAAACAAAAAACCTAAAAATCGCCTGTTATCAACTGTCTCACCTGATTTCAGATTAAATAGACCGATTTGATTGTTTTATGCTGAAAAGTGAATTTTTCACAAAAGCTTGGTACTTTGCTTGAGCAAAAAACCTAAAAATCGCCTTTTATAAACTTTTTCACCTGATTTCACATTAAATCAACCGATTTGGTTGTTTTATGCTGAAAAGTGAATTTTTCACAAAAAGCTTGGTACTTTGATTAACATACATATAGAATCAGTCCATTGGTAATACTAACACTGAACAGAAGTGAACAATGTCATTACTTGCAGAAAATATCAGAAGCTTCTGACAGAGAATGTCCTTCATCAGAACAGGTAACTAAATATTAGATTTGAGCTTATAGACTCTGTTATCAGTAGCTTTCATCTGCAACCGTGGATTTAATTTGCCCTCCAAAGAACTCAGTCAGGCTCTCTCCATCCTTGGCATCCACTGTTATTACTGATGGTGTGTTTTGTTGCAGCAAATTCAGTGGGAAAGAGAATTATTGCAGAAAACTGTGGACTACAGTAACTGCCAAGTTGATCCTGCTCCATTTCAGCTTGTCGAGAGGACGTCTTTGCTAAAGGTACTAACAATTTGTTGTGGTTGTTTCTTTCCATGTGCATTAGTGGAGCAAATATTGATAATATTTGACTTTATCTTGTAGGTTCACAAGCTGTTTGCACTCCTAAATCTTTCACATGCATATGTCACAACTCTTGGCCGTCTTGTAGGTGTGGTGGCTCTCAAAGAGGTATGTTAAATATTTAACTAGTTAATGCCATGCTCAAGTTCTTCAAGTCTTGCTGAGAGATCCTCATATTTTTGTGACAGTTTCATTACTGCACTTTTCAAAAACATGCAAGCTCAAGTATAATCTGACTGTTTAAGTCCCTTTTTAGTGCTGTCAATCATTCATGGGAACAGCCAACAGATAGTGTGAAAAAATAATTGATAATTATGATCAGGCAATGTAATGTGACGTGACCAGATGTATACACAGTGATTGAAAGCTGTGGAAAATAGCACATTGGTAGAGATTTGAATTTCACAGTTTGCTTGTTTTTGAAAGGGGAAGTAAATATAATCAATATAATAGTATATATTATAAGTGTTTGACTTATGATCACAAAGAACAAGGCAGGATCAGACTAGTATTGATTGTTTGGACTTTCAAGTGGAGTTAGACTGCTTTTGAATTTGAGTGGTCTTTAAATAATCCGCCACCTGGTTAGCACAAAGGGATAAGGTGCCAGTCTGCAGAGCAGAAGGTCGTGGGTTCAGATCCCGGCTGGACCAACACTTAGGGTCTTAAAATAACTGAGGAGAAGGTGCTGCCTTTGTAATGACATCTGCAAATGGTTAGACTTTCTAGTCTTCTCGGATAAGGACGATAAACCATAGGTCCCGTCTCACAACACTTGTGTGGGACGTTAAAGAATCCACACACTGTTCGAGAAGAGTAGGGGATGTAGTCCCCGGTGTGATGGTCTATTATTCATTCTGTTCTGGGGGCACCTGTGAATTCTACTCGTTATTAGATTTAAGATTGTGAACTGCACCATAAAGCAGTCTGGCAAAGTCCCCCACAAAGTGTTGTAAAGCGCATTTGAATATCTTCATAGAAAATACGCTATATAAATGTGATATCATCATCATCATAATGATGTTGTTTGTCAGAACGATAATAAGGGGAAGTAATTTATGAATTTTTTATGTACCTACTTTCTGTCCAATCTATATATGTTCTTTGTAAATTGTCTGAGTTAGTTATGTTACATCAGTGCTATATTTAAACTAGCTATGCTAAACTGGATGCTCCTGTATAAATATTGATTTAAAAAAATAAAAACGATGGATCAATTTAATAGGGTGTCGTCATAATGGTTTCTTTCATCACAGGTCCAGCAAGCAATTGAGGGTGAGCGATTTCTGGACTCAACACATGTGGATGCGGTAGAATCAAGTGCAAGTGATAACCTCAGCCCTTCGCAGGTTCAAGATGTTATGATAGAGCGACATGCAAACTACCTCCCTCCCACCCCAGAGGAGGAAAGAGATCCTGAACTCTAGCTCTCGCCCCACCCAGTCTTCCCCCCCCCCCCCC
>BLFK01000191.1:293713-296213 GCA_014634185.1 Astreopora myriophthalma
CAAAATTACCTGCCACAAAGAAGATTCCTGCAACCCAGAATGATGGGAATGGGTGTCCTTTTCGACATGCGGCCACAATACCAATGATGAAGGCAAGAAGATGGACGAAGAGACCAAGTATCATGAAGGCAATAGTTGCACCATTCCAGTCTGAAAATCAACAAACCTTAGTTAAAATCAATTTATTACACTGCTTAAAAAGCATCCAAGCTACTTTTATTTTCCATGTCATTGTCATCGGTCATAATAATTTACCCTTCCATCAAACAAAAATGATCTTGGTTTGTATTGAAGAGCACAGTTTGGAGATATATGCCCAAAGCAGTGAAGTGGGCATGTCTGTATCATATACAACATGGGTAGATTTGGCAACCCATTACAAAGCAGAATCATGGCTGGAGTTCAATACAAGGCTGTGGTCAATCAACAACACTAGCTTGACTTTTTTGTGACAGCTATAAAGTGAGTTTCTTATGAGCAATAGCCTAGATGGTACCGTTTTTTCACTACAGTTTGCCTAAATATTATTTTAATGCGAGAATTAGAACATGTACAGAAGAGAGCAATGTCCATCATCTGTACTGGTCATGGAGTGGAATATTTATTATCATTATTCACTGCAAACACATCAGGGGGCTTGCAATCAATTTCAGCTTAGACACAAAGGATTTATTTTATTGCATCAAGTAAATGAAAGAAGTATTTGTTCCTGAACAACAGTAGTCATTGCCTTTAAGTTTTTGTCAACAGCAAAATTTAAAATGTTATTATGTGCTGTAAAAATAAATTATTTATTTCCCACCAGTCAGCAGTTTAACACACAACCCTTCCAGAATATATCAGTTGTCACATCCATTAACCACAAATTTTATGATAATACAAAATCAACAAAAGCGTGTTCATTTTATTCTTTCATTTCTTGGATGTCACCTGTAAATTTCAAAATGTTTAACTCCCATTTCTCACTTTACTTCATTTGATACAAAAGCAGACTAAAGTTTTGCAAATCAGAACTATTCAGAATAAATACAATAATTTTAGATAATCAACAATAAAGAAAAATAAATCAGTTATTTGATAATCAACCTTCAAAGTTTATACGTAAGCTATCACAGTCACGTACATTGTAACTATGGAGATCAGGTTATCCATTAACTTTTTGAAGAGTGAGTAAACAGAGTTGAAAATCAGAAACAGCAAGCTCAAGTTAACGCATTCCTTCAACGTTTGGGTGAGAAAACATCTGTTTATCAGCTACAAACTTTTCACGATTACCTGGCCTCCCTAAAGTATGTAAGTCATTACAGTTGTCTGCTGCAACTACTGTATCGTTGATGGTTGTTTCTGAACAAGTACGAAACAAGCCTTCGTGGTGAAATTGAACCCCAGCAATGGCTTTGGCTTCCTTCCACCACACTCGCCAGTAATCACTTGCTATGGCTAAAATTCCCATCAAAATCGCTGCTATACAGCACACAAAAGTTGTTATGACCTTGATCATCGTTTAACTAGTTTCAAACCCTTTTTGCGTTGCTTCGAAGTTTGGCACCTGGGTGTGCCGACTAATTTGAAAGGAAAACTATGTAGCCAGTGAAATAAGCTTACTCATTTGGAATGCATGCACAATTGTCATTTCTGTGCGCTTGACTTCACCTTCAACAATATTAAATCTCTCTTAGTTTTACATTTCGAATATAATGTGCAATGGTTCATTAACTACAGTCAATAAGAGATATCTGAACAACTTAACTCAACGATAAAATGAGTATGATGTTTTTAAGCTCGTATATTGATGCGCCTTCAAATTAAACTCACAGCGGGCATCATGCCCATTCTCTCCTACAATCATACGACTATATGGTCCAAGCTGATGAAAAATACTTGCCTGCTTTAAATTGAGTGAAATCTCCTTTGCAGCCAGTTCTTCCTTCTTCTGTATGTAGCTCGTTTGTGACATTGTCCCTTGATTCCCAGCAGTGCTTGAACAGTCCTCGATAGTGAGTGATGTTTCTCCCGTCCGAAGCTATTTGCCACTGCAGCCAGTACGTCGTAGATACGCTTAAAATGATCATGAGCATCGCCGCAAAGGCACAGACGATAGATGTAATAACTTTGATCATGACTCCGCTTTCCTATTAACAACAGAACGCAAAAAAATTCGATAACTGAAATATAAGTCGAACCCCAGCGAAAGACGTTAAACTCCCCCAAGGACTTATGGGAATTTAATACGGCTGCTTCGCTTTCGCGTGAGACGCGCGGGTTGTTCACGCGCGAAAAACGTGCGATCACGCGACGCGGAAACACGTGAGTTGTGTCCCCGTGTCGTGTCCTATCTCTTCCCCCTCCATCCTCGTATCCTCGACTTAAGTAAGGGTTATTTACCTGGAACGAGGGGATATGTGTTATATTCCTGAGGGACAGGTAAATAACACGCTTATTTATCAGTTGGTGAGGTTTTCTATGATTAAAAAAATATATATATATAAATATATAAATT
>BLFK01000191.1:298713-305985 GCA_014634185.1 Astreopora myriophthalma
CTTACCCTAAGTATTGTAAAACATTTTATGAATTGCTCACATTTGAGGCTGACCTTGTTTGACTTATCACAAGACCAATGGCTCGTATTTCTTTGACAGCAAGGTCATCGATACTCCCTATCGCCACCCATATCCTGAGGGTAAGGTAACTACAAGCAGTTAACTTCAGATAAAAGGAGTTTTTCAACGGAATCAATGCGGGAATCAAAGTACGGAAAAACGGTAAGGGCCATTCAACCAGTTACTCTCTCCATGTATTTCTATGGCCAATAAATTGAATAAATACATGGAATCTATTACACAGCATTCAACGCATAAATCAACGACAAATTGTAGATTTGCGCAAATAGCGTGAGAGAATTTAGCCAGCTTACATGTGAAATTCTTAAAACCTTAAACATCCAATATTTTGTTATGACGTGATTTTGATCATCGCAGGTGAACGTTTTATTATTCAGTAATCTTGTTTTGAAACAGTAGTTGCTACCACTCGCGTCCGGATCAATATGAACACGCTCTCCCGCATTTCGTACTTCATCTATAAACTCACGCTCTGGTCGCTAGAAATAAACTTAATTTCAGGAAACTGCGAGGATCTTTTTAAAGATGTTACCACTGAAAACAGTTTTGATGTCATTCTTTCTGGAATATTCAGGGAAGGGCAGAAAATTTGGAACCTGCACGTACGTGGGGTGCGGTTTAGCCCACGCAGGCGTTCTCAAGGCTTCGTCACGCGTTCAGGGCAGACGGTCTCCACAGAAGTTCTGTTATTTTCACAAGTTCTACGAGGACGTGGTCCACTTATTTAATTAGACCACCAATTAAATTTTACAAAGGTTACAGGAAACAATTACACGAAGAAAAAAAAAGAATGTTACAGCAAAAAATTATGCCACTTATTTTAGCCATTTAACAAATTTGTGACTTGTATGTTTAGATGGCTGATTTTGCCGTGTATGAGCATGGATTAAACATTAACGAGAGAAGTGTGGACTCAGCTAGCGTCAAAGTTCACATATTGCGAGGAAATGAAATGATCGATAGATGGCCTGTTCTACTGTGGTTTTACCTAAAGACGTTGGGCCTTTACCATTCAGGTACTAACGCATCAAGTATAGGGCATCCCCTTGCTTGCTGGGAATTAAAATCCACGAAAATCAAGGAGACGGGATAATGTCAAGAAATCAGTCTTTTAAAGTCGGTTTAGGTTGTTTATTTCCGCTACAACTTGACCCCATACCCACCAAAAAATTAAACATACAGGCAAGAGGGTGGAAGAAGGCAGATGACAAAGACTGTGATTGGACTCCCAAGTGGAACAACAGATGATGTGTATTGGTACAGACAATACGTGACTTTCCACTGCACCCACACAAGGGCACGTTGAACCTTTTTGCTCTCTACAGTGGGAGGGGCAAGAGGGGGGGGGGATACTCCTTAGTCACTTCAACAGTTCAGTGATACAGGGATTCCAAAGGAATATAATGTGCATGCCACATTCAGGAAAGAAAGTTGTATTTAGGTAAACTAAAACATCAACTAATTTTAATTTTTTTTTCAGTTTCATGTTTCTTGTTTTCACATTATTTAGAAACAGGCCTCATTTCTGGAAAAAAAGGGATGGGGTCTGGAATCCCTGGAACCTTTCCCAGGGATAACCCTGCTATAGAGAATACCTAACGTAGTATAATTCATACTACAGCTGCTACTGGGGAGGAGGGGGCAGTGGGAGGATACTTTGGGAATAAACCTTGACCCTGAAAAGGGCACTCAATCCCCTTTTGTCTATAACCAGGTCTCTTGTCCCAAAGGTGATCTACTGATGACTAATGACCCATTAAGGAATGGAAAATGTGAATTTTTTTATTGATGAGCAACGCATGAAACTTAGCCAACTATGACAATCACGAAACTGTACTCTGAATATGACAGGAGTAAACCCTATTTAGAGCAGCCAATTTTTTAAAGTAGACAGGCCAAAACTGGTCAAAACTAACACTCTGTCAAGCGGCAAACCCTGATGTATATGCCAAAGGGAGGAGTACTGAGTATACCCACCCCCTTAGGCCTCCTGGCAATGGCTTACTACCGAAATAATGTTCACCATGTGTTATTTTAGGTCGTCTTGTACGTTCAAAGAACTGTGCCAAATGTCAAAGGGCAATGAAGCACAACACAGTCCGCTACACCACTGGACCATGTAAAGTATGCGACAGTCTGTTGTGGGACCACAGGGGCGTGCGAATGGAAATCACTGATCGTGACATAGGGTTGTCATTCCTCAATCACACAGCAAGTGGGTTATTATCATTACTGTGGCTCCTTCTTATCACTGCAATCACAATCGCAAATATTGTTCTGGTGGTTTCTGGTTACAACAATTGTCAATGTGACATTGTTTATGTAATGGCCTGGACTGGAATGAAGCTCCTGCTGTATATCGGCCCCTTTGCTTGCCTTGTCTCTGTTGTCCACAATATTTGTCCAAATGTGTTCATGGGAAGCTGGGCCAATGCTCTGGCTGTGGAATTTCTCATCCACCGACTGCGGATTGTCAACATGAAAGACAAAAAGTTTGCAGGCTATGCATGTTTTCTTGGCAGCCTTGCAATCCTTGCTAGTCAATGCATCAAGATAGCAGCTCCATACTTTGACCCAATTCTTGTATCATCCATGCAAGCAAATCAAACTGCATCAGGCCTTGCTACATTGGTTCCACTGCACCTCTTTGTGATCATTGAGGGCTACATTAACTTTGGAGGATTTTGCTATCTTGTTTATCTTTTACGCTGCAGCTATGAATCAGAGATTCGATTAGTTACCAAGTTTCTACGTCACAACATTGAAGACATTGATTTATGTCGATCTCGTTTGGCTGAAGCCTTTGATGCTTATCATGTATTTCGTGAATTTGCATCTGGGTGGATTGCAATGAATCTGATTCTGTGTACTGTTTGCCTTCTTCTTGAGCTGCACCTCTGGATTGTGAAGACCCGACTGGCATTCTTTGGGTATGAGCACACATTTCTTTTACTGTTCCTACTAATTGTACCAATGGTGTCCCTTGGCAATATTGATGTGGATTATCTGTGGAATCGCCTGGTTCGTCAGGTCAGTCGCCAACGCACAATGCAACAAGAGCAACAGTGGGATAAACTTATGCAGTTCCTTCAAGAGCAGCGAGCAGGATCACGTCCTTGGCAAGCTGTGTTGGCATTTTTCCTGTCCACCATTGCCATATTCTCTGCTATTCAATTTAGGCTGTGGACCAATGATCATTCATTGACCGACAGTGGCAGCATGGAATTGGCACAACACTTAAATGGAACATCACATGCTTAACTGAAAGAATAGAACTTCAAATGCAGTCATTCCAATGACAAAAATTCTGTAGTTGTTGCCTGGATGCCTCATCACAGCTTCCAATGTTACCAAGGCACCTGCAATGGTTTAAAGGTGCTAACTGCTTCGTAACCAATAAATGAAAGATGTACCACCCTCCTAAATAAAATTGTATTCAGGCTGATTGGCTTTTGTTCATCTAAGTGTGATGAAAATGCTTGAAGACATTGCCTTAAGCTTCATCTTTGATTTGCTTTAAATATTTTGCGCAGTATGCAATCTACAGATTTTTTCCCCTGCTGCCATGGAACAAGTTCTACGAAAGAATTGTTTTAATTTTACGAGTCAAATCATGTGAACTGATCAACAGAGTAGTTATTTCTGTTTAATGTTACTGATAAAAAAAGGTGCAATTTGGACTATTTCTATTTGAAACAAAGTGATAATTTTCGCTAAAAAAGTTTGTCCATAAACATCTAATACTATTTTAATTAACACGAGGATTCCCCTTCAGAGAATTGAAGGGCCTAAGTGGTGTTTTTCAGCTATTTTGCAAAATCGCAACCAATTTCTGCAAAATCAACTGCACCAAAATTATGGAGTGAACTTCCCGATGCTTTATACCAAAAATTAGGGTAATGGGATGAAATCATGGCAGCACTCAAAACCTTCTCAAACCCTTTTTGCCCAGAGCTGTTCAATTGAAGAAGCATAATAAATAATTATATTTTATTATTATTACTGCTATTATTATACATTGTATTGTCTGATAGTTAATATAGAAGAAACTGCCAGTGTTTTCATGAAGGTGTGGCTGACTATAAAATTAGGTTTCCTTATAAAGTAGATTAAATGGAAATTAAAGTGGTGCCTAAATGATAAAACTGATACAAAAATAACTACAACAATAGTTATACTAATTTCACAATAATTATACATACAAAATGAGAATAGGATAACCCTATACTATAAAACCAAACTGGGTCTCCCTACAGCTTGTTTGATTTGACCTATAAGCAGCCAGCCTATACAGATGCCAGATAATTTGGTTTTATCAACTAAGTTGATAATGTGAATTAGCCACCGTAAAGAGATTCGTAAGCTGACGTTTCGAGCGCTAGCCCTTCGTCGGAGCAAATCGAGGAATTGTGGGTTGTGTGTGGTTTATATACAGAAATATGGAGCTACGCTATTGGTTGGTGCCTGGCAACGTGAAAAACAACAGAATAAATTAGTTGAATGAAAAGCGTTCGTTGATACCGTGAGGATTAAGAGTGCCGATTTGAAAAATAAATTTTTGTTCTAAAGTTTTGCGACTTTCTGTGCTTCCTTGATGTAGCGAGAGGCCACAGACTGTCATATGTTGCGTAGAATGATTAGGCAGATTAAAGTGTCTAGCGACCGGTTTAGATGCGTTTTTGTCGTCTTTCTCTACGTCGCGAAGATGTTCTCGGAATCGGTCGCCTAGTCGTCTACCTGTTTCACCGATATATAACTTTTTGCAAAGAGTGCAAGTTATACAGTAGATGACATTGGCTGAGGTGCAGGTAAAGTGATCAGTGATCTTAATGGATCGCTTGGGTCCCGATACAGATGCCATACAGATTTTAGGTGTGCTTTGGTGTAATTCAGTTATCAAGGTTTTTGCAAACATGAACACTTGGGTGGTTACCCAACAAATATACTGACAAAATATTTCTTAAATTAAGTTCTCTTAAATAATGGTTGTGACTACATTATTATTGCTATTATTATTATTATTATTATTATTATTATTCAAATTCCGGTAAATAGTTTTTAAAATTCTACCAGTGACTTTACGTATGTCACTGATCAGAATATTTAAAAAAAATGAAATATTTGATAATAAATACACTTTTCTCAAAGTACACAAATTTTGTGCGTCAAATTAAAGTACCCAGATTAAATATGTATATTTTACATGCCGTATCTCAATAGAGTCAAACCTCACTTTATGACTGTCAAATTTCCAATGATGACAGATCAGGCATTACAGGTCCAGCATGATAAAATTAAGACTTGCTACTTCAATGGTCTCCTGTCCCTCCTCCTATCTGGCTCTCTTGAAGGGAAGGGGCTTTTGTCTGCACCCCTCCCCCTGACCCACCCTGCTTGTCCAGGAGGCTGTCTCTCGCTGTTGTCATCGTCATCGTCATCGTCATCATCATCATCAGAGTACTGATCCACATATTCATGTTCTTGCAGTGGATAACCAGCTTTAAGCTTATTAAGCCTTTCTGCATATGAACCTTGATGTGATCTATTCTTTGGAGGTACATTTTGCTGAGAACTTATCCCTGTTACTCTGTGATCATCCCCTGGAGAATTCTGCTGATACGTCTTTCTGGAAGGCCTTCCGTGGCCTGGAGGAACTTTAAGTGTTGGATTCTGCTGAGCTCTCACTGATCTTCCCTTTGTTGCATTTTCATTGTAGCTGTCATCGTCACTGTAATCTGAATAATTGTTGTCATTGGTGGAAATGCTTTGGCCCTTCTGATGCCTATCCACCCTCAATGTGTTTCTTCCCATTTCGTATTCCTCTTCCTCATTAAATGCAGGAAGATTCCCTTCCACAGCCCACTGAAGAATGCAGAAGTCACGACTTCCAGTTGTAATGAGGTGTGTGTCTGAGGCTAAAAACAGGATTCGTGTTACTGGGCAGCTATGTCCCCTCCACTGGTGATAGTGTGCCTGAAAATAAGGTACACCTCTCAGAGCAGTCTCAAGCGATAGAGCGCAGCAGCTACAGCACTCCTTGAGGACATTGGGAAAATCAAATCAAATCATGTTTTTAAACAGTGACAGACGAGTACTCGGAGAAAACCCTCTTAGAGCTGAGTAGAGAACCAATACTGCATTTGCACATGATGTCATGGCATTTATGTTGCTTTGTTGGTGTCTCTAAACAAAGAAGTGACAGCCATCTTGGTGTGAAAAAATAATTCAGGAATTGAACTGTTCTTGTTGAAATACTTTCTTTTGTTAATTAAAAAACAAAACAAAAACATGGCCAGAGCGCACAGGAGTGAATAGGGCCTTACAAATTTGAACCACATATGACTGCAAAAGATCCAAAAGACTTGTGCTCTCACTACTGCACCACACCTGCCCTCTTATTTAATACTAAGTTGTAGGATCTACTCACCCCAGGCTGACTACAAGGAAATCTAAACAGACGAATGTATCCCAGCTCATCACCAACAACAAAAACCTCGCGTGACCAAGACAGATCAGAACTGTTAATCAAATTGCCATCATCGGGCTGTGAAGGCCAAGCACCTGACAATGGAACAGAACTCTCATAGATGTCATGCATGTTGCTAGGCAGGCCTCAGGCATTGTTTTTTCCTTCTACTTTTCAGTTACTTTTTGGCAACCAAGACACGCCTCCTGCCTTGCTACAAAGTTATTATTCATATCAGTTGAAAATTATCCTTGTTCATTATGTTGCATTTCTGTTCCTATTATTCTCCTCAATCGGCTACAGAGCTCAATTTCGATTTTGAATCATCATCATCATATTATTATTATTATTATTATTACTTTGTCAAGTTATGATATATGGCTCCTAAAATAAACCCATTTACAAGGAATATTAACTTTTGGAAATAAGACAAGTATGACTTAGGTACCTGCAATATCGTAACCCAGCATGACATTCCTTGTGGACCAGTCAATATCACGAATTATGTCTTGTGTTTCTTCTCTTTGAAATCCACCAATCTCCCCTAGAAAGAAATAGGATGATTGACAGATTAACACACTCAAGACTAAGCAGTCTACACAGGTACAATGAAGATGTACACATGCGTTTTGCAACACATCCCTTCCCCATGAGAAGAGCCCCTTAAGAAAACACAATTACCCCACAATTTTCTACTTTTCCAGTATTTTGAAGGGGGGGGGGGG
>BLFK01000191.1:305995-343495 GCA_014634185.1 Astreopora myriophthalma
GGGGGGCAATACCTTAATCACTGTGAGCTAATTAACTTATTAACTAAGATACAGATCACTACTTGACCCCCTAAGCAACACAGGGGACATAATTAAAACAGCTCTTGATTAGTTGCATTTTGTATACCCCAAAATATTAATAATTTATCAGCTGCCTGGTAACACTGCTCCTCCAGCTTATAAATGCCCAGAAAGGTGTTATGCATATTTCATCTATGACACTCAAAAAAAATGGTCTTGATGATGATGTACTTACAAACAATGTGCTCATAATCAGTGGACAAACTTTGAAGAAAACATCCATCAAGGGACCAGTCTAGAAACATGATGGGTTCAGTGTGCCCCTATACAGAGATACAGAAGGTCAATCAATATTTAGCCATCTGAAAGGAAAAATGATACCTTTCAATTTTCTGAAAAGACAAACAAGCTGGATACAGCAAGTTCTTCTACATCAAGTGAATAGATTTTTCACTAAACAAACAGGTTCTCGTATCTATATGTTACATACTGAACATGAATTAAATCAAGCAAAGATGGTTTCAGAATCTAACACATACAAACTTAGGGCTTGAAGGAACAGTTTCATCATGATGCTAAGCACTCTAGTTAGGTTTGACAGATTCATGCTGGGAACAAAACTGTTCCAGTCAGTTTTTGGCCTTAGATCCTCCTGTTCACTCAAAGGAGAGATTTTAATTTTCTTTTACACATGCAGTAACAAAATAACAGTGCTCAAAATTTTTAACAAAACAAAGAAACTCACTGAACAGCAGCCAACTCGTCTGTATGTTGTCCCTTCATCATAAACTGCATGAATATATATATTGCCATCATGGGAAGCAATCGCAATGTGCTCTCCATCTGCACATAATAAATAATCACATAATTGGATTTAGGAGTGGCACCTCCACAGAGTGGCTATCTGTCAAGTCAAAGTCAAGTCAAAGTCAAGTCAAGTTTATTTACACTATTCACAAGATAATACAAAATACCCGAAAAGAGAAAAGGAAGGGTTAAAGGGGAAAAAAATAGAAAAATATAAAAAAAGATAATTTGTTGATATATGCACACTGACCAAAGTAGCTGAAGCTTTTGTGTTGGCCACTGTCATAATTAGATATATAAGTTAAAAGGTAAGACCAAGATGTCCACTGAATCCAGGTTGAACTGGAATTTGGAAACATTGGTTTCTGAGGAGAGGGGAAAATTGTAGTACCATAGGAAAAACCTGTCAGCCACATTTGTTTCACATTTCTTTGCACTGGGAGCTCGCAGGGTTGGTGCAGTGGTGAGAGCGCTCACCTTCCACAAATGTGGCCTGGGTTCGATTCCCGGTCTTGGCATCATATGTGGGCTGAGTTTCTTGGTTTCTCTACCCTGCTTCGAGAGGTTTTTCTCTGGGTTCTCTACTTTTCCCCTCTCCACAAAAACCAACATTTGATTTGATCTGTATATTGGCAGGAGAAGAGCAACCTCATGGAGACTACTAATAAAAGCTATTTATTATCATTATCATTATTTGTTGAGGGTGAATGCTCTTGCCACTGAGCAATCCTGCTTCCATGCACAAAATCACAATACGAGGCTAGCAGTAAGGAAAGTAAATTGCAGATGGTTCATCCACTTAGATACAAAGATTAAAGGTTAAAGTACAGGATTACCTTTTGCATACTCCAGATCAGGAAGTGCAGCACTTCCATCTTGAAAGGAAGCAACATGCATCCCACTTTCACATGACAGTACAATCCACCTAGATTTACATAGATTAAATTAAATGCAAACAAACTGTAATTTAATTTCACAATTAGCCAGTAAATGAATGTTTTGAAAACTGCATGAATCATAAGTGACTGGCTCGTGATCAATCACACTTTGTCCCACTTGAATTGATAATTAACTCATTTCCGACCATCAAATGAAAAACCTCAGCAAGCTTGCAGTTCCCTTAGGTAGCAAAATTTTGTTTGTCTTTACTCTCTGCCCATCTTAAATGACTTGACTAATGAAACAACAATCCTACATGTACCTTCCAACAATGGTTCCCAGTGCCACAATGCTGCCAGTAGAGTAAAAACCTGCCGACTTGACAGGGAACTGTAAAGGAAAAGACATAATCAATTCTGAACACACACAGCCAGCATTAACAAGAGCAGCAATACAAGTTTAACTTCTTTCTAACAACTTCATTTTGAGACTTTGAAGAGTTGGAGCAAATATTCCAGTAGATAAACTGTTATCACTGCATGTAGCATACCTCTACTTCAACTGTCCAGATTATTTGATGAGTTTCTGCATGCCACAGAGACACTGAACGATCCAGCGACCCACTGATGAACTGTGTCAGGTGTGGATGTACCGCCAATGCATGGACCTCGTCTTCATGACTCTAAATGTAAGGAAGAAAAAAAGAGGATCTGTTCATTAATTGATGAGAGACTATTTTGTGTAGCATACATGTACTTGTCAAGGCAGTTTCGTTAATTTATTCCTTAAAAGACTGAGTGAATTAATACCTGAACAAGTGGCAGGAAAGAGGAATCAAACGAGCCTTGTAAAATGCGGTTACTTGTCATGCCTACAACAAGACTGACTTCATCTCCATGTCCAATGTGCAATGGATCAATGGCACAGATTCCACCTAAAGCAACATCCAGCTGTAATGAAAGCATTGGTCAATGATCAAGAGTGAAATCCTTTTTAATTACAAGCAGAAAAGTATGTATCCTTTCTTGAAAAAAATTTATGCAATATACTGAACAAAACATACTGGCAGATTTAACAAACAAGCCTGAACATAACCAGGCACATAATAAGGAAATGGGAAAAAAATGAGAATTCAACATTAAGCCAAATATTGCTTACTGATGTTGACAGTTTTGATAGCTGATTGTTTTGAGAAAGATGGCTGAAGGCTATCAGAACTGTCAACAACAGTAAGCAAAATTTGGCTATGTTTAAAGAATTAATTTTATGAATTACATTTTTACTATTTCTAGCTTGAATGGACAAAATCACCCCAAATAAAATTCAACCAAAACATCTGTATTTTCTCGATTATGTTCTCTACACACCCCTTCTGTTTGTTAATAAAATTAACAATAGATTGATGCTTTGTTTGTCTGAGCAATCAAAGTTACCTTCATGATGGAATCAAAGGTTGCTTACCATTTGACGAAAAATTCTGGAAATTCGGGGGTACATCCAGAGGTACCCCTTTTCTTCCCCTTTGGAACAGGTAGTAAGAAAATCCTTTACCATTTGATGAATCTTCCATTTCCAGGCCCTTTTTATGGACCTTACCGTGGTTTCACGGTTTGAAAAGGGAAGAATTTAATGGTAACTGCAATTTCATCCGGGTGATTGGTACATTTGGAAATTCGCTTACCATTTTGTAACAATTACCCCAACCAGAATTTCCCAACAAATGGTAAGCACCCAGAATCAGCACAACTTACCCCTCTGAGTAAACGTTGAGGTTTAACCCTTACATGGGTACATGCATGCATTGATCATCACCTGAAGTATCTGATTTATTGCGCACGAACAACAGGATTATTTTAACAAGGATTGCCATTTCGTACCTGGATCTCCTGTAATGGTGTGTTGAAGTACTTATTAGCATCCCATGCTGCTAGTTTGCCATCCAAGCCACCAGTCAGTAAGGTCCCATTCTCTAGTAGTGTCATGCACAGAATGTTCCTCTGCATGAAGTAAAGTTAACCCTCTGTTATTATATAATACAGTTTCAAAGTGACCCTTAGTGAAACTTGTTTCAGTACAACATTTACTATTAATTTTCATTGCATGATAATACTACATATGAATTGGTTAGATTTTATATTTCCTAACCTCATGCGCATTCCTCACAACAAACTTTATCTTCTTTGAAACTAGACAGAAAACAAGAGAAAAAAATTAAATGAATTAATGAATCACCCGGATAATAATAACAACAGGATTCAGTCTGGTAAAGAACCAAGGCAACACCTTCCCTTTTCAATATTCTATGAAGATGTCAGTAAGAATAGTTAAGGAATCTTAGTCCTGAATGGATTCTAGACTTATAAGTAAACAGTGACTTAGTTGATACCTTTCCCCCAGACCATTATGGAGCCATTGGAATCTCCAGTGAAGACATCTCCATTTGGTGAGAATTCTATACATGTGAAAAACTCTGGAATCTCGTACTTCTGGAATAAAAAGGAAAAAAATGGCAAGGCATTTTCATAAATCCTGATACCCAGAATTGTTTGGTTTCTATCTTGATCGCCTAATGTTCATGAAGACTATTGTGTCATAAAGAAAACAAATGTCTCCCATCTTTCAACAAAATTATCAACACATTATCAAGAAAGGTTGGCAATTTTCAAGAAACCAGTTCTTATTATTGCTGTACCTCAAAGTATCCACTCTTTCTCTCCAGCCTTGTGTTATGAAGTCTCCAAAAGTTAATGTGCTCCTTGCCACACGACACAATAGTTTTGCTATCATCAGGATCAAAAGATATCGCTAAAACAGCACCAGACAGACCCTGTCATAACAAAAATTTCCTCAAAGTGATATTTCTGTTCTAGCATCCGATCTTCTAATAAAATTCATATTAATGAGTTGATAGCCTCCTCAGCCTTATGAGTCATACCCACAAAACCTCCTCTCCAGGAGGAATAACAAGGGGGGGGGGGAAGGGGGGAGGGGGGCAGGGATATTATCTTCCAACTGCATAATCAATTTGACTTTGATCCTACTCATGCTCTCACATTCATCACAACAAAGCCTTTCATTACTATGCCAAGATTATGCACAGAAAAGTAGACAGTAGATATTTACTACGATAGAGGGAATTCCTTGTGTACCAAGTTCCGACAGGTCTTAAAGTTCAAAAACAGACAGGCAATCATACTAGCTACAATAACATTTTTTCACAGCTAACCTTACTCTGTTGAGTTATCGTTCTGTCTTCCCAGTCCCACACTGTGAGGTGACAGTCATCATCTAACGAATCCATACAAGCCAGTTGTTTTCCACTATCCTGGAGTCAGTAACAGAGAAATAATATTAATATTAAAGAAATAAGGGGTAATAACACATGTGTTGTAAATTTTTCAAAGATATTATTTTGAAAAGTGACCAAACAATATTATTGAAAGTGGAGAAAAGTGGCAGTTCTTTCCGGTAGCACTGTTTTCTATATAACAGATCATAGTAATTATTGGAACTAGGGTACAGCACATTTTGGTTTTAACAGTTTTTCCAGGTGCAAATGGTTTGATGCAAACTGCAGCAGACTCCTGCATAACTGCATTTCCTGTGTAATTCAGTGACAGTATGGTTGTCATACTAACAAGTCTTGACTTCATTAATTTATCCATAAAAATACTGAGGCTTGCATCAGAAAAAAGCTCCATCAGCATGCCAGATTATGAAGTAAACAACTGTAGAATAGCCACATAAAAGGCCATGAAAAATCTACCCTGCACGCAGTGGATTCTCGTCTCTAATATCTTTGGTAACTAAATGAGAGAGAAAGCACTGTGAGCAAGCAATCCATTCTGTCCTGATTCAGGGACGAATAAATTAAAACAAAACTGGAAAAACTAGTTTGCAAACCAGTTTTTTTCTTCGCAAGGGCACACGTGCATAACGTGTGCGATAATATGACACATGGGAGTCATCAGCCACGCATGCTCGACAGAGAATGGGTCGCTTGCCCGCAGTGGTTTCTCTCTCATTTTGCTACAACAGAATCCACTGCTTGCACGGTATGAAAAATCCTGCCAGTACCTCATAAGAGAATGCCAGACATGAAATAGTCAGACTGTACTCCTGCAGAGCCAGAACAGCTAAGGTAATCAGTGTCTCGGCATCCCAGATACGGATGTGACTCTGGAGATAAAATATATTATTGCAGATGCCTAAAACAAATTTCAAAAGCACTCTCCTACACAATCACATTTCAGTTGAAGCAAAAAGTTCAAAAGCAAAGGATAGGATGCAGAATTCAAAATTTGACATGGTAATTATGAATATGTATGTTACTTGATCAAATTATAAACAAACTCAGAATGGTGTATTATTCAGAAGTGACACACAAGTATACTTAAGAAGACCCTAAATTTTGCTGACAGAGTTTGAACTTGCAGCCTTCCAACTGTACTTAGCACTAGGTGATTGAGCTAGATTGGATCCTCTACCACTGTGCTAAATCAGACTCATTTCATTGAAGCTAAAGTTACAAGCACTTACTAGTTCATTTTGGTCAACTGACAAGCCAGTTGCCTGACCTGTTGCTATGTACCACTGGTTAGGGTGAATAGCCATGCTATCAAAAAAAGGAGGAAGAGTAATATAATAATAATTATAATAGCGACAGCAACAGTAACAGTTATGGTAACAGTAACAGTAACAGTAACAGTAATAATAAAAGTAATAGTAATAGTAATAGTAATTCTCCTTTAAAACTCATAAATAATCGTTGATATTCTTGGACTGTATTAGCTACATGAGGGAATAAATGAACAATAATCATTCAGTCAACAACCATATGTAAACTATCTCAAAGTCTAAAATACATGTACCATTTGATGTCATCTGCATGACCAGTGTAATGTCTTTGACTGTTTGCTGTCTTGTTAAAGATAACGGCCATTGTGGAAACAAAATACAAAATCTCTCCAGATGGCAACGTATGCAAATTGTCGTAGTTATTGTTACCGTAATACCCATATCTAATGTGCAATAAGATCATGTCAAGGGAAACTAAAAAGAACAGACTGCACAGCAACTATTAATAATTGACACAACTGCAATATACATCATCAATCATGCAGATTAAGATGAACCTCAGGACACTCTTGTGTTTTAATTTTTGCACCAAGTGGTACATAAACCATGCCCTTAACTGTAGCTTTCCAATTAACCAAAGCAACCAGTCTCCTCCCATTCGAAGGGTGCATTTTTGGGAACTATTCCGTCTATTCCTATTCCAGTTTAGGATTAACAGAATACCAGAAATAAGGTTTTCCAAAAAACCATGTATTCCGAGAATGGCATGGTTCTTGCAGGGGTGACCTGAGAACTAACACTCAGAATAGTCTGGACATGACTAAGAGTGACACCTGGCGGCCACGCATGATTTTCCTGCCAAAATAATCCCCTACACGCATATTCTGTGTATTACGAGTAAACTGTGTTCTGTTTATTTTGTTCATTCTGCTATTGAGAGCAGAATAATTGGAATACTACTCCGTTCATTCTGAAAATGGAATAAGTCCCCCCAAAAATGCGTAGACCAACCATTCTGTCTATTCTTATTCTGGAATAGTCCCCCCAAAAATGCACCCTTAGATTTATGTTAGTCACAATCAAGTTATGCTCAGGAGTTTACGAAAATAAGGCCAATGATTAAGCCATTGTCTGAATGGATGGAAAAATCGTCTACTAAAAGTCTGAGGCAGACATTGACTACACTGTCAGCTTGAAAACATGATGTTACATTCTGGTTGTCTGGGCCTAGTCTTAAACAAAGTGGAGTGCTAATGTACTCGGGTCGAAAACACAGATTAGATTGCACCTCTTGTAGTACAGGTCCCTGTGCTTTATCTGCTCTTGATTAAATTTATATAAAGGGGAAATCTTTCCATTCTTTGTATTAGCAATTTTCCATAACTTTCCATGACTTTCATGACTGGCAATTAAATTTGATGACTTGGCCTGGAAAATGAAATTCTCTTAAGGTCCATGACTTTGGTTTTCCATCAACCCTACAAGCTAAGTGTTGTTGTTTTAACTTGATTGGAACTGAAACTGTTTGGCTTGTTTATTTATTGGTTGCAGACTGACCTTTGCTCCTGACCTGTACATGGGATGTGACCTGAGGTGAGACTACCTAATGAGCTAACAAGGGTGATGGTCAAGTGTCACAAAGGCAGTCTTTTTTTTCGCCGTATTATTTATCACTCAGTTTAATTATAGTGAGTGGCTTTAATATTTTAATAAAAGATACACCCAAGATAGCTGGAGCTTCGCATCAGGAGGTGCTACTGGCGAATCATCAATGGTATAGTTATCAAACTCTGAGGTGTGTTGATAAGTGTGCTCTCGTCCTTTCACTTTAATAGTTACAGTCTGGCTTTGTACTAAATGTGTCAACAGAAAAAAACAATGCATTAACTTAAAATATCCCATTACCTCCGAGCATTACAACTGAGCACATTACTAAAATCAGGCATGTAGACAAGTGCTGCTAAAACACAGCCAGTATAAACCTCCCTAGTCACTAACCTCGCTATCCAACTGGTCAGTTATTAAACAGCATTTCAGAAACTAATATTGCTTCCTTACATCAAAGTTATCCTTATGATTTCAAACTTTAACAAACCAGTGCTGCAGGCACACACACAGCATTTCCCATAGCTATTTTCACTGTCAAAATAGCCATGGATTTAGCCTGCGTGCAACGCTGGTATCCTTGTAACACCTCACGGTTTAGGAGACAATGCTATTCAAGTCTCCTGGGAACTCATTTGCCTATTTATGCAAACCTTCTCTGGTTTTCGGTCTCTTTCGCCAAGTTATGCCGTTCTGGTCCAGTGTGAAATTTTTTGCCCCTCCCACCTCCCCTTTGGCGACGCGTGCATATTTCCCCTATCTCTGTCTTACGACCCTCTGCCTCTGCAAAATCTCGCTTCCCATAACTTAGTATCGCTAAGGCGGTCAGTGGTTGTATTGACATTGAAAATGGTAGACAAATATTCCTACCACCTGAGGAGTTTTCCCTGAGTTTTTTCCTGGATTTCGGCATATGCCTCTTTTGCCTGGGTGATGCTGAAGGCCCGCTACTGCTTACTGAAGATGGATTAGAGAGGTTTCTTTTAAATCCCTGTTCGGTGCTAGAGGCCACAAAAGTGTCTTGGTCTCGCAGTAACTGTGAAAGACCTTTCACCTGTTGAGAAAATACACAGGAAAAATTATTATTAGGTTTTGATCAGCTGAAACATTGTAAATAAACCTAGTACCATCACCATCATCATCACTACTCAGAACCGTAGGAATGAATCTAAGAGTGAGAGGGCATGGAAGGTTAGCAGTGCAGCAGTGCTGGTAGTGTAAATTACATTCAGTATTTCTGATGGTAACTCTTCTTTCTATTAAATATGCTCCAAAACATGGGAGGGGGGCAGGGAAACAGGCCCAACCAGCTGCCCCCCCCCCCTCCCCCACCTACTCCTATAGTCATGTTAATATAGTTATGACAAACAGCTGAAAGATCTTGACAGTCTCTGCCTTATGTTATGGAAGTTTGATGATCAATAATCACTTGGTTTTTAGCCGAGCTTTTTCATTGAACTTGCAAATTAAAGAACAGGTCACCAATTGAAATTAAATTATACAAAGTAAAATTGATTGGCAATTTTGTATTTTTTACTGCACTAGTAAGAAAACAATATTATTTGACGGCATAGCTAAAACATGACAGAAAAAATATGCACAAATTTACATTGAGATTTAGAGCAGCTCAATTATCCATAATTTTTTTAAGTATTCCATTTTGAACAGAATTATTAGAACATGTACAGCTAGATCATTTATATTAAAATAAGTACTACAATACTACCTTTTATTACTTTGCCAGTGTGTTGAGCCTAGATAAGCTTACTTGAGCCTATTTCTTCTGTTCAATTGTGGCAGGTGGATATTTTCTAGATCTCTTTGTCCGAAACATCAGACAATGCGAGAGTCAAAATTAAATGGCATAATTCCAGATTTTTCGAAAGTCGAATTAAAGCCCGTGACGAGAAAAGCGTTTTCTCGAAACTAAATATTTTCATTGTTTCTGGGGAACAGATAATCCGATTTCAGTTAAGACCGAAAACACCTTAGTTCATTGACAAAACGACTCTCATAATTCGCATCAGCATATTAAATAAGCTTATCTACCTTGTCACCTTGTAGAGTGCGTAGTTCTCTAACTGGATACTTAAGCATCTCGGAAATGTCGTTCAGTACTTCTTCGTAGTTTTTCAGCGTTTTCCTGTTCAAAAAAACCCTGAATTTCTTGTTTTTGTCACGTTCACTCACGACTATAATTACGCGCGGTTTAGGGTTATCATTAATGCCGCCAAACTTTGAATCGTGGCTTGACGAAGATAGGGAAGATACCTCGGAAGTAGAACTTTCCACACCAAGAGAACGTGGTTTTCCCCTTTGCTTTTCACCATAGTTGACATTTTTTACAAGATGGTCTCCAGATGAGCATATGTAATGTCCTCCATCCTCTAGCTGGTTTATAGACGTTATCTGGCTTCCACTAGGTGAAAATACAGTTCTAACTCCATAAGGAAGTGGTATCGCTTTCGAGAGTTCTTCTACTATGGTATCGAACGATCTGTAGCGTTGCCTAGTCACGACCATTACAACTCCTTTAAAATGCTTATCCCCGTTACGATAAAATGTAACTCTTTTTACCGGATTTACCCTGCTTTTTCTTTGGTCTTTTCCAGCTGGGGCATCTGAATTCGGATACTGCAGATTTGTAGAGAGAAAATAAGTTGGCCCGCGGATGTCGCTTCCGGATCGTCTAGGTTCTCTGGAACTTAATTCATTTACTGGACCTTGGCCTTCGTTATTTCGCGTCGGTAAAGGAATCCGGCTATTTGATCTACCATCTCTTCTATGCATTTTTTTCTCCCTATTGACATCTGGAAGTCTGGCGTGATCACTGTCGTTGAAATTGCTGTTCGTGTTGCGATCGGCTGCAAAAGGCCTCCTGTTTTGAAAGCCATTCTGCAAGCCATGGCGTTGTTGGTAAGTAGTGCTGTAACCACGTCCTGGTTCACGATAAGACATATTTAACTTAATTTCCCTTGTTTGCTGATCCTGGACGCAGCAAAAGAGGATCCATAGATCTCAGTCTCGAGGAACTAATTTGACAGAAAAGTCCCGTGTACCCGCACAAAGCGGCAATATTCATCAATTACGTTCCTCCATACAATGGCTTTTTTGTAATCCACAATGTACTTTTACCCGCTACACTGTTCATTGATAACACTGTTAAAGACTTTTCACCCCTTTCCAAGACGTCTGTTGCGAAGCCTCTTTTTTATCACTTATAGTCTCATCGACCTGTACATTGCCTTGACAGGAAGGACGGCTCTTGGAAGTTTCTTTGTGAGAGTTATTTCAAGGACTCCTTTGTTTACTTGCTCACGGGATTGACTCCTAACACCTAGATGTTTCCCTTTCATTGTTAAGTTAATCAACAGTGTTGTTAGGCTATCGTAACCAAGCAGGTGTCCGTTAAGACTTGAAAAGACCTCATTGAATTGCAAATACTGTTTCCATAGAGTACGTACGTATGACATCCATTTTGAATTATGATCAAAAATGGAGGACAGAGTACTGGCGTTGCGTGACATCCGAAAAACCGAACTGACGTCCTTCACGTGATTGACCCCATTCCCAATTCCCAGAGAAACGGGGCGTATGCTAAAACCCCGTCTTGCTCGTACATGCATACTTTGCTGAGCAGAGGTAACGGAGAACGCTCTCAGGCAACTGATTTACTCATCGCGTAAGAACTGGAGTGGACTCTACTTAATTACGTTAATGGGTAAGCAAATTGTAACAACTTTTACACTCGTATAGATAAAGTGCTGTTGACAACACCTCTACGTTCTTGCAGTCCCATTCTGCTGGTTTTATTGGACCGCATGAAATTTATAATTAAATCATTCTAATCATGGTGTTAAGTTGGCAATTATAAAAATCACTCTTCTACGTTGATGAGCCATACTTTAAGAACTGAATACGGCCAGTATTTCCAGATTCCACTAAAGCTTACGTAAGAAGGCTAGCAGGGTGTAGGTCTCGTTCTTACAGAGCAGAAGGCAATATGCAAATAATGGGCCGGGTATTCTGCAATCGCTCCCGTAAGAACTAAGGGCTTGATCATAATCAGAACTATTAGGCAAGGTAAGGACTTGTCTCCTTGTAACATGGTGTACGCCCCTCCAGGGTTTCGTTTAGCCATAAGCATACATGATGTAGCAGCGACTCATCAGTGGTTAAGTTACGCGGTAAAAATAGGAATACAAATGCAATTTTGCATTTTTGATAAAATCATGTGACGAGTTGCGTGACCCAGAATGTGTTTTGTCAGGAGCCCATTACCCTGGTTTTGTTGAACTTTGTTCTAAGTCTCTGACTTTCCCTAGGTACTGCCTTCGCACATCGAAAACCAAAATATATGAAGAACTTTTCATTTTATACAAAAATATATGGCATTTGAACAGTGTAAACTAATTAAAGCATTTGCTGAAAACAGTGTTTTGTTATGCATTTTTCATGGAGATTTTCAGAATAATCTTCAAGATTTCATTCAAATCTCAGGAGTCCCAAAAAGGAATTGAATAGTCCAAGCCCCTGTGGTTGGATAAATGCTATTAGGCCTGGGAATGAACTCTATCAAAACTAGTTCTCAGAAGCAAGTGCACTTAATCGTTAATGAATCATGAATCAAAGGACAAGTTTTGCAGCTGTGTAAGTTGCCCAGAATGTCAAATCACTTGGCGTTCACAAGAAGAAAGAACTCTATATGCTAGCATTCCCTCTAAAGATGAAACTCTTAAAATTGTAACTACACTTTGCACTAAAAATTTTTACATTTTTCAGGACAGTCCAAGTTGTTCCCAGTTCCTTGCAGTACAAAGACAATGGCAGCTACCAGTGCAGGTTCCAGTAAATCAATATTTGACTCTCTTTCCAAGCACTGGTACAGAATAAAGGCAGCTGTATACATTGCCTTGTTGATTGCGACAGCACCCTTATGTTTCATGGTAACTATTTGTGTTTGGCTGTTTGGAAGAAATGCTAAAGCTGAACTACACTTGGAAGCGCCTCTCCGAAGAACTGTGTTGGTTTCTGGGGTGGCTCATACAAAGGGACTGCATGTTGCCAAAACCTTAGCAAAAGCTGGTCATCGTGTGATCCTGGCTGACACAAAAGATTTCTGGTGTTCTGCAGCACGATGGTCTTGTTTCATTTCAAAGTTCTACACTGTGCCAAATTTAAATCCTGCAGACAACAATGAAGCATACATCAGTGGAATTGTCAAGATCGCAGAAAAGGAGAGGATTGATTGGTTTATTCCAATCAGCCACACCAAATCAGTGCTGTCTGATACAACTGTTAACCAGCGTCTTGCCAAGTTGAATCCGCAAATCAAATGCCTTGTTTTTAATGACCCAAAATTAACTATCATTCTGGATGACAAGCTTCTCTTTCTAGAGCAATGCAAAAAGCTTAATCTGAGTGTACCTTTTTTCAAAGAAGTGGATAGTTCAGCCGAAGTCTGTGAAATGGTTGAAAAGGGATTATTCCTGGATTCACATTATTTCCTGAAACCTTTACTGCCATATTCTGTGGACCGATTAAATTTCACCCGCATTCCCAGCCATGTTGAAGAGTTTAAGAAGTATATAGCCCCCTATGAAATAATGTTTAAGAAGAACAATCCTTACCTGGTCCATCAGTTTATAAAAGGAAAAGAATTTGCTGCTACTTCCATTGTTGTTAATGGCAGTCTCCAGGCTTTCCATGTCTGTCCTTGTTCACCTGTGCAAATTGATTATGATGTTGTCAGGCACCCAAAGATAAAAATGTGGGTGGAAAAGTTCTGCAAAGCAAAGAAAATCACAGGATGTATCAGCTTCGACTTCATCGAGGATGAAGAATCTGGGGAGGTATACTGCATAGAATGCAACCCACGCCTCCATTCTTGCATCGTGTCTTATCACATGCATGCTAATCTGGAAAGGGCCATTCGAGGAGCCATGGAAGTCCAGTTTCAATTATCTGCTTATGTAGAGCCACAAGTCTCCTCAACAACTGTGTACTGGTTGTACAATGAAATTGGGAAACTTGCATTTCTCGAGCAAGGTCCTATAAAATTCATTCACAATCTGTCGGCTGGTAAAGATGCAGTTTTTGATGGCAATGATCCTTGGCCATTTTTCATGCTTAATCATTGCCAGATCCCCATTATGCTGTTACAAGCTGTTATCACTGGCAATAGATGGAATATTGTCAACTACTGCCTTGGACAGCTAAGGTGAATTCAGAAGTGATAATTCTTTCCAAGGAGAAATTAAATCAAACAACACTTAATTAAAAACACCAGAGTGAGAATGGTTTATTTCACACTGTAATTTCTTGCAAGAGGATGAGTTGCATTGTCTTAAACTTTAAATACAACAAACCATGCATGCCATCAGTCCTCTTGCAGTACAGTGTAGGCTTTGTTTATCCCAGAGACTGTTTACATTTGTGTCGCCATTTCAAGAATTCTCTGTTAGTTTTTACTTATTTTTAAAGCTTGATGTTCAAGTTACTATGTTGTTAAGGGCAGCTTGCTCCATTTCCAATGGTCATTCAGGCATAAAGCAAGCCAAAAGCAATTGTCACAGGTTTGATTCACTTCTGCCTCAACACATAGGCTCAACTCAATATTTATTTCAGTTATGGGGTGTCAAGTGAAAGTAGAATACACTGGAAAGCAAGGAGAAGGGTCAAAAATGGATAACGTTAATGACCATGTTAGTTGAATTTTTGCAGGAGTTTTAGGTGTACCAATCAAAGTGGCTGCTTTATTGCTGAATGAGGTCAAATCCCAATAAATTACTGTTGATAACTGAGCAAGTGCCCCTTGATAACATGGTAATTTCAAGATCAAAACTTTATCACCAAACTTTCCTTGTGCCTTTCTCCACTGAAAATCGTAGTAACAAGATTTGAGAAAATGCTTGTCAGCCCTGGACTTTATTTACTTTCGACAAGTAGGCCTAAGGAGTTGTTGCTTGTGTCGGCCTTCTATTAAAGCAATATTGTTCATTATGTTAGGCACTTAATTATTCTTGCTGACTTGATCCACTGACTGCACAGACATCCATTTTCAGTGATGTTATTTTTTCTGGCTGAGTTTGTGAGAAATCATATTTCTTGTAATCCCTGCAGCAATGTCTTCTGCTGTTTTATTTTGTCCAAAATACTCGACAAATTCACCTGAAGGGTCCACAAGGTATTGAATGATGGTATGATCAACCTGTGAAAAGAAAATGGTTCACCATAAACATTACAAAAACAAACAGTCTGAAAAATATTAATATCATTTGTTACTGTTAATGAACCATTTCTGATTTTATATCAGCCAGTTTTGCTAAGTGAGCCCAACTGTGAAATTATCGTGATGGTAGTTAGTCATGCTTTAATGTGAATGAAAACTAGTTTTCACAAGAAGAGACTTCACACTTGGACTTGCTTGAAATAGAGAACATGAGCATAGCTTTATTTACCCTCAGAGTCTCGAGTAGCTTATGCAGCTAACATCTCTGAGCATATACCCACCCAACCTTGAGATTACATTCACAAAGGCCACCCCACAACACCGGGATCTATGCCCCCTACTCTTTGTGAACAGTGTGTGGGTTCTTTAATGTCCGACTAAGTTATTACGAACAAGGGTTGTGAGATGGGACACACGGTTTATCGTCCTTATCCAAGAAGACTAGACAGTAACAATTTACGGATGTCATTGCAAAGGCAACACTTTCTTCTCAGTTACTTAAAGACCCTGAGTGATAGTCAGCCAAGGTTCAAACCCACGACCTCCTACACAATAGTCCCATGCTCTACCAACCGAGCTAACCAGTTGGCGGAGTAACCATTTTACTGGAGTAAACTTGAAAATGGGCCTCTTTTGATGAGTGCCTGACTTTGAACCTCTGAAGTACTTGAAATTAACTGGCTGTGTTTCATTTAATCACGTGGCACTTCAGCCGACTAACAGTTTAAAGCTTTGTGGTTTATTAGTTTAACTCCTTAACAAGGGAGTTCTTTGCTTTCAGAAAAAAACAGCAAAGTTTGACACCAAAACAAATCACTAGTTAAGCTCCCATCCATGCACAAAGTGCCAAGCACTTTTGCACTTTTTGTCTGAAGCGTAAACTTCATTCAGAACATGATTGGCTGTGAAATTACTTTAGTTTGGGTTTTACGACACTCAACTGAAAATCACTCTGTGAACCTGACTAATGCTTACAATATAGTCATTATCTTCATCCGGGGGCCCAGCACTATAGTACACCCTATAGGCCTTGCACACTTGGTGTACTTGTTCACCTGTACCTGTCAGACCAAGGAGACGAGGATGGAATTCTAAAACAAAAAGGTGACAAAAAAAAAAGTATACATTATTACCAGAGGAAGTTGAAAAATTTTCAACCTCAACTCCTGTTATGTACACCTGTACTTCAGAGGATCAGACGATTCATCAGAGGATATTTTTCACAGATATATAAGAACAAAGTCACTGAGCTACCTTTAACATACTCCCTGACAGCTTCAACATCGTCTCTTGATGGATCAACCGTAATAAACAGAGGCTGAAGCTCAGCATCCAGCTTCTCTTTATTTTGATCTAGAAGAAAATTACATTTATGCCATTTATTCTTTAACAAAGAAAACATTTAAATTAATACTTCATGAGTGAAAAGGGATAAAGAAATATATTTACTCTGATATACTCAGTGCACTTACCAACAATATCAATTGCTTTTGCCATCTTTTCTAACTCATCAGGACAGATGTCAGGACAATGTGTGAATCCAAAATACAGCAAGATCCACTTGCCAAGGAAATCCTTGTCAGTGACAGCTTTTCCATACTGATCTGTTAAACTAAATGGCCCTCCAAGAGCAACTTTTCCAATTGATCGTTTCTTTGCTTTTTCTTTTTCTACATTTAATTCAAAACAGATACAATAAAGAAAGGAAAATACATCCTTGCTTAACCTCAACAGGCCTGCCAGCCCGACCTCTTGCTTAAGATGGTAGTAAGCCTGTGGCACTCATATGCTTACTAATGCACTTGTTAATTCACCTTGTTCCTTTTCCTCTTTCAGATGTCGCACATAGAGCACCAAGCCTCCACCAGCCAGAGCCACAAGTGAAAACGATAACCACGTTACAGGGCCCCGTTTTGCCGATCTCTTGAAGGATTCATCGATCAGCTCCTTGGTTGTTTTCTTTTCAGCCCTTCCAAGCAAAGTTTTTGAAGAACATATCAGGCTTCTTCTTTGAATGCAGCTTAGTCTTACGGGTTTTACCTTTTAAATTGTAAAAACAATTTAATAAATGACATAGAAATTATGGCAAGATTTCCGTACAGGTCCCTACTTCATTATGCATACACATTCTTTGCAAAACTCTGTTCACGCTCGTTCTTTTTGGAAGAGGGTTAGTAGGAATATGCATGTATAATTAATGTAGGGAGCTGTACGGAAATCTTTCCGAAATTATTCTTATGCATATTTATTGATAACCTATTTTCGAACGATATATATAATAGATAAAATTTCATATATATGAACTGCGGATATGAAGTGATTTGAAGTACAGTTGCAAGCGATTCAGTTTCCCTGTTATAAACTGCGATGATCAGTGCACTGTACCTCAAATCAATATAAGTTTAATTACTTGGGATCAACTATATATACAGGTGCACTATACCGTGTTTAATAGAATCTGTGGTTCAAGGATTATGTCAAACAAAGAAAACAAAAGAGTTCAGACGAAATATACATTTATACCGCGGTAAATAAAAAATCTTGGCCAGGGTGTAAATACCAGCGCAAGATCTAGATATATAATGACACTACCGCTAATAGGAAAGGGAATCTTACGCAATAATGCGGAAGACTTGGCAGGGAGTCATCTTACCTCTGAATGAAGAGAAAATCGGCCACCGAAGATAGTCCGAAAGAGCTGATTATATCTTCTGAAACAATTTATTCCTTGCCTAAGCATCCTTCTGTTCTGAATCTCAAATGATCTTGACGTGCTAAAATTAAATTTGTGTTATATCCGCCATCTTGTTTGCAAGGCCTGGCTACATAGCCAGTTTAAGTCCCAGTCCTCTCTTTAACTTCAGTCAGCTGGTTGCTGTCATGGCCGCTGTGTTTTGTTGTGTTTTTAACTAGATACGTGTATAAATTAGAGGGATCTTGGACAGAGCATCAGGAATTCACGGGCTATGACGCATCACTTAAGTTCTCAGGATTTTTCCCAGGAGACTTAAAAAGCTCTTCTTTGGATGTGGTTACTCGTCCATGAGATTTGTATAATTTACTAGTGTACCGTTGTTGGAAGAACTTCTTGAACCCACCAACTGAATTGTCCATAAATTAATGGCGACTACCTATCTCTTCACGATGCCATGTTATCATTGCCTTCAAAGCACAGTGTAAACAAAAAGTGGATTGTTTTAGTCGTTGTTTCACGAATGGATAGAAGTTGTGGGAGAGAAATTTGAATTTTGATGGCACTTGTGTTACTTGTACATTTGGGAATATAATACAAGTCCAAATATTGATATGGCAGAGGTGGATTTAGCCAAGGAGGCGGCTAAAAGTTCTTTCGAGGAACTACGGATTGATGACACAAATGATCAAACAGCTGAGCTTGATGTGAATGTTGAATTTACCCGAGAAGCTGTTGGTAAATTTCAACACAACCATTGGCAATTTTCAGATGAAGGTAAGTCAGTGTGGAGGTCTTCCATGGAAACCCCTCAGTGTTCACAGGGTTAGTTCTCATCAATTCCATAACGGACGTGCCAGATGTGGAATGAATGTAAGTTATGCCAAGATCTTTGCTGCCAATTTGCAAATCATGCTTTGCACATGTGATGATGTGGTCTGTAGCATGGTTTGAAGATAAACAACTGTGCCACAAGGGCCAGATTAGACCAAACCCATTAGCAAAGAATGTGGAAGGTATCTGCAGCAAGGAGGGGTGGCAACCTTTTAAGATTTGAAATCTGGAGAGTTGTACTTTTGCACCACATGAAAGCTGTAAATCTGTATTGATTCACTGGTTTGTTATTCCTGTGTTAGGACCAATTGAGTATGAGAGTGATCCTTCATCTGACATAGATAAAAATTACTTCAGTGACCAAGAGTCACTCACCGGGTAAGATGCATTCAAACAGTTTATAGATCTATAGGGATAACTAGGGTAGTCCTGTCGAAATGTGTGTGTTACATCCTCAAAACAATCATAATAAATAATAATATTAATTTTTATTTATTAGGTGCAAATTAATGTCAACGAAAAATGACTAGCAAAAAAAAAAAAAACCCTATTTACATTTTTTTTCATTTATGTAATGTACACGTAACCTTCAAGAACACAGGCTTGTGACCTGCAACCTAATTGTAGGGAGCGGCTTAAATTGGGCTTTACAAGGGGTATAAGTTGGACTGGAAAGGGAGGTTGAATGGACACAGCTACACACACACACACACACACACATATATATATATATGTATAGCTGTGTCCATTCAACCTCCCATATTCAATTTATTTGATGATGATCATGCATCAACAGGAGACAGCTGTTAAGTTGATTATATATAATATAACTGCAGCTGTATTTAATTATATAGTTAATTATATATTATATAACTACAGCTGTCTCCTGTTGATGCATGATCATCATCGAATAAATCAGAAGCAATATCCAGCAGCATGATAGTAATCAAACACCTCACTTATTGACTGTTTCATAATGTAGAAGTATGGATGGTGGTTTGGAGGAGGATGAGTATACCTCTGATCCAATAGCACAACAAACAAGACAGGTCAGTCATTTCATTGTACAAAATAAGTGCACTTCTGTACAATATTACTCTATAAAATAGCCTTGTGAGCCTTTTACCTTGAGGTCAGGCCCAGTTTGTTTGTACGGGCAATCACATGATTTTGAGTGCAATTTGGAGTAAATAAGCACAAGTAAATTTTTTCAAAGACTAACAAAATTGCACGAGCCCATAGGGTGAGTGCAATTTGTGGTCTTTGAAAAAATGTACGAGTGATTATTTATTCAATCCTGGGAAGGCAATTGGTGAAATTAAGAAGATGTTACAACTATGAGTACGAGTTTTCTTTACTGAGCATGTGCATAAGGTTTTGAGGTCGAAATTTTTCCAGGTGCGCATGCTTGAAGAATGGAAAACTTGTACTTGTACTCCAAACTAAAGGTCCCTAATACTGTAACACTAATAATGCAATATGTGGAATGTCATTCAGTTTTATTGTTTATCAAAATAAATTTGTAGGAAAAGTTACAACATTTGGCCCTAAGGCGTCACCTTGATCAATTAAGTGAACAAGTTCTTGAGAAAGACTACCTTGTTTCCCAGTTCAGGTAATAAGACAGTGTTATATGAACCTAACTTGACTTTCTATTGTCTTTTATTGGCATCATAGGTCCTACCAGGTAATGAGTTTATTATGTGAGTCTCAATAGTATTATCTTCTTCCAGTCCAAAGAGTAGGCTACAAAAGTCACAGAAAACAATATTTATTGCAATTGGCAATGATAATTTTAATTATTAAGTGGCTTAGGTATTTCATTATAATGTTCCTCTTTAAGTGGAGAACGTTTATTTGAAGTATTGTGGATGGGCAGCCTATTATGAATAGGAAAGAATGGTCGGAGAGCTTTGTTAACATTATGTTTGAGCTGTTCAAATTAATTCTGGGTCAAGTTGTTCTTTGCTTAAATGTGATTAAAGCATTGCAACTTTTTTTAGGGAGGAGCTAAAAAAATGCCAAGAGCACATCGAACAACTGCAGAAAGACAAAGAAATGGTCAACAGTGAAATTGAAGAGGCAGAGTCCCAGAGCAACATGTAAGTTGGAAAAGAGAAGATTTTGCCGATGTGTCAGTTCTTCTGTATCATCAAGGAGTCTTGTAGACGAGTAATTCCCCTTCCAGTCTTGTATTTTGGTAGCCAAATTGGCTTGTATTCATTTTGTCGTCGTAGACACATGTCTCAGTGCTTAATATGACATGAAGTTGCTAGATTACACACCCTGTTTACAATATAATGGAGAATGCACCTCCTTAATATTTTGTGATTGCTAACTATTTCAGCCATCTTAAATTTATTATGTAATAGGGCGTCACTGTACAGACTGCAGGCTTTTAACTCCAAACTGAGTGCAGAAATAGATGCTGAAAAAGATGTTCAGAGAGAACTCTTACACAGGCTTCAAGAAGCAGAGTAAGGGCCAAGTTGTAGTCAAACTTGTAAAGTTTAGATACAGAATACTAATTAACCAGTAGTAACATCACAGATTCAGTTCACAGGAGATACTATGTGTTATCTGAAGTGAATTTGAGGTGTTTGTACCAGTTATGTTCCGTGCATCAGCCATGAATTGAATATATGTCCAACTATTGTGATTTAGACCTAGGTCTACTCATATGTAATGTAATCACTACTGGGTGTATTCATCTATTGTAGACAAGTTATGGAAAAGTTCTGTGCAATATATGGCAATTTGGCATCAAACCAGAAAATTTCTAAATTCTACTTGAGAGTTAGTAACAAGTCATGATCAGGGAAGTTAATTTTTGGCCTGAGCCACTAAGACTGCAGAGTTGACGTCATTTTAAAAACTCATCTCTTTGAAGAGATGAGTCAATTGGCCTGATGTCCTTGGATGGTCTTTGAAAATTAGTTTGTATTCATTGAACAGAAAGGAACACTTCTATCTAATTGAGTGACAGGCCTGCCTTCCTTTTGTACTATGTAGTAGTTCCACTAATTTCTTTGGAGATCCACAGTACTTCTGTCTTGACTGAGACAGTTTTTCCAAACTGCAGAGCAAACTGCAGAGACTGGTTTTTTCAAAAGCTCATCTTTTGTTCCCGTTTTTAAACTGTAAGTATTACTTTTTACCGGTAGATTTGCTCTTGCACAAGCCACTGTTGAACAAGGAAAATTCTTACTTGCTGGAAAAGAACTTGAAAGAGAAGAGAAACTTGTGGAGAAACAAAAAGCAGACTTATCTGCTGTGCGTTTACGCAAGGAAAACATGAGTGCAATTGTGTCAGAGAGACGAAGGAGGGCGAGAGAAAAGTAAGCTTTCCAGTTCAGAATCTGAATTAGAGAGAAAAAATTGAATGAAAACAATAGGTCATAGGCAGGCTGCTTATGCATTCACTCCTTGACAATAGACCCTTTGTGAGTCTCCATATTGTATTTCATGATCAGCCTCTTTCAAAGCAAGTCCACGCTTGTGACATTCTTTTGATGGTAATTACATTTACCTTAGTTTAATGAAAACTAATTTTCATACATATTGAGAAAGACTTTGTAAGACAGTGGGCTCATTTTGAAAAAGGTGCTAAAATGAACTGAGAAATTGGCTGTTGAATTGAAGAAAACAAAACTTGTCATCCATGGCTAAAAGCCAGTAAAATATAAATGGATGCACCCTGTTATTATGTGGACCATCTCTGATGAACAAAATAAATTAATTTGTTTTCCTGAAAATTTGCTTGGAGATGAATCAAGTGGTAAAATAATTATTAAAACAGCAAGATTATTGAACTTATCAAAACTGTCTAATATTAATGAAAAATATGTATTCCACATGTGTTTGATATTGATCTTAAAATTGTATTCACAGAGAGCACATATCTGCTTTGAGAGAGAGGGAACGAAAACACAGACAAGCAATTGCTGCAGCTAAACGGAACAGGGAGCAAGCATCCAAGTTTCTTAAAGAAACCATGTCCAGGTTTTTGACAGAATTCATAACTGAGAACACTTCACATCCTATTTCATTTATTATAACTCTATCTGATATGTGTTGAGTACCATAACGATGGTTAACACTTGGCTGTGTTTTAATTAAGTAATTTGGTTAATGAGATATAATGCATTGGTTAACATTTGAGCGTATTATTTTTGGGTACACAATGCCACCCATATGGTTAACATATGGTCACATATGCCCAACATATGCCCATAAGAGAAGTGGGCATAGTAACCTTGGTTTTCTTCAGAGCTCTACTGATTCCCTGCTTTGCTTTGCTTGGCAGAGTTCGTCAAAAGGAAGCCGAAGAGGAGGAGAGATCACGTGAATACATGGAAGACAGAATGCAGGCTATACTCAGCCTGAAGAGCAACATAGAAACAAATAAGGTACAAGAGCTGTCTTTCGAGCGCAACTATATATATAAAACAGGATTTGTACTGGACATGGTAAATCTGGAAAGTCTTGGAATTTAAGAATTTCATTTGTCAGGCCTGGAAAGTCATGGAATTCAATTATCTGTCATGGAAAATTATAACAGCTTTGTATGATAGATAATTATAAATTATTGCAGTTATCGAATCAAGGAAAAAGTGAAATAAAGGTGACTTGTGTCAGAAAATACCCTTAAACAAGATTAGTTTTGAAACTTTTCGAAAGTGACAGCTAAACTTAAGGTCATGGAAAACTGAAAAAAGCCAAGGAAAAGGGGATGGAAAGTAATGGAATTTGAAAAGCTCAAAAGAGGACAAACCTTTTCTTGAGCTGTCTGTACTAATGCTGGTTGATTCCACAGGAAAATCTCCGGGCACTTCAAGCTTGTGATGCTAAGAAGAGGCTTGAGGAGGAGGAAGATGAACTTCAGGAAAGACAAGAGATTCTAGAACAGGGTTTGAATCCTGACGAGGAACTAACACGGAGAAAGAGAATCAGACAGTTTGAGAAGGACAAAGAGTAAATACATCGCTAAGGATAAATGCATGTTTTACAAGCAATATTCAGCCTTTTTGGACAGCATGTGACTAACTCAATTTTGTTCACTTTTCTAGAGCATATGAGAAAAGACAGAGGGAGCGACAGGTGGAGTATTACATTTTGATTTTTGTAAGGAGTAATATTTTAAAAGCAAAGAAATTATTTATTCTCCATCCAACTTTCCCTACTCTATATGTTAAAAACAGTAAAGGACATGGCCACCACAGATTTGAAAAAAGTTCTTCTTTCCAGTGCCTTGGAAAGCTTACAGAGGACAAAGTGGAGAATGTGTAGCTTGAAGATACAATTGAACCATCTGCTCCTGCCAGTGTCTGAATTAAGTTTTTTCTTCAACATTTTTGTCTTTTACTGTGGTATTTTTGCGTACATATAGTTAACAAGTTGGCACTTTGACAAAAGATGGTCCCTTTTTCTGTTTAACAATACTTTGCTTCTTTTTTGGTTCCTGTTTTCCAAATAACCCTTTCTTATCAATTGTGACTTCTCTTGATATTTTCTCACTGCCATGTCATCCTATTATCACCTGTGATTGGAACATTTATTCTAGGTTGAAATAGTTGACAGTATATTAAAAGAGGAAAAACAAATGAAAAAGCGATACCAGCAACAACCTCATTTGTGGCCTGAAAAACAAAGAGAAAGAGTCAAGGTACTTTGCAGATCTGCCGTATATCATGTCCATGTGCATAACTTTAATTTACGAAACAGACTAAAGTGTTTTAGTTGTGCATTTCATACAAAACTCAATGCAAGGCTTGAGTGACATAATTTAGATATTATAATTTAATGATGTCGATTACCAGTGTACCATATCCTCTTTTTACATGATGGTCTGTGAAAAAAATAAATTATCATGCACAGTCTTCATATCTTTACATTTCTATTTACTGACATTTTAATGGTTTTTCTCCTGTACAAGTGCACTGAATACAGCACTGTAATTTTGATCCATTGTTGTTGTTGTTTTTTGCAGAGAATTAACAGGAGACGTCCTAAACCAAAGTTTTTTAAGTCCACGAGTGGATCATCATCTGTGGAATACAGTGCTGATATTGAAGATACTGGGGTAAGACTTAATTCAGTCTTGTTAATTAGTTAAATGTCAACATTGCTTACATATATAGGGCGGTTTGCAAATGATTGTCAACAGTAATTATGCAATTGCAATTGCTATGCTTGGTGGTTAGCTGGAAAATCTTGTGCCACTTTATCAACCAGTGACAAGGACAACCAAAACCAATTGCAACTTGCATGTGTGATTTTTCCCTCGCTTTGAGCAAGTTACACGGAATTGCCATGAATTTGAAATGACTCATTGCGCTATTTGCACCTGCTGGGATTGGTTGGAGTAATTACTATGGAATTGGTTTTACGGCACTCAATTGAAAACTGCTCTAATGAGCAATTCATACCTATTTGTAAAAACTAAAGAAGAATTAAAGTTATTTAAACACTGTTAAGCTCCCTGTAAGAGGAATACATTAAAAAAAAAAAAAAAGAAAAACGATCTTTAAATCATTGCCTGGCTTGTTTCTTCAAAATTTAATTTTAAACTGGTTATTTTAAATTTCATGGTCCCTTTAGGGTCAACACATGGCAGGCAAACTTGGTGCAGTATCCTCGGAGGATGATGAAGATGATTTCTCCCCTTATGGAGAAACAAGCCGAGATGAAGCCAAGGAGGGGTAGGCAGTCTTTATTTTTTTGTTCATGCAGTAACATGTTTTGTTTGAACTGTGAAAAATGAGATTATCTATAATTATCATAGTTAACTGGGAGAATTGTCCATTGGCCAGCGGGGGATTGCCTAGCGCATGCGCATTTGAGTCATCGCTGCAGAGGTTTGCCCCCATGGTTTTCTTTGTGTAGCCTTGGCATTTTTGCCATTTGTGTGCTCCCTCCTACCCACCTCTTGGTTTTGTGAATGGACCTGTGATCAGGTAAGTTTTCTTTATGTTCATTATTCTCCTCTGAGAAATCAGTGTGCCAGGGGGAGGTGACCCATGACAGGTTGCCATGGTTACTTGCCTTCCTTTGCTTTTTGCCCTCAATCATTTGGTTATTGCCTGCATTGCTCTCAATTGTCACCTACCCACCACTGAACATTACTTATCGACAAGATACGTAATCAGTAAACAAAATTTGGCTATGCTTTAAGAATTATTCATCTATTAAAATATGTGGTTTACCATTGTTTTCAGTGATTCTGATGCCGAAGGAGAAGACTTGGCTCAGCCTGAGTTCAGAGGACTTTGGGAAGAGGGTGTTCACAGGGTTAGTTCAATGGAGAGTTTTAAGAAATGATGCAAACAAATGTGCATGCTTGACTGAGTTAACCATGACAGTTTTTCAGAAGTTTTATTTGCTACCTTGTCAGGAATCAGAGAAATTAGAAGACAGGTTCAAGTTTGCAACTCACATTCCCAGCAAAATGGAGCAGGTAATCTTGCTTACTTGTTGATCAAACTTGCAATTTCTAATCATTGTGATTTTCTCACGTAGTTTGATAATTATCTTGTTTTTGTTGTGACAGGAAATGATGGAAAGAGCTCTTATGAAGCAAAGAGCTGGGATTGTGCAGAAACAAATTGCTGCAGGCAGAGAATTTAAGGTCATCTGCAGAGTTAACTAGGATAGATCTACTAAAGTTTCAATAATTATAATTATTAGAATTATTGTGCAGGCTTATTTTCTCCTTGCAAAGCCAGAAACTTCTGAATTCATTTGGTAATTTAGTTTTGTGATGCATTGTGGACTTTGCAGTTCACACGCCTCTTTTTCTCTAAGTTGGCTTGAGTTATCACTGAGACCAACTTTGTGGCGTTACTAGTGTGAACCCAGGATTAAAGTGCTGGGCAAACATTGGGGAAAATTATCACTTCTTTGGCCAAGAGGGGAGGGGGGAAGGTTAAGAAGACTTATCGTACGTACAGTCATAAGCAATCAGGAGAAATTTTTAGTACGCCGTTAAGGCTGGAGACAAAAGAAATCCAAACAAATTAGTAAGGGTCTTGCGTTTGGTGTATCTCTAATCGTGCGTGTTTTGGGGACCTTTTCTGAGTCTTTGAGAAACGAATAGCCTAAAAAAAATCTGTTTTTTTGATTTTGTCTGTATTCTGCTGCCTGGTAATAAAATAACCAAGTGGGCAACATACTGTAAGAGCATATAATTCTGACTTTAAAGTAAAATTTGCAATGATGTGTTCTATTTGTCGAGGTATTATGATTTGAAACATTCCTACTACATTCCCCCCAAAACGCACCCATATTTTCTTGTCCAGAACGGCAAAACACGCTTCGTTTGTCTCCTGACACTTTCAATATAATTCACATATTTTGCGTATTCTTATGATTACAGGGCTGTGCTTTTTACAGCAAACCCGAAGTCATTATTTTCAAGGTGCGTTTCCAAATAATAACAATAATAACAATAATAAAATAAAATGCTTGGTTTTGATTTTGATTGATCTTCACAACCTGGAGTCCAGTATTCGTCAGTCCTTGATTTTTTTTAATTCCAGGACTTTGATGTTGGGAAATCATACAAAAAGAAAATCCTGTTGACAAACATCTCGTACACCCAGAACTACTGTAAATATGTTGGGATGTCGCATATTCTCAAGGATTTCGTGGAAGTGTTGTAAGTGATAATCACGGACAAATTTAAAGAACTTATTGTGGTGCCCGCTATAAAACGTTCAAGTTGTTGATGTGCAATGCATTGTCTTTTTATGCTTTTCCAGCTTTGATCCTCCTGGAGTCATGTCTGCTGGCCTGACTTGTGACTTTGCTGTTACTTTCAAGCCCATGGTAAGTTCAGTAATGATAAGCCAAAAATGTGTTGCGGAGGCAGAGCCTGTAGCTCTTCAGACACGGTCATTGATTGGAGGACGAAATAAGCTGATACAGCACTAACAATGCCCCTAGCCCTGATAACAAAAGAAGCTACAGGTCATAACGACCAATGAAAATACAGGTGTGGGAGAGCTACAGGACCACTTGTTGAGGAACAGAAGTAATATATATCCGCTCTGCATGACGAACGGGTACTGCTTGCTTTTGAATCTCGCTACAGATTTTAACTCAAATTTTAACGCATAGAAACGTTTCTGGTCTAGGAAACCAACACAGTGGCAGAGGGAGGCCTCTTAAGTGCTGGCGTTTCAACTGAGAATCCAATCAGTGCGTTACGGCTTACCTTTACTCTAGTAAAGCATTAATTATAGGCTGTTTACAATAATTTATGATAATTTATTTAAGGACCTTGCAATTTTTTCGTTTTGTTTGCAGCTGAATGAAGATTTGGAAGGCCATATTGATTTCCTTGCTCAAACAGGACCTTTCTCAGTTTCCATCAGATGTGTGACGAAGAAATGTCAGGTTAAAAAACGAGATTCTTTCCAGGAAACGAAGCGTAAATGAGCAAGAGCCGGCAGTATAGTCCAGAGTGACGTTATGGGCATTCGGGGTTGGAGGTCAACAAACGAGGCCTTAGACAAACTATTAAAATGCCACACAGTCCCTTGATTCCCTCAACCCTAAGCTATCATCAAAAGGTTTCTTCGCCTCTGAACTAGAAAAATCAGTTTTATGCCCTTTTCCCTCAATTTACACAGATTTCCGTCGATGTGACCGAGGTTGAGTTTGGAAGCCAAGTTCTTGGAGAAACCAGAAAGCGAATTATTAATGTCACCAACAGTGGAGCTCTAGGGACGCAGTTCCTATTCCAAAAAATTACAGGTACATAGTTCATCCGCAGTTGCCTTTTGCTTTGCCTCAAATATGAACTTTTCTTGAGATTAAGAATAAAGAATGAAAACAGTCAGTATAAGCATTGTCTGCCTTGAGATGTGATTATTCTGTGCCAGACGAAAGGAAGCTGAAATAGCGACGAATACCATTTAGAGCGTCATTAATTGGAGACTATAAATTCGCGCTATTGTCAGCATTTAAGAGGATTATTCCAACTCCTATGTATACTGTCATGTATTTGCCAACTATCCAAGAATCAAACCACAGGGTGTTTCAAAAATTCGTGCCACCTTTTTGAACAGAGAAAGAAAATATTGCTCTCCAAACTGGCGGGTCTACGAAGCCTTGCAAGTTCAGTAATAATCAACGTTTGCACTTTCAGCACAGCAGCCTGAATGTCCTCTTAAAATCAAGTAATTCAGTGCTCTAAAAATATGGCTTCCAAAATGCGAAAATAAGTGAGATACAGTCTTCTAGAGAAAGGGCACAAACTTTTGAAACACCCTGGAGTATGAATGGCGTTGAAGTTTCGAGAGAGAATTCCGTGAAAATTCAATGGTAAATTCATGTTCCCCACAATGATCTTCAGTTTGGTTATTTCACGTCGTCGTTGTTTAGTCGAATTCCGTAAGGTCGTCTTTCAATTTCTTTTGCCAATTTACTGTTTTTCTATTGAAGGTTTGGCAAGGTCCTCTTCAACTTCAGAGCTAAGCTCCATCGGTGGAATGGTAACCAGTTTGACACCTCAGAGCTGTCTGTTTTTCCTTTTCCCAGTAATCTATCTTCATTTCTCCAATTCATGCCATTCCTTTGCTTTTGTGCTAGACTACTACAGATGTGAATGTCACTCATCAAGAGTTAAACCAAAATGGTGAACAACAGAATCCTGAGGGGATGGCAGAAGACGTGAAAGAACCCCAGGGGGATGGGATGGCGTCAGCACTAGGAGATATGGAAAATCAGGGTAAACTGTTCCGCCCTACGATTGTTAAAGGCACTTTTTATTCCCGTTTCGGCCTTCTTATTTAAAGTGATTATAAATCTTGAGTTCTGTTCATTTCATGATTTGTAGAAGGTGAAACTTCAGACAAGGCCCCGGACCCTCGAGTCTCAGTGGAGGGCCTGGGAACTGCCGAAGAAGATACACCAGTTGCAGCTGAGGGGACTGCTGAAGAACCAGATGGTTCGTAGTCAAACACTTCATACAAACTCTCTGTTGGTCCTTGTAAATTTGCCGTTATTATAAAAAAATTAACCTTTCTTTCGTTGTGACTGTCATTGCTTTCTGTGCTCGTGAGCGAGATTTGTAGTTCAGTTCTAAACGCGAGATTGCAAATTTTTGGTTATTTTTCTCTGTATTATGTTTCAGTGGAGATTGCCGCCGTGTTACTTCAGACGGCCTCGTCACCGGTCCCAACAGAGGTGTCCATACTAGAGGGTCTCAGAGTTGGAAAGGTAAACACTCAGAAGAATCTTTTTTGGGTGCCCTGTGCAGTCTAATTTATCATAAACCCCTTAATGTAGTGTATGGTGGTTATGTCAGAATACGTAATGAACTTGGCAAATCATTTGGGTAATCCTCGGTATTTTTTCATTCGAAGAAGAAGGCAAGAATTAAGTCGGAGGAAAGACTTCATCTAACTTGGGAAAAAATGAAGATTTTCTCTGTAGTGAACTCAAGTTGCATTCGTATTTTTGTATTTGCCTCGCTTTCACCTACCAGTTCCCCTTGTCATGCTGGTCAAACACTCTCCCTGATTTGTCATTACTTCCGTCATAGCATCTCGACGAAGGTGTGCTTTTTTCTCTACAGCTTTCTACTGGAGAAATTGCGCCATTTTCATTGGTCCAGTTGGAGGTGATATTTAACCCTACCAAACCAGGAAATGCTCTTGCTGAATTTGAGATCTCTTTCACTGATCCTCTCTCACCCCCTGTGAGTACAAAGAAACGCGATGGCTAGTGCGCCGTCGCAATTTACTTTTTCTATACTTTCGTTTCGTTGTTGAATGTAACTCTTACAACAACGCTTTCATGTGGACGGAAAACGATAACGTTACAACATAGACACTGATTTTTGAAAACACCATTACTGTACAGCTCTGTATTTTCCAAGGAATCTAGCAAAGCAACACTAATATTTTACCTACTTTTTTTGCGCAGATTATGATCCGTGCGCGAGGAACAGGAATCGATGTACCAGTTTGGGTGGAGAGAGAGGTATTGTGTAATTCCCTGTAATGACAACCTGGCACTGCCAGAACATAAACTACAGTGAGGATAAAATTGTGAAAAGCGCTTTGCTTGCTTTTCAGGTTGTGGATCTGAAGATGTGTATGTATGACAGGCTGTATCAAGACGCAATACTCGTAAACAACAGGTAATAGCTAGGGGACTTGCCTCAAGTTGACTTTATTTTTTTAAATCGAAGGCGCGTTTTCCCTCGTCTTTAGCTCGGCCAACAAAACGGACATTGAGAATCATGCAACCTCGTTCCCAGGGCTTTTCTCCGCCGACGGAGAAAAACCCTGGGAACGAGGTTTAGAATCATGCTGTTCCACGTGAAACAGAGTCCCTTAATGAATGCCCGCGCCCTCTTATTTGGTTGATGAACATCTACCGGATCTATGAATCCAATTTACTTCCGTTTCGCTATGCTCAGTGTAAAGAAGAATTCAATACGAAATAAAATGTCCACCCTTTCATTCAAGGAGTAAAGAACTCCACTACGTTTAACTGACGACTACAAAGACTTTGATCCTTAAAGATTTTCAGTAGTTTGGGAAAAAAATTCAGTGGACTGCCGAATGAGCAAAACTTTGTTTTCTTTATTTTGTTTGCTTGCTATCTTCCATGTTGTCTTGTATCGATCTCGGCGTTCAGTTCGTAACCAATTAAATAATGCTCAAAATGGAATCGAACTTGTTTATCACAGTTTTGTTATTGTTGACCTGTAGAGCCACATCAGCGTTGAGATTGAAGTTTGAAGTTTGTAAGGAGCTCAGAAATCACTTGGAGCTGCTTCCAAAAACAGCTTACATACAGGCTGAGTCCCAATTCTCTGCACAGCTTAAGTTTCTTCCAAGGTGAGCTGAAACTGGAGAGATCATTGCAAGAGTTTATGTATTTTAGGAATGTTCCATTAGTTGACCTGCTCAGAAGAAAGAGGACGGCTGTGCACTGGATCAGTTTTAATTTGCGCTTCAGAAAATCCTGGAAGCTTTCCCTTCATGAAGATATTTTTAACTGATTCGTTGTCCGCCGCTGCGTGCTGTTAATAAGTGCATTGACACAAAACAAGCATTCAACTAATAGCACAATTATTTATTTCCGTCGAAGCGATGTTGCATTTTTGATTCATTCATGTGGTCTCCCTCCCTCGGTGCCGGATAACTCGACGATACATCATGCATTACTTTATTATTCCCTGTCATTTAGGCAAACTTTATCAGATGATTGTCCAACCTACTTTGACAGTGAAACAAGGTTACTGGAAGCACCAATGGTGATACGAGTTGCAGATCAGGTACCTGCTCCCCCCCCTTTCCCTCCTCTCCCTCATCCCCTCGCTCCAATACTTCCTCCACACGCTTATCATTTCTTCGACCCTTCCCTTACAAGCGGCGAGCCGTCGAAACAGCGCTTTGCAAAGGAAGTGCAGGCTTTGGATACAGTTTCTGTGTTATCGCTTTAATTGAAAGGCTTTGAAGGCTGTTGTGACAGGATTGTGTTGCGCTGAAAGAATTTTGTTACATTGACGGTTTAAATGGCTTTAATGACCATGTGACAGTTGATAACAGAACGTTATTTCTCCCTTAGACACGCCCAGTTCCCTTCACAGTCAGAGCGGTAGTGACGTCATCAGATATCGAGTTCGACGTGCAGGATATTGATTTTGGCTTTTGTACCGTGTTGGAGTCAGCGAGACGAACAGTAACCATCACTAACAAGTCTGTACTGCCGCAGCAGTTTGGCTTTTGTGGAGCGCCAGATGTATGTTCTAGCCACAAGCGAAAAGACCCACGCTATTCTTTCCTCCTAAATCAGTGCTATTACGACAATGGCAACGCCATATCAGTTGTTGGCGAAGTATAAATTAAAAAATTGGTCTTTGGGGGGGGGGGGGGGGGGGGGGGGGGGTTGGGTGGGGTACAGTAAACTTCTCAAATAAAGTAGAGTCGTCAGCGTTTGGAAATACTCGTTCCATGCCAACAAGAGCTTTTTAAATGTGCTCCTTCTGTTTTCAGACGATCGATGTGCAGCCAAATGACGGCTTTGGTACCCTGCTTCCACTTGAAAGCTACGATGTTGATATCATGTTCAACGCAAAAAAGGCAAAGGTAAAAACAAAACAGGCGTTGCAGCTGCTGTGCTGGCGTAGTTCATACGTAGACGGATCGTTACTAGGCGCGATCTTTTCTATTTAGGCAAGCTTTCGTTGGCAACAATAGCTTACGAACAAGCTCTGCATCTGGTTATTCGAGGATGTTCGCTCTCGAATTTTGGAGTACCTGTGGCGCGTGTTCGGCTTGAAATCCGCGCAAATCTCTCTGGAATAATGGCAAACCAGTAGCTCCTGTATGCAGGCTATAGCAAACCATGAGTTGTTTTTCTCTTCATTCCAGGAATACGACTTTGATCTAACCTGCAAAACCGGTGTTGGCCGTGAGTTTAAGCTGCATTGTCGTGCTGTAGGTGTTCTTCCTCCTCTGGAGCTCTCACATTCTGTGATTAAAATGAAAGCCACGGCTGTTGGCGACACTTGCTCTGCTCACATTGAGGTTATCAACTCACACACTAGTGCCAATGAATTCACGCACCCAGTTCCTAGAATTGGCTCAGGGCCCATTGTAGAGGTCGGTACCACATCGTTCGAGTTTGTGGTCCCTACTGGAGCACCGCTGACCATTTCCCCTGCTGTTGGTACTATAAATCCTGGAAAGGTGAGATTTGCGCGTTTGAAGACCCAATGGTATACTTCCTTATCAAGTGCTCGACCTTTTTTCCAACACCGCCCCATTCTGCAGTTAGTCTTTCACGGTTGTCACTTTCACACAAGGCTCACAAATCTCCGTTATAAGCCTGCGCGTTTTCGGTCATTCGAAAAAAGAAATCCATGAAAGTTTACCCAAGTTGTGGCCTCGCGGCAGAACAAATAAATCTGCCAATAGGTAATTTGAGACTCCTGTGAAGAGACCGCGCCTGACAAAACCTTTGCACGAAAGCCAACGGTGGCCGAAATGGTCGGAGCACAAACCCCGTAAGTGTAGCATGAAGCAAGTGGGAATATTGCAGCTTAACTCTTGTTGGGGCACAAGTTGATCGCAATTCGACAGTACAACTTCGCCTTCAGGTCGAAAAATCTTGCTTGCTAACTACCACACCACACCAAGTAAACAGTTTTCCTGGGTTAATATAGCTTTAATATTATTTTTACGTAAACAAGAGCCCCAGGCATGTCATGAAATTTGTCTCCCCTGTCGTTTGTTTCAGCGGTGTCTGGTTCACGTCACGTTTAATCCCCGGATGGATCCAAATATGGTGCGATTGGAGGGCGTTCGTATGATGGAACGAGAAGCGGAAGCTGAGAGAAAGAGACTGGAACAAGCGTCTCCTCTGGACAAACCGCAAGAGCCACCCGCTGTACAGGTGAACCTGCCTTTGTGCTGTCTTTAACCAAGGCTTTTACGTTTAAATTAGTTTCAACTTGCGACGTAATCCACTTCTGGGATACAGTTTGTCGTTTCATTTTATCCTTCAACAGAAGAAAAAAGGCGGCAAACCAGGTCCCGTGGGTAAGAGCGCTAAAACGTCACCAAAACGAGGCGGTACGCCGAACACAGCAAGCCTGGCCTCTAGAGCCAAGTCCCCCGAAAGAACATTCTCTATTGACGACGTCATGGATGGGTAAGGTGATTTATGTTTGTGCCAGAAAATCATTGATACATGACAAACTATCTGCAGATAAATGTAAGAGGGTTTTCAAGGCGTAGGGGCAGGTTTATAAAGGGCAAACCACAGCAAATTTCGAAGTTTTTCGATCAAAACGCCCACACAAGAACCTACCATCATTTTATGAAAACTAATGTTTCTGTCTTTATTATAAGGTATCGGGTGTTTGCAAAACCGTACTCTAGTTTTGCTGTAATTTGGCTGACTTACTAGTTAGTTTGGAGCCCGTCAATCTGTGATAACACGCTTATAACGTATTTTACAGGTCCAACGAGTACGAGTCTGCGCACTTAGCTCTGCTAAGGACTTATCAAAATACGTTTTCTCGTTATGTGATTCCTTGCTTTGTCGCAGTCGGACGATGCACCGAACCGAACACTTTATCATGCTGGTGAGATGGTATATAGTCAGTCTTTGGTTTTGGAAACTATTGTTAACCCTGTCTTGGCAAAACTTACCTTTTTCTCTCCATTTTCGTCAGCGTACATAACACGTTGTACCTTGAGGTGCAGTGTCCGGCTGTCAGACCACATGTGGTGGTGGTCTCCGATTGCGGGAGAACAGTTGTGGACTTTGCAAATGTGTCCCTCGGTAAGATATAATGTGTCCGGGCCTCAAACCCGTCGAAGCCATGACCTTGTTGATGTGGTTGTAATTATGATTGTTATTTTGATTTATTGTCAAAGGACAAACCTCGGTCTTTTGTTTTACTGACTCACAGCTAACAGTGTGCGAAATCATAAGGGCTTTGCATTCTTTGTGTCAGCTCGTGTTCAGTCCGGTATTTTTCTTTTTCACCAGGACAGTCAGAAGTTAAGACTTTTACAATCCAAAACATCTCAGACGAGCCGTTGCAAGTGAGTGCGTGGTATGTTTTTCTCAGCTTTCCAGTGGATGGTTGCGCTTTTAACATTCGCCTTTATTCTTGTCTTTCAGCTAAGCTCCTCGTTACTAGACCCACACGGTCCTTTTCAGATGCTGAACGCGCTGCGGATACTGGAACCTCAAGCAACTCATAACGTAGTCATATCATTTGGTCCTAATGCTCCTAAAGAGGTGCGTGACTAACTGCAGTACCGTTCTGTCATTAATTATTAAGGTGTTAGTGTATTGCATTACTGTTAGAGAGCGTTTTTCAGTTGAATGTCTAAGTAATTCCATGATCACTTTGGTTTTGCATCAGAGCCCTTTGTGATTGACCGAAAGGTATCGCGCCATCTTCCGAGCCAATCACACTTGCTCGCACTTTTTCCCGCGCCTGGCACCGGCTGTATGCATTTGCTTTGAATTCTGATAGGTTCATCTAATTCTCAGTGTCTTGCGTGATTGGTCATAGTGAATACTGTGGTTTTGCTTTTACGACACTCCAAGGAAGACCCGTTAATTTCTTTTGGTCATAATTTGACACTTTTCGGGTTCGGATTATTTCATTGTATCTGTCATATTCTCTAAACAGTTTCACGAAGTGCTAGAAGTGCGGTGCCCCCGCAACACCCTTTATATCCGACTAAAGGGTCGGGGGGTACAACCTGTAATCTCTCTGTCTGTGGACGATGGGCTACTGGATCTCGGAGACGCTTTAGTGGGAGACACAATTTCTTCCAGCTTCACGGTGCGTTTTACACTGTAGTTATTTTCAACTTGGAATCAAGCTTCTTGATTTTCGTGCAACTGGATTAGTGTAACTCTTTCTTAACATATGCCACGTGTTTGTTTCTACACAGATCTCCAACAAATCCGAGCTGTCAATCAACTATTCTCTCAAACTTGACAGCTTGTCCCGTTTACGTCACAGCCGTGCGCAGGTGTTACCCAGGTTCCTTCCGCCATTTGATAAAATGGCTGAGACTCACCTTCACGTATTAGGTAAGCCGTAATTCCGCAAGTCACTAGGACATAATTCGGAAGTTACGAACGTTTATACTCGTGGTAGATTTTCAACTGCTCTATGTCTCACATCTCCTCGTTTTTTCTTAAAGGACCGTCAAATTACAATGGCATGGCCGTGTTTGATTGTGTACCCGCCCAAGGGACAATTGGCCCAGGTAATCTGAATAGGCAACTTCCGAGTTCACGTCGGCTTCTTTTTCAAAGCGAGTCCATGTACGTAAGTTTTGTGATGCTAATGAGTTTTACGTTCCATGTCTCGAGTATGTCTTGTTCATAAGAAAGACTTCGCACTTAGACTCGCTTTGAAAAAGAGGCCGGACCGTGTGATCTCGGAAATTGTCCATTGGATCATAGTTAGTACTATGATTCGATCCGCGCCGCTGTCAACGTTTGCTGTTTGAGTTCAATGATTTTCTGCAAGCTACAGTGTCATTTTTCATTGCATGGCAGAAAATAAAACTAAACAACAGAAAGAGATTTAAAATATATACTAAGATAGAACAGTTAGAATTTGTGGGTTAGTGGAAGTTCAGTACGTTGGTACGACTATCATTGTGCAAATGTGCAAGTTTTTCTGTATAATTGCAGGGGAGTCCAAAGAAGTAACGGTGTCCTTTTATGCTGATCATGCCAGTGAACTTTTTGCAGACGAAGTTTCTGTCGAGATTAACAGTGGAGTGAGCATAATTTCTTACATTATGTATGATAATAGACCTTTTTACCGATACGGCGGCCATCTTGAATTCTATTGTTCTGTGAAAGATATTATGGGATGCCCAGGGGGCAACATGTATGCATTTGCCCCCTGGGCATCCCATAATATCTTTCACAGAACAATAGAATTCAAGATGGCCGCCGTATCGGTATAAAGGTCTATTCATTAGCATGCTGCGTGGTAATTTATGACATGCACGATACCTCAGTTGAATCCTTGTTACTAACAGTTTGTTGGCTTGAGTGCGTGCTCAAATGTCATGCAGTAAATGTGGAGGCAGAATTCCTTTTAACAAGGGAAAACGATTGTGTTGAAAATTAATGATTTACAGTTGTTGTTTTTTCTTATCTACTCAAGGAAAAACCCTACGCGGTGAAGCTTCTCGGCCGCGCCTGGCAAAATATTGTGTACATGAGGGGGTGGGACGAGCTCAGGCCAAGTGCTGAGTCACTGAGAGCTGAAGTGGAGGAGGAGGAAGAGGAAGGTCTGGGAACTAACCAATTTTGTTTTTAATTTTGTTACTTTATT
>BLFK01000191.1:345995-352443 GCA_014634185.1 Astreopora myriophthalma
TATTCGTGCTTGAAATTTATAAAAGTTTATGTAAAAGAGGTTTGCGTTTAAACATAAGAACTATTCCTTGCCTATTACACGAGAAAAAAATGTTCATCTGTGCCACGAATTCTTTTGTATTTATGAACAATTATTCACCGAATTAGTGGTGAATAGTCCGGTTATTCAACCTTGTCAACGAGGACAGGTTTAACATTTAGCACCCGTTTTTAAAGATATATATATATATATTACCTAATTTAGAAGATGACAATTGCATTCTCTATTTGTGGTATTGGTAAAACCGCTGGTCTTTGATGAAGTCTTCTGGTTTTGTAAGTGAGTATGGACATTTGGGTTGCGAAAATAAATATCTTGTTGACATTTATGTGAATTGGTTCGACTTCCGTTCGGAGCACGGGGAAAGCCCAGGGGGTCCCCCTCGGAATTGTTGATGTGCTGCCAGGTTCCTCGAATCCTGACCATATTTCAGACCAAAACATGCCATTTCCCACACACGTTTTCAGACCTGACCTCTAAAATCCATACCCGTTTTCAGACCTGGCTTCTGAAGGTTGTACTTGGTTTGCGAACCATTACCTTTTCCAAGTGAAGCTGAGCAGTGCCGAAGTCAAGCATTGGTATGTAAAATCCACCCGAAAGTTCAGCTCGAATGATACTGATATTACAGTTCCTTCTCTCTCTCTCTATTATTCATTTGGGGTTGTAGAGACACATACGTTTATACGCTCTCGTGGCTCCCTTGAAAACTACGCCCGTATTAAGACCATAATGATCAAAGTCTATACCAGTTTTCAGACCACAACGGCTCAGATGGGGCGGCACATACCTATATACCTTGTATAGGGGAGTAGCCCCACCCCCACCCCCCACGTCATTACTGGTAAAAACTTCATCATTTCATTCAATCATCTGAACTTAAAATTCACCATTTTCTTGACCACATTTCAGAGGGCGAGAATGCAACCATTCGACATTTCAGTCGTAGCAGTATGCTAGTTCGATGACCCAGCCGACCAAGTGACGAGTCTCCTGCATGTAGTTTAGTGTTAAGAGCATCCGAAATGGTAATCGCAAGGTCATAGGCCCGCGTCACTGGTAATAAATTGATCATTAAAGAAAAAGTTGATTATCCCTTTCTCGTGCGCGCGGGGCGCTCTCCACGCGGTCACGCAGGATTAGCGCCTATTTCGCGTGCACGCAGGTCTTAGGAGGACGAGAGGTTGAGCCATATGGCGATGTCACATGCTGATATTGATCCTCACTTCACCGTTGAGCTTATGAGAAATTGTGTTCAAGTTTGAACACTCCTGGTGTTATCGTTGAAAATTTCCATTCGTTGAGAATATAAGTCGCCTTTGCACGTTATTCCTCATTTAAATTCGCTTAAATATGACGCAATCGCTATTCGTACGGAACCCGTATGAGCACTTCCATATGCATTGTTTCAACAGTGGTAAATCAGTGTTAAGTATCCGCAGTTTAATTCATTTGTAATTGTATTTATGATTTGATTTTTCTCCGTCTTTCAGCAGTGTTGAATAGTATTTAATATGAATACATGACTGTGCAGCACTTTTTTTCCCTTTTCCTTTTGACGGAGCTTGTAGGTGTGCAAAAGGCTTTCTTTTGTTTTTCGTAGCTTGATATCGAACTACCCGAGTTGGGCGCGTTTTTGCTTTGAAGGCAGCTCTATTGTTTAGGGTTATTTGCCTCGACTTCCGTTCTCTGTTTATTTGTTTCGGTCTATTGTTTTCTGAGCCGGTCACGAGAACCACGCTTATATGTTTCTGGTTTGTCTCTTTATTTTTCTTTAAAGAGTGATACAGCCTTTATTAATAAAAACCTGTTCTTGACAAGTCTGTTCAAGTCACAACTATTCCTGTAGTTGATTTTATACAAGAATTTTTTTGAAAGATAGCATGACATATTACCTCAGTTCAAACGAACGTACACTTTGATTCTTGAAAATGATAAGGGCATTGTGTGCTGCGTATCTGATCCTTTTTTATTATACCAACAGAAAGCAGTTTTGACTACTTTAAATAAAATAAATAGTTCAGATCGAATAATTGGCCTCCAACGAAGAAAACACAGCTTAGTGCACAAATCGGTTGATTTCGTGGAGTTATTTCCAAAGTTTTGGGACTCGAGAAAGTCACTGGTAAGCAAACTATTTTTTTAGAGGGCGAGAAAATTGCACCGAACGGAAAATCCGGCTTATTTTAAGCACTGGGATTTTATAAACAAGTTCTTTGAGGGCCGGGCCGGGGCTTGTAAATCGTATCATGAAAACGCCTTTTCAAAACCATGGATAACACACACGCAACTGGAACACGACTTGGAGACCAAAAGTGCATTTGATCTCTCTCCTATTTGAGGAAAAATGTAACGGGGCTTAATTACATCCGGAATATTAATTCTGGTAAGAGGTAGATGAGCCTATATCCTGGGGCTCAGGGGCTTTCAAGCGGGATTTTACGGCATCACGTGACAGGAGAGAGAAAATGACCTTTGGACTAAAACCGCGTCCAGAATCCAGACTAGCAGGACTTTGGAAAGTACTTGCCTACCGGAAAGGAAATCACTCGTGTAAATTATTGAATCTTCTGACAATACATCTAATGTCGCTGCGATTGATTTTCGGAAAACAAACAATGGGTCTTGGTTGTTGTTATTGTTTTTTAATGTATTTTTATTTCAGGTACAGCGAATTCCTAGCAGTAAAAAAAATTGAAGATTTTTCTGAACAGAGTAAAATTCTTCCCTGATTTTCACTAATGGAGCAGATTTCCTAACCCAACTCTTGGCTTACAGGAAATAATAAGACACGGATCATGGATTGTGATAGATAGATGGATTGATTGTTTGATTGACTGACTGATTGATTGATTGATTGATTGATTGATTGATTGATTGATTGACAGGGCGAGAATGCTCGCAGTATGACCTCAAACTGAAATTTCTTACATATTTTTCCTGAGATAAAAATAACGCAATCGATCAATTGCATTGTAGCTAACAGCACGTAAAACAGCTGTTGGTACGGTGCGTCTTCAATTCTCCGACTGCCGTCGGCGATGGCACGACCAGCGAAACAAACAGACGCCATAATGCATAAATGTGATTGGCCGCCTCTTCGAAGGCAGCGTATATAATATATCATACACCGTGCACGATTATTAACGCACGCACGGTTCCCTAGAAGGTGCCAGAGCGATGTGTTTGAAATAATCCACAAACAAAGAAACGTTAATCTCGCAGACAATCGTCGGATTTTCGAAAGCAATCACACGTAGCAACAGTGAACTTCTTTGCGGAACAATTGTTTTAATAAGTACAGGACAGCTGTTATGACGTCAACAGTCCGTGTGAGCGAGGCGCGATGAATAGTCGGGCATGTGAAGGTCACTTCGCCGTTTCATTCCTGCACGTGCGCGCCGTGGTCACTGACATTGGATATGGAAAAAAATCTCTTCTAATATTTGATTAGGCTCCAAAAGGAGGCCTGAGGCTGCGCAATGGTCGTCAAATTCTTTCCATCGTAATCATTGGATTAATTTTTCTATGCAGCTTCGTCGCCGAGACAGCCGCGAAAGTTCAACAACGCTTTTTGGTTTGTCTTACTACACCAGGTGCGTTTATTTAGTTTATGACGTTGTATAAAATCTTTTCTATGCGTGAGGTATTGCGACGAGCCGTAACAGCAGGACCATTTTTGTTCGAACCAAGCTGGGCCGGAAAATCTTTATTTTTATTAATTTACACATTCATACGATATTTCGAGAGCCGTTAAAACCACAGCGGTAAGGGAACTGGATTTCATGTTGCCAAGGCGGAAAGAAATTATTCAGAACCATCAGAATTCACCAGCTTCATCGGCTACTATATTAATATTTTTCTGTGGTAGTCCTATTTTCTGCATCAGATATAAATGTTGTCGTTGTGCAGTTCCACGTTATCTCCTGCTTGCATGCAAATATATTATTTTTATCTTAATTTAAGGGAGAAAAAGCGAGGCATCGGGCTCAGTCAGACCTTTGGAGCCAATTGTAACAAACGGTTAAAATGCATTATCTTTAAATACGTCCTGGATCTCAATTCATGTAAGAATCTTACAACAGTTTCAGTTTCTTCCTCCCATGCTGATTTGAGAGTTTTAGAAACAACTATGGCGCCGTGTGGGATGACAGTGTCCCGCCCAGTAATTTACACTGAAGGTCCTCCACGCGCGTCAGCTTGTGTTTGTTAATGTTAGTGAAGGAAAAGCGAGCTATTCCTTTGCAATGTACAGATGCTGTGTTTACGGTCATACCATCATAGGGTTCATGAATTTTCCATGACTGTACCAGACAGGATAAGATTGGGATATCAGTACATGGATACAGTTCCCGGCGTTCTCCAAGTGGCACAGGACTGATACTTCCACTTTGACGTTCATCGCTGCCAATTTTGCAGCTCTTAGCTCTATGTATCTCAAGAGTGGCCGTGCTAACAGGTAGTATCGGCTTTTAGCTTGGTCACCTTTTGTGAAACTGCTACCGCGCTCGTAAAAAATCCGTTGAAAGCCATTTAAACCAACTCCAATTACTAAATCTTACCGCCTTACCGTCCAAGCTCCACATGGAATATTATTTTAAAAAATGACTTTCATTTCTTTTTAAGCAGTAATTTGAATTCAGAACACACTTAGGGCCACATTCAGTTCATGAAAGCCAAATTTTTATTCCAGGACTGGTACGCAATTTACCGGTTTAAGACTCTCAGCTGTGCTGTTGAAGGAGGTATCCTGACCATTTTCGAGTAGTGTCTGATTTCTTTTCTCTCTTTTAGCTCCACGTACATGTAGTCATTCGTTGTAAACTGGATTGTTTTAGTTTCACAAGACCGCAGGACGAGCATAAACCTTCTCTTAGATAACGGTGTTTTAGTATGATATAAACAAATGAGTTTCCTCTGTAGTAGCAAAGGGCTTGTGTTTGACGCCCGATACTTACACCGCGGCGATCCCGGAATTTCAGTTGCGGAGGCTGATATAACCTGTTATGCTTGTCACAGACAAAAAAAACGTGACCCGACTTTAAATGAGTTTTTTTTTTTCACGAGAATTAGGTTTATAGAAGCAATTTCCAAGTGTTATCTCCGGAGACTGCAGTGAGGTGAACTGCATCAATGCCGGCAGTGTAATTGAAGCGAACCATGTCTGTCTGTCCTCTTGAACCCCAAGTTCAATTTGGTTCTATTTAAACCATGAATACACGCTTTTATGTCATTATTGACTTGAGTCACGAAACGAAGCTCCAAATTTCCGACTACAATTCAAAGATTTTTCCTAGGCGCAAAGATTTCAAAAGGAACAGCATTTCTGCAACAATGGTCAATTTTTTGACAGTTTAGCTTACCAGTACAAATTTCTTCAAGAGCTGGCTCAGGACAGCTTTACACTTCAGGTGCCAGTGCATAATGGCTTTATTTGCACAATGATTTTATGTCAGTAGCTAGTACATTCACGAATTCAGTACTTCAGATTCCGGCATTGCGTGGTGCAGAGCCGAGGGAAGCCACCCCGAGCCGCCATAATTCATCATGGATATCCGCTCCGAAAGGCCGCCGGTCTGCCGGTTGTTCGAGTAACATTTCTGACGATCAGATATATCATTCGCCGGCGTGCAAACTGATTGATATTTCAGAACGACCTCGCATAGTGAACTGAACAGAAGCTCAGATCACCCGCTTTCGTATTTACATGAAAAGAAGTGTTCAAATTAAAGCAATAAAGCGATTCAAATACAGATTCAAAACAAGCTCGGGAACGATTGAAAAGGATGATAAAAGGCTTTGAATAAAAGAACTGCTGCCGGCAAATGTTCTGCGTGGTGGGATCAGTTAACAGAACTGAAACCAGCTGAGCATAACTGACAAGAAGAAATTAGGTTTTCAAAAATCTCATTCATGGAGTCAGCCATCGAATCTTGCCGATGACTGAGCCTGAATATCTTGACTCAGTGTCTAAGTCTAGAAAGTCAAAGAGTTACACTGAATCAGATCCTGGCTAGCTGTACAAGCCTTGGTCGCATTTGACGTCAAACATGTTCATCCGCTGAACTTTTATGGCATGGTACAGCTGTAGAACAGGAAGAAATGTGGAAAGTGTTGCAAGCAGGAATTTCCATTTTAAATCTCATAGCTACGTTCAGTTTTAGGATTTCATACTGATCCACGATAGCACTGTAATCTAACGGGAAAGGATCGCTCTACTGACATGATCTTGAAAGCGTGTGAATGCTGATTTTTACCTATCAAGCCGGCTTTTCTTGCTCCCTCCGCACGCACACAAGGAGAGTTGACACCAGTGGTCCTTCGTTAGGTTTCTAATGTTCACTGACACTGAAAGTGAAAGAATACTCGGCCTTGATTGTGCTGTTTTTTTTTTTTTTTTTTTTTTTTT
>BLFK01000191.1:352451-387115 GCA_014634185.1 Astreopora myriophthalma
TTTTTTTTTTTTTTTTTTTTTTTTGAGGAACACGTCTATGGCGTTTAGAGTCCACAGTGGCATGAAACGTATGTTAAATGAGAAATCCTAGCAAGTCAGAAGGCAAATAGCATTGAACTACCATGCGAAGTTCAGTGTAACTTCCAGAATTAGCGATCGTTGCTACAAGGAGCATCAGGTAAAAAATTTCGCTTGTAATTATCGAACCTACAGGACACCAATGATGCATGCAAGGTCGGTGACAATACTACAAGTTTGTTGGCCTTTTTGCCGGCGATAAATTTGCAAGGGAAAAGATTGACCGTTATGTTCAACTTCATGATCGGACAAAAGGGAGTGTCAACAAGTAATTTTACAGAAATGAAACGAGAAACTAGTGTTAAGCTGAGAAATTTCCTGATAGCATGAAGAAACCCCTTGCTGATGAACGAGTTATGTCTACGTTGTAATGAAGATTAGACAACCGAGTCCTAGCAGGCTATTTTAACAGTATTTGGGATACAAACAAGATATTCGCCCCGTACGAGTTGTGTACATATAATTTAACGCTTTCTCGCGATTTGGGCGATTGCACAAAGAACAAAAGTTGTAACCACGCGAGTCGCAAGATTCCCTGCCATAAAATCCATTAATTGCTCGTAGAAATATGCCCTGGTATGAGTGAATTTATGATTTTAATTAACACAAAAGGGTATTTACATGGCTGACTGTGAGCTATAACGCTGTTGATTTGATTTTCTGAATTCTTTGTGACACTTTTTTCCGTCAAACCGCGAAAATTTAAGTCGCAGACAAATTTTCTCCTCTTTCCATTTTCGAGAAACTAGTAGCTTCCACGGTGAACTGACGGCAGTGGTTTACTCCTGAGTGTGTGATGGTCTGGGAAACCAAACAAAATTGAAACCGCTTCCTGAAATTTGAGAGAAAGACCTCTTCGCCTTCAAGTGACGGCCAAATCCGGACAATTTTAGTTGTTCGTTTGTGCATGCTGTAATGCTTAATACCGCCGTTGAAATGTTCCGCACATCAATGCTGGCTGTACTAGCAGAGAAATTTGAAAGAGCAGGAGCAAGTTGTAAGGACGGTTCAGTAGGTTTATGTTGAGAGGAATTCGGTGCCGTTTGGCGTCCCCACCCGGAATCATTGACCTCTTGCACCACGCGAGTTTTTCGCGTCAGCTCCCCGCTTACTGTGCCGTGCTTTTCCATACTGAAAGTGGGTCGGAGAAAAAGAAAGAGCTGATTGAATTATCCTTTTTGGTTGCTGCCTTGAGATCAATTTCACCACAAAATCCCCCAAGAAAAGAAGTGTAGGTCAAGTCAGTGAAAATGCGAGGCAAGAAGGTGAACGGTTCATGCAGTGTGGGACTTTGCAAAAGACATCGCAAACTGCCCGGATATTGGGCCTTAGATGAGATCAAATGTAGATTTTTCGGATTTATGATCTGCGCGCTTCTTTGATCCGAGAACAGAACATTTGGTAAATACGCTCTTTGTCTTCGAAAGCCCCGTCCAGTTCATCAAGTAATTAAGCGAGCGATCAAGGCCATTATCCATGAAATCGTCCAGGAATGTTATTGAAAGTAAGAAAACATTACTGCTTTACAAATCTCAAAATAAATCCTCGCTACTGAAAATAATGAAGTAGGCAGCAAACTCAAGACAAGCATTTCATGTGGTTTCAATCATGATCAGGTTCAAAAACGTTCTGACACTCGAAGCTCTGCTTTCGTTCGCCTCAGAAGAAGAAAAAAAAATACAAACTTTCCACCATTTCTGAACTACTGCATGGCAAAAAAAACCCAAAACATTAGGATTTGTCGTTTCTTTGCGAGCAACGATCGAATCTGTGGAATCTCAGAGATAAGTCCAACTTCGAATTTTCCTAAACTGATCAGCCGAGAGTTGCTGGTTGAAGCTGTGACTGTTTCGTTGGTGAACGTAGGTGGATTGTTTTACACCTTTCTTGGCAAAACAGACCGATATGATGTTACTGGCGATAGCTTTAAGAGACCAGCGAACCAGATTTTAGAATCCAGTCAGCTAGGATCAAACCAGTGTAAATTAAAAGAATACCTTACTTTATTTGCAAACAACCAGGCAAGGTCAAGCTGCGAACTAGCATCCGGAGTTTTTGCGAGCACAGCTGTTTTAAAACAGTTTTCAAGAATAAGACAAAGAAATCATGATAATGAAACGTCAAACACACATCATGGCTTTTGCGGGATAATCAGGATTCCAGTATTGTATTTTTTTGCAAGTTATGAATTCACGCACGAGCTCACTGCCTGTTCCAGAGTGTTTGCTTCAGACACAACATGTCTGTGGCTGGTTCCGGCAAGCCAGCAGCAATGTTGCATGGCATTAAAGGGACGCGGGATACCATCGATTCCTTTCACTGATGCCCATTGATCTTAATTAAAATTCTTTCAGTGATCGCCGAAGCACCACTCACCTCTCTACACCAACATTTTGAAAGGGCTAATAATTATTGGGGCCATGTATAACCCCTTTGTATTAAAGTACAGATGGCAGCTGGCTCCCCTGTTGAAAGAGCAAGCAAAGGTATTGTTCTCTATGCTACAAACTGCCGGGATATGTTATTGTTGAGAGATTTGTTTCAAGTGCACTATCCATTAAAGGCCGATAAATGCGCAATCAATTTATCTCGGCAGCATTAATTTGTTAGAGTTTGTTGGACAATCTGAACAGACTACCCTGGCGTATAAATTCTACGCAAAGTGGTCGGCCTCTGCTTGTCAATAGATTCCACATTGCCTCGGCAAGGGTGTCCTCCGTCAACTGCAAGCAAGTTCGGTTGTCCGTCTGCAAAATCGGCTTTAAATTACCGGCATCTTTTGAAAAATCAGTCGGTACTGACCTATAACAGGTGGGTGAAGTCCGCTGGAAAACAGACAAACTTGAAATACCATCACGTTTCGTCTGTGGTCCTTCAGTTTTTGTTTTATTGCAAACTCAAAACAAGACACGTCTGGGGATTATGCGTAGCGACATGACAGACCTCACCACAGTGTTAATATTACTGCGCGTAACTGTTTTCAAATGTTGAGGTCCTTAAAATCGTCTGGCCTTATTCTTGCAATCGTAATTTCTACACATTCAAGAAAGTGACCTCAGTACTTATTATTTATGAAAACATGTCGCGGTACATGAATTCAGCGTCGTGTACTTTTTAATGCATCTAAAAGGCGAGTATTTCCGTAATGCTTCGGGAGGCACAACAAGTGCCTGTGGTCAGTTCAGAATCGCCCCGATAGGGCACCGATTGAACAAAACGCCCCCAAAACATTGGCAAATTAGTTGCAGGACACAAAAAAACTCTTTTCGATATTTTCGAGAAAGAGACAATCGGTCTTTTTTTTTCCCTACATTTAACGTATCAATATATTAGCTAAAGGTCGCCGATTTGTGCCCCCTCGGGCTTCACGGAAAAAAAATATGGGTTAAGGTTTCTGCCTAATAATATTTTGTGATAAGATTTTTGAATCAATAAATTGCCTACAAAGCTAGTACAAAGCCCCTAAATTTTTTGTTCGAGAGCTTTGCGATACGAATATCTTCAAGTTGCATGTTAAAAGTGGGTTTGTAATATTGTTTTAGACTTCACGGTGATTGAGTCTCATCTTCTGAAGTGTAAACGTTTCATACGCGCGGCTATTTTCACGCATTACTACCACCGAATCCTAACCATACGAACCGTATCAATACAAAACGAAAGTATCCGAAGTTACTAAACTAACGAAGGATTTCCTGGGTTTAAGTGCCTTTGTAATGAAATTTGCTTTTCGATGCATGGAAAGTTTAACGATTTATGTGACCTCTAAATGAAAGTCTTGATGTGTTAAAAGTGACGCGAAACCAATTTTTTGGTTATCCACGCTAGCACATCAGTGGTTCCATTTTGCCGCGCGACCAGACCGGTCATATTTTGAGCCCTTGACTCAATCGGGCGAACGAAGGAAATGGTCAATATTGCGGAGCCGGGGGGCCCAGCTGTATAAATTCGTCATCCACTATTTTCCTTCGGAGGGCAATTGTTGTCCTTTAATACATTTCTATTAAAGCCGTTCTGGAAGAAGACTGTAAATTTCGTGGGTTTTGGTGTTTTTTGTTGGAAAACAACGCCACGCATTCATTTGTAACTGTATTCAATTTAATTTATTTCCCAAGACAACCGTCCGGATCGGAGCGTGCAAGTACACCGGCGTTGTATTCTGGCAGTGATCCAGGTCCGGTCAAACAGGTCTTATTCCGTAACCGTAAGGCGGAATAACCTTAGCGACCTTGGCGTCTATCTCAACTGAAGACCGCTTTGATATCTTCAGGTTTGATATCGTTTGAACAGGAAGCGAAAGGCACTACAAACACATTGCTTTGAATATTTATGCTTTGTCGCGTGTTCCTAGCGACATGAAATACGTGCCCGTCAATTTACGCTAATAAATAACGTTTCAGCCAGAAGCCCATTTATTTTTTTAATAAGTAACATTCTTCGATATCAAATATGCAGAAATAAACTCTATTCAATTCGCCCCAGTTTTCGCTGAGTGGTAGCGATATTGATTTCCTGACGGTGGCTGCACCATGATTGCGAAATCGCTCAAAATCTCTGTCAACCCGAGCATTCTACAAAAACGTTTCTCGTAAATCTAGCGATCTGTTTCCCGCTGTTTCTACAGTCACCGTTTTTGTCACGGCTGGGGAATTTATTATTTAAAAGTGGAGGTAACTCTATCACATCTCGAGGTAGTTTAGTCTCGAGCATTTGCGTGGGACGCCGTGACGTCATCGCACTGGCAGAGCACAATGGTTTTATTATAAATGGTTGAATCGTACGTGTGCATGAATTATTCACTATCTGTCTGATAACAAGAGCACCACAAATGGCGAAGATCATGATTTTTTTCATCTGCCGACGGAGAAAATAAATTTAGCATAACAATAGGAAATTTCGTGAAGTTCTTCCTCGCATCTTTAGAGCCGGTGGATTGCACATTGACGTAATGAAGGTTTACTTTTTCCATAAGCCTCATGATGATCGAAATGGGAGGAAGTCGAAACCTAAAAGTTTCGGTTGAAGAAGCATTAAGTTGTATATCAACCCAGTCTTGCGTTTTACAATTTTCACGCCCCAATGATCAAATCGAGAGACGAATTTTAATTTTTGTTTTCTTTAACACAAAATGTTCTGGCAGACACGAATTTAGTGTTCATGACAGTACAATGAAATGCCGTAATCGTAGACTTGATATTTACTTCTATGCTCGCTGCTCATTGGTCGACTTAACGATTAGCGTTCACTCCGACAGGTCGCTACCCAATCAGACTTGTGGGATGTCAGCAGGGTAACACGTCAAATAAAAAGCGTCAAGCTTTGTCGCCGACAGACGGCAGTTTGCTGGTCGCCGGCGTCGCCTCGCGATATAACAGAAACGCGGCGTAAGTTCTTCACTCATGGTAAATTCCGAGAAACTTGGTGTTCGCTTTACAGTTCTTTCCGTGGATCTGCAATTTGTCTGGCCACGAGAATGTGAACATGTCTGTGAATGAGCCCGTGGAACAAGCTGCTTCTATAGGCCCAAGCACCGGTTTACCGCATGCTAATGAACTTACGACACTCAACCAAAACGTTGGCTCCGGATACAAACGTGACGGCGCTCACGAACGAAATTCCAACTGTGGTTCTACAGCACAAATGGCTCCACTGAGTCACACTTCTAATTCTGTGGCTACAGGAACGCCTCACAACAGCTTCACGCCAACGGAGCAGTCCACCTTCACCGTGAAAATTGAACCCAACGATTCTGCCCAAAAGACTATCGGCGAACCTCTTCCCTTTGATGTGAATAACGAACGGACGCCCGCCGATAGGCTAACGGAAGAACCCTTAGATATACAATGCGGAGAAAACGCAGCACTACTGTATGTGTCCAAGTTGTGCCAAGGTAGCAAAGGTCCTTGCATTTTATTTCAAGGAGAATGGCTGACTCCGAATGAATTGCAGTATATTAGTGGACGAGAAACCGCTAAAGACTGGAAAAGAAGTATCCGCTATAAGGGAAAATCTCTAAAAAGTTTAATCGCGCGGGGACTGATTAAGGTTCACCCGCCAATATGTGATTGTCTCGGATGCAGAATTTCATCTCCAGTGGTAAGGAATTAGTACTTAATTATATATTACAGCAAATACCTAATTGCAAAATGTTTTGTTCTAAAACTTCTGTTCTCCACCTACTGGCTCGTCAAAATTTATCCTACTAAAGTACTAGAAATGCAAATATTGGGAGCATTTTCTTAGGTGGCATTTTCACTGAAATATTGCACAGCTCTTTTGGAACGGTTTCTGAAAACCGGGTAGGTTTTGTCAGGTTTCCTTTCGCTATTTTCAGCGTGGTTGAGTTCTAGCCGGCTATATATACCTGGGCGTCAATATCGGTCTGCAAAATGCTCTTTCAAAATGGCTGGGATTATCTCTCTCGAAATGAGCCGTATCATTATGTAATAACGGTCGCTGTTGTTTCGAACATTTAAACGACTTCTGAAAATTCAATGACAGTTTGCGTGGGCAACAAATAAGATGGTCACGTTTCCACAATATCACAGATTTGCTTAGATTTGCTCAAAAAATGCCTTTTTTTATATATTGACAGTTTTGAGAAAACACAGACCGTCGCTATACTGCGCTATTTATTTGCCATCACCTTTGAGGTGACGGCAAAAGGCGGAGCATCCTTGCGATAATATTGACAGTTTAAAGGAACAATGGCTCTTGAAAGGGTCTCAGAAATTGGTGTTTTATCAGGTAACATCGAAACCACTCGAATCTTTGCGTTGGGCTTGCTCCATTTTCCTTTTATCTCGGAGAAGTAATAATTTTGATATTGGTCTCACTTGGGATGTAGTGTCTGGAATATTGATGTGTCAGGTCTCTGTTTTCTTGTATCGTTCCTTCTTTTTTTCCAGAGGACAGAATATCGTAATCCTCTAGAGTTTCTCGTGTTGTAAAATGAAAAGACCTCGGTATTTTATTTATCTAATGGGCCGCAGAAGTGAAGAATGCATAGTAAGCATTGCAGGATGCGCAGCTTGCTGCAGGGGATCTTGCTCCTCACTTTGACCAGCTAAGACAAAGCACTTTGTTTGAACGAATCGCATCATTTCCGGACAAAAATATCGCGCACAACCTGGAAGCAAGTCAATCAAACAAATCATCTTGACACGATGTAAAAAGCGGATTGGCTTTAAATATCAAATTTTTTAAAGCTCATTCCTTCTATAGGTTTTCAAAGAAATTTTAAGCCTTGCCTGTTTTCTTTGAGTTGTTGCTGTATTTGTTTAGCATCGCGCTGACAATCCGAAATATCCGACAGCGATCTCCGTACTTTTCACGTGCTAAATACCCAGGAGATACCCAATAAACAAAACGACAGGAAATCAAATGGCCCTAAAAGTATCTGAATTAGCCCTAATTAATGAAGCTTACCTTCTCGGGTCAAAAGTCATGATAAAAACACGGCTTTGCTCAAGTACTTTTTATATGTTTGAGGCGCCAGGCGAATTTTATCACGTACGCAGCACTTCCAGAGCACTTTCCGCTCCCAGACGAGGTGGGTAACTCTTGACGCAAAGTGAGTGGAATTTTTGTTGAGTTGAAGCACTGGTAATATCCCTTTTCTACATTTTGAAGACAATCCTGTTTCGAGCAGTGCAATATGTTTCTCCACGCATAGCAAACGGTAGAATCGGAAATCATTGGCGTTTTGGAGCACTTCCCGGGACCTTTGCCCAGATCAATCAATTATTCCGCGCGGTACTTCGTGTAATATCGGTCCCAAGTCTTACGTTTTGTTTGTGCGTCCAGTTTCGTAAACATTACGCCTCCACCGGCGCAAAATGTTTACTTCTGTAATGATATTACTAAAGCGTTTAATGGCTGTGATCTCGAAGATTTAAAGCATATCGTACACGAGGCGTTCAAAAGCACAGTAGATGGCAGAAGTCACCTGGAGCTGATACATTCTGTTAGCTAAAACCCGTCAATTCCATTAAATATCTCTCAGTCTGAGAGCGTTAGTAGCCGGAGCCAATCAGATAAATTGTGCAGAACGCCCGTCTAGCCTTGGTGGCATGTATTAGGGAATTCATGCCTTCTATGAATCTGGGACGGATCAGTGAATATTTGTCTGAGTACAAAATCAGACCAAGCAACAGGAGAGATGTTTCCAGTCTGTTAAAGGTTTCAGTTACGTAATTGTTAAATTAAGGAATCGACCAGAAGAAATTGTGATAGGTTACACAAATGTACACTTTAAAGACATTAAAACTATCTGACAACACCAGAAATTATCTTTGTGAAGTATTATACTTGATAAGTTTCTCAACGTTTCGTTTCCCCGACATCAACATCAGTGAGAACCAATTCTTTTAAATGTATATTTGAAACAGAACCGTGGAAGATTGGCCAGCAAATGCAGTGTTTCGTCACCTCCCTCCCCTAACAGAAAAAGAAAGGATTCCGTAAAACCTATCTGGAGACAAGATGCGGCTTATGAGGGTGCACTGGCTATTGCTAGTGCAAGACAAAGATCATCATCTGATGCCGGCAACTGTGTGAGTGGCACTGTTGTGCGAAACGGTGTAGACCCGAGAACGTCGCCTGCTGATTCTAACTCGTCTACTGCATCGGAGTGTTCGGAGCCTGCCGACGACTGTCCATTTTCCCCTGGCACAGAACCCAAGCGAGCGCGAAGCTTATCGCCTGTTAACTCCGCAAAACTGGTAGATATGAAAAGACGGGCAAGTAAGTCATTTTTGTTGACAATCTTTGATGACGTTGATATTCTCTTTACTCACCCACATCCTGCAATAATTTACTACGTATACAGGCAAATCTTGCGAAGGCAACGTTTCGGTTCTTATTGAAAAGCTATTTATGTAGAACTGATATTAATGCAAAGTTACCCCATACATTTTCAGCTGATTCGACGGTTCAACGATTTAGAGTAAGCGAAACGACTTTTTCTGAAGAGGGGTTTCATATTTTAATGAGGATAAAGTGGGGTCAATGTGAAAAATTTAGCCGGCGCGTTGGCACTGATGTTCCTACCTTGTCAAGATGATGGGTCGACGGTGAAATATGTCGAACTCCGCAAAAAAAAAAAAAAAAAAAACTGAAAACAAAATATTGTTCACCGTTCGAGGCACGACATGCTTTAAGAAAGGTCGTGCTATTGTAGATTCGAATGCAATAATATTCGTTCGATCCAGCGTTACTTGGGCAGTATGATCCTTGCCCCTCGATCGCCTCAATTCTTAACCGGTGAAAATACGTGTAGCCACTGACTGTACCAAACCATATCAAAGCAGTATTGCGTTTACAATGCAGTGAGAACAAAACTGAGGAGCTCAGCTCTTGTATTTTTAACTTGACTGTCCTTGAGAAAATCTCTTCCGCAGTCCTTTTAGTCGATGTAACAACTTTGAGCTGAGGCGAAACTAAAAAAAAAATTTATGGTTTCGAAGCAGTATTTCACGGAAGGCCTTAATGATTCTTTGCTTGGTGGTTCTTTGGATACAATTCTTTGTGTGAGGTATTTGTGAAGTTTGCTTATGTATTAAGGCAACCGTGCGAGGAATCATGTAATTGAATTGATTGTTCTCTCTTGAAAGATCACAAAATAATAGTTTATCTTGTGATTACAATGCCAACTTACCGCATTTCTGAACAGTTACGTTCTCTCGTGGTCAAATATCAACTGAAGCAACAGTTCATCGGAAAATATAAAATTTCTTAGCAATTTTTAGAAACTCGAATCCTTTACTTTTATTACGATAGATGCCAACTGTGTCGATGACTCATTTTTCGCTGATAGGAGTCAGAAACTGTACGAGTCCTCTGGTTAGCTACAAATAAAATATTGATGCCACTGGCTTATTAGGTTCTTCCTTCTCTTTTATATCCGCGTTACCGTATTTTCCTATGAGTCTTCTGCGCTTATGAACATTTTTTTTGTGCGCTGGTATAGCCCATAGTTTATAAGCCATGATACACCATTTCTCATTCGGTAAATCTATCAAACTCTGGATGCCGACAAGACCGAGAACAATTTGTTAGAAGTTGTGCATTTTCTTTCAAACAGTCCACAGCTTTTCAACATCCAATTGAAAGCATGTCTTTGGTTTTGTTCATTGTGGGCGCAATTGCTGCGAATTCAGTCTCGCAAAGAGAACGCGAGTTTCGGAGATTCTTTTCCGTTCAACGGAACGTTACCATCTCAAATGATATCGCCATTTGCTAGGATGCGATAAAACTTGTAAACTTAACTGGTACATTTTAAGAAGGACAATATGCCAAAAACTGCAGTTGGACCTTCATTTCGCACCGTAATTCACCATCACATGCTAGGAATTAAAAATAAACAAAAACTTACCCAAGGCACTGTGTTTTGTCTTATGTGGATTAAAATGAATGCGAGTCTTAGCGAGTTACTTTGGCCTTAGAGTACGAACCCAATGTAGCTGAGAACTTACTCATGGTTCATGAGTAAGGAGGATAAAAAAGGAATAAATCTTTCACAAGGATAAAACTATGGTTTTATCCTTGTGAAAGAGACTAAGTTAACATTTTTTTATGTTAGAAAGCGTCATGTTTATTTTCTGTAGAGCCGTGTACATGCCTACGTGTTCGTGTTCAAGACCTTTGAAGCAACGGCCCGCCATTTTTTAGTTTGGTTTTTGCGGCTCGATACGTGAGAAAATGTCTGACGTCACTGCACGCAAGAATAGCACCGTTTCTAGGACACTGTGTTCAATTTGCAACAAAATATGACTCATTCTAGATCATTTATTTCGTGCACTTTAAAGATTAATTCTCGCTGCTGGTTGTCCGCGTTAAAACCCTTTTCCGGATCTACTCTTAGCTCGGAAGTACGCTTTGCACGCCACTGCGAGTAAAAATTAAAATTTGCATGAGTTGCCATGCAAAGTGGCTCGATTACGCGCACCTCTGCGCACAGTACAGCAAGATCGACTGTCCACTTTTCGTTTTGTTTTTTGCCAATAGGTGACGCTTGCCCGGGTGGTGGATCATCTACCACCTTGATCTACCACCTTGAGTCAAGTCTCTGATTGGTCGATTCGATTCAGTGGCACTTAGGGTCGCCCAAGGTGAAGTTGTGTTAAAAGCAAACTCGAGAAGAATCGATCCTTAATGTTCTGGCGCCATTCTTCCAGTGTTGTCCTCTTTTAGAATTGCGACAGATTCGGTGGTGAATATCCTTTCCTAGTGCTCTTCTAGTTTGTTCATTGTAGGAATCGTCGTTACTAGAAATCTTGAAAGACCTGTTTATCGGCTTGCAATTGCACGGCCAGATGGCATACCAGGAAAAGCTCCGTGTCTGGAGTTAAGTTTTTCTGTGCAAGTGAAATGTTCTATCAGTACAAGACTTCGCCACGAGGCACGCAGGATATTAGCTAAACATGAAGTAGTATTGAGCGTCTCCGGGTAGACGATTTTTCCGCACTTACAGGAGGTTTGGTCTATTTAATTTTTTTTATTCAATTATTATTTTTTTTGAAATTACGGAAACAGTCAAATTAACAACGCAACAAGATCTAACTTAATTGGAGTAAGTTTGGCGAAAGTTAATGAAAATGCCAATTTTTTTGGCCTAGCTTTGGCAGCTGATCAGCGCAGATAAACCAGTGTGTTCCAGATAAAATTCGGTCAATTGTTGCCGCGGGAAAAGTAGTCTTGGGCGTTAGGGAGGTGACTAATGATGATAATCCGTTATTCGAAGAGCAAAACTTGCGTATTTGAAAAGGAGGACGGCCACAAGTTTAGCCCCATATGAAAATCTCCTACGACACCGCGTTTCTCCGGATTTTTAGATTGTGTAGTTTCTGAGATTCTAGTCAGTTTCGTTTGATATATAAAACTATCGTTTTCAAAGCTGTTATTTTAGCAGCTATAGCTAATCTGACATCATCATGCCGAATGACAAGATGCAAGATAAACAGCTGAAGGCGGCCTCGTGGACCAATTGCAAGTCTGATATCAACAGTTTACCGAGCTGTGTTAATCATCCTGCCTGGTATGATCTTTAATCTCCTGTATTCTTCAACAGCCGATCGATTCCAGTTTGACCCGAGAAGCACGTTTTTCTTCAGAGATCTTCCAACAGAATGCGTGTCTTCCTCAAGCGCGGAAGCTGCAAAGCAAGGGCGAAAAGATCTTACGCCAGTTGAATCAGTGAATAGTCATCGGGCCCAAGAAATTGGAGAAATCCATAGCGGATCCCTCGGGAACAGGAGCGCTTTCAGAGCTGTTCATCAAGGTAAAACTTTACGCTACAATTGTCAAGACATCACGGCTTGTTGATATTCAGGACTTGGGGATAGATTTTCTTGTAGAAGGGGTGAGGTGATCGTCGAAAAGAAGAAAAGAAATGAAACGTCACGTGGAATACGTCTTTGCTGACCTAAGATCCACGTTTTTCACACGTGAAAGCGTTCTTTTCACACGCTCTGAATATAAGAAAGGAGCAGGCTTATTGCAGAGTTTCATGCGAAACTGAAGTACCATTGTTTCTTGAGGCCTGCGTTTCTCAAAGGCCCTGAAGGCAGACTTTTCTCGGCAGACTTGCAAGAAATTTGCTCTTTCTTATCTTGAAATCATACAGTTATTAAGGACCAGGTTTTTAAAATAAACGGATTGGAGTTGTTCCAGTGGCTTTCCTGGGAGTTTAGATCGAGAAGCAAGACTTCGGTGGATTTGATTTTATACAAGAGAAAAATCATTTTTATTTATCTTGATTTTATATTATGCAGCGGAAGTGGAAGATATTGAGTTATCAATGACACTTACTGATGAAATGACATATGAAATGAATCATGTATTGAACTGGAGATATGAAATCAAATAAAGCTATCATCCTCACAGTTAAGGACGCAATTTTAGCAATTGCGTAGAGAAATAATTCCGGACTTCAACGGGGTTTAAACCCGTGACCTCGCGATGCCGGTGCGACGCTCTAACCAACTGAGCTATGAAGCCACTGATGCTGGGAGCTGGTCATTTGTGGTTTCAAATGTTCCCGTGATGAATGCATGAACGGATGAAATGATATATGATATGTAATTACTGTTGATTGTTACCTCTGTAATTATATAATGTGAGATAACTAATAGTTATTACTTTTTACTTCCACAGATACACCAAATTCGCATAATGAAATGGTCAGTGAAAACCACGTGAGCTCCGATTCTCTTCAGCGAGAGCTTGCCTCAAGAGCTGCAAAAACCTCCAAACAACAGCAGCAACAGCAGCAACAAAAGGCGCCAACGTCATTCATCCCGTTCTCGCAACTCCCCAGTCCATCCCCTCTTATCAGTCCTACGCATTCGTCTCCAAGACTGCTACCAGATCAGCTGTTGTTGGCTTCGCCTCACGGGCCAAGCATTTATCACCAAGCGTTGAGGGGCAGTTTATCTGGCGTTCCACCGGCTGCTTTGCATCAGAGTTTAATGCACTACAGACTGCTGACCCCTCCCTCACCACACAGTCCACTCGCACAAAATATTCCGCTCCAGTCTTCCTTCATTCAAGCTAATGCCGCGGCCGCAGCAGCCGTAGCTCGGGCTGGAATACAGAGCCTCCCGGTCTCTCATTCTTCATTGTCAATGCAGCGCTCCCCAAGGCCGACATCGCCGAAAAATATGGCTATGATGAACGGACACGCTGATGAAAGAAATCCGAAAAAAGCCCGAACTACGCACGAGAGGCAAGAGGCAGAGGACCGGGATCATAGAGATTATACGAAAGAACTCGAAGCTACTCACGACAACCGAATACCACAAATTTCGGTTCCCGATCGCGATTGTGTGACCCGAAGAAGTCCCGATGTTTCTACGGGGTCCAATGAAAGACAGAGCCCATTTGCTTGCGCGCCTAAAGCGTCACCGAGTGGCAAGGACCCACTTCGTGTTTCACCTTATAAACTAGTGCCTCGCTTTAAGCCAGAATTGACCGAGAACGTCCTCGAATGGAGTGTTGACGACGTATGTCACTTCGTGTCATCCCTTACTGGATCCCCGGATATCGCGCATGCGTTTAGAGAGGAAAATATTGACGGGCATTCGTTTGTTTTGATTCAAGAGGATCATTTACTGAATAGGATGTCAATAAGGCTTGGGCCTGCGCTAAAGATAAACGCGCAGATCAAGAAACTAACCGAGAACTTGGAACTTGAGGAAAACAGTACAAATTAATTCAAAAGGCTTTTACATCACATGCAAATACCTGCTCCTATTAATCTTAACTATCTCGGGAAATTTGATTAGCTGTTCGCTGGTTGTCTCCAAGACGCTTTATCTCAAAAGCCTTATGACAGTTTGTTTATGCGAAGTTCAGACGCGTTCTCCGCTGCCGCTCATTAACCTTTGCAGAATGTCAAACCGCAAGCTCCTGATTTCCGCCGTCTTTTATCGCTGTCTCATCGTACGTGCCAAAGAATAATTGACACACATCGCTTGGGTTCGGCGCCAGTGCTAAGACATTTCATTAAAAGAAGTTACTGTATGCTTGCCATTAAGACTAAACCGGCATAATTTGAAGGTTAGTATACTGGCCACTGCCACATGGTTACCTTAAAGCAAAGTGAAGCGATCGAAGGTTTATTTGAACAGGACGTGCGCTTGTTACTTCACACGATCCTAGCTCCACCCACATGACGCGAGAACGCGTCAAGTCATCGTCGGGATTTCCTTTCGCTGTGTTTCGTACAACCACCTGCCATTACAATTGTAAATAGGATCACGTACAAATCAAATTATCATTAGATAATAAATTCTTATTGAAACAAATAGTTTTTGTTGAGGAAAGATATGTTTGGTTTTACAAGCTTGAATGTCATGCTTTCTCATGGGAGAGGTGAGGGGAGGTTTATGTATCAACCCTCTCCCCAGCCCCTGATACTCAGGCTTTGTGATGCATGGAAATTTGCGTTAGATATATTTTTAGACTTTTCTTGCCTTGCGAGTGTGCAGACTTTTTTTTTTTCAAGGGAATTGTATGGAATTAAATTCATTTGGGTAAGTTAGTGCGTTTTGGCAACATTCTATCGTGAAAACAAGTCGAATCGAAGATCGAAGAATCAAAGCGTTGAAAACGCCATCTTCGCGTGTCGTGCCCATGAATGTACTAGTAAATATTTAGAGACATGAAGTCTATAACAGAGTTATATACGCCGAATTTGGCGTGTGAGATAGTGTTACAAATTGTTATATTTATAATTTATTTCATTTTGTTCGAGTGAAGATCAAACTTGTGTTTAAACAAGAATTGAGAGCAGCGTGTATACGGCTGCAGGGGTTTTCTGCGATCCCAATTAAGTGCAGGGTTTGTTGTTTTAAACAGGCCTTGGAGTTTTTATCACGGTGCCGGTTGCCGGAAATTTGTGAATAGCTTTGTCAATACGTTAGAAATCAAAGTGTCAATTAAATTAATTAAAACAATGATAAACTCATACTTGACATTGTTGTTTATCTCGAAGGTTGCGTTTTGCATTTATCGTTGGGTCATTTCCTGTGCGTGGATTATGAAGATTAAGTTAAATTATTGGAAGGATATCACGTGACAACTCCCCAGTGAAGAAAGTTGGGCCTCGTGATACGAACGCAATCCAAAACGTGATTACTTCAATCAAGATAAACACTCGTTGTTATTGCCATCCATCATGGAGCCTTGCGACCTTTTAAGCCCAAAATTTCTCGTTGCCATTCCGTGTTCCCCTTGGGGAATTACCGTAATTGCTTGCATGTGGTGAGGTCGTGTTTGACCACGGTTCCAGAGCGTTCATCCCGTTCATGCAGTTATTCGAATTTTTGAGTGGGCGTTTAATATCCAGGGAGAGGAGTTTGTTCCAGGAGTTTGTTGACGTGTTTATATTACACAGAAAACACCTAGGCGGGGGAGATTATAAACACAACTGGTTTACGAAAATCCGCTAATTTATTTGGAGTTGGTGAAGTCTATAGATGGTTTTCACTCACGTGACCAGCGGCCATATTGATTTACTGAAACAAAAAGCAATATTTGCATAAAAATGGAATTCAGTTCCCCGAGAATCGTTTTGGGATACCAAAATGGCCGCCGTTTCTTTGTCTAGTTACACCAATATGGCAGCCCTTGACGTCAAGTGGAAACGATCTATCAATGGACCATAACGATGTTAGCAACGACGTTTACGATGACATTCACAAGATCAAAATAACTGACCGGAGTAACTAAGAATTAAAACAATGTTTATTAACAACGATTCTTATTAGCAAGAAATAAGCATGAACAGTATAAAACTAAACACCACTGCTGATAAGTTCTATCCAATCCCTAATACGAGGTGGTTGCCTCAACTGATTCTTACGTTTACCAACGATAACAGACAACACTCTCAACTATTAATTAGACTTGACTGAGTACCACACTACTCTTTCAAGAAAGTCACACCGACCAGCGATTATATTCGACTCTCATGCACACACCCAAGTTTGGTTTTCACCCAAGTAAAAGTAGTCTTTGGATCGGCTTGCCTGCCCTCGTTTCCACCGTTCTAAACGACATTGGCCAACTCCTGACGATTATATCAAGTAATACTGGTTTCCCAATGTTTATTTATTTAATGATCTTTTTTCTAACAACCGTCAACTCCACACGTTAAATACACGCCAGGCTACGGGCCTCATCCTGACCAGCCAACGACGAAACGAAATCAAATGATCCTTTGAACTCTACACAAGACGTAGCATTTAAGTCACGTGGCTTGAACGGCCGTTAGCTGTAGATAACACTAGCTTTACTTTGGGAGTGTTTTCTGTTAATCGTGAGTTGGTGTTCAAAGCTAATAGAGCCTCTTCTCGTACGAATGTAAGCCGTGCACTGCTCCTTCCCTTTGAGCCGACGCAGACCTCTTCTCGAACTTGAGTTGACCGCTGTACATCTTCGACCGTGTGGCGGATAGACTCTGAGTCCCCATGTCTTGGCAGCCATGTTGTACACCCGCATACAAATAAGGAATAAAACGATGTATGCTTCCTTTATCGGGTACAGTTCCGGAAACGCCTTGAGCTACTTTGATCCTGTCGCTCTCCACCATATAACGGCTTTGACTTGAGCCGTGTTCCAAAGCGTCTAATGAGCCCATCCCTAATAAGAACATTACATATTAAAGCGCACTTCGACGATGGGTGGTAAAGAGTTATTGCTGAGTCTTGTTCACTTGGCGGAAGCATTCGCCCTGACGAAGAGCTACCACTCGAAACGTAAGCACTGAATCTTTACACGTCCTTGTCAGTTGATATTTCATTTTAAAGCCACACCAAAGAGCTTTTCTCCTCACTCTTTGGCGCACTGATAAAAAAGAATTGAGCAATTCTCACCTCTATACTTCTTTAGCCGGACTCCATCTGAGAAAAAGTACTCCCCTGGGGTCTCTGTGGTCCCCGCCAAAAGTGATCCCATCATGACAGTTGAAGCTCCAAGAGCAAGAGCTTTGATAACATGACCAACAGACTTGATTCCACCATCAGCTACCACAGGAACACCAAACCTTCGGGCATACTCTGCGACCCGGAACACAGCAGTGGCTTGAGGGCGACCCACGGCCATAACTTCTTGAGTAATGCAAATAGATCCGCTTCCCATTCCCACGCGGATAGCATCTGCGCCTGCGTCTATGAGATTCTTGGTCTGCGCAGCGGTTACAACGTTTCCAGCTATGATCTGCAAGACACGCGTGTACTGAGTTATTTTAATTGCCGTTTAAAGGTGCATATCAACTCAAACACCGCTAAAACTGCACGCTGAATGTTCCCTGAATGGCGAAGGCTTGTTTAATATTCATGCATAAGCGCGTCCGAAATAGATCGTGAAAGAGTTTGGAGAAGAATCGAACCACGCCTTCAGTAGAAAACTATTCCAAAAACACTCTGACGTACTTAATATCATTTCCGTGGGCAATTTTGAGGGAAGATAAACGAACCTGCAAGTCGGGGTAGCTCTCTTTAATGAACTTGATGAGACTGATCTGGAATACCGAGTTTCCCTGGGAAGAGTCCAACACCACAACATCGACACCGGCCTGCACAAGAGCCTCGATACGTTGTTTGTCCTCTTCGCGGGTACCCACTGCAGCTCCTACTAACAGTTGTTTTTTACTGTCCTTGGACGCCAGCGGATACTCGCGGTTTTTCTTCAGATCTGTATGTGCTATCAGTGAAACCAACTCTCCCTTTTCGTTGACAATAGGCAGCTTTGCCTGCAAGATCGAGGATGAAAGGTTATTTTCTCGAACGGGTCTGGAGAGGACGATAACCCTTAACAGACATTAAACTCCTGGGCTTACTCTCACACAAGCGGACGTTTGGAGTGAAAAGTAGAAAGAAAAATATGGGCTTGTCCGGGAACATCCTAGTTCCCAGGGCATACGATTATTTTGGACATTTAAAAACCACAGAGGCTCTGGGAACAAGAATGTTACTGGATTCGCCGCCACGATCTCCGTTGGATTTACATTGACGTAGTGCTCATCTGGAAGCTCCTGTCATTCTTTAATATATCCGTTAAAGTGTGAAGACGGAGAAAAGCAATTCAATTTACCTTTTTACTTTTCTGTAAGATCTGGTTGACCTCCCTTAGAGTGCATCCTGACTTAGCAACAATAAGCTGCTCCCGCGGTGTCATGAGTTTTTCCAGCCTTAACGAATACTGATCATGATTCAGAAAATCAATGTCACGTGACGTGACGATTCCAACTAGAACACCACCGAGGCATCCGTTATCTGGAGAACGAAATAGTAAACCTATTCACTGACGATACAAGAGGTGGATCCAGACCTGCAGGTAAGTGGCGCTCGGTCTAGAAACTACAGGCTTCAGTTTTGGTGTAGAAAGATCCCCTTTACCCCTGCCCCTTGGACTGGTTTTGCAAATGAATACTGTTCATGTCTAGGTGATACATACAAGTACATACAAGATGTTAAGGAAGAAAGGCTTTAAGTCGCATATGACCTGAGTGGTCCAAACAGCAAGAGAGAATGTTGCTTCCTCCTGATTGGGTGCTTGTCCCACATGTTCTGGCCAACTGAGCACAGCACAAGTCCAACCTTTGAGCCAGGTCAATCTGTCTACTTACCGGTCAGTGGTATGCCAGAAAAGCCATGCTTCTTTTTAATTTCCATGACGTCTCGGACAGTGTGAGCGGGGCTGAGTACCTTGGGATCACTGATAAATCCTTGTTTAAACTTTTTTACTTTGCGAACTTCGTTAGCTTGAAATTCTATGCTGCAATTATGGTGAATAATACCTGGAGAAAAAGCAACCAAAAAGTAAAGGAAGCCAGGACTCTAGCAGCATGACTTTTTGGCTTTTGGAGTCAGTTTATTAGCAAGAATTTTATTTCAGGTGCCCAAGAACGTGGTTTCACCAAGAGCATTGTGTGAGGAACAAACAATCAAATGCCCTTGGGAGACTAATTTCAGATTTCAATGTGTACATTTCAAGTCAGATTATTAGGGTGGGGAATTAGGTAAGCATTCTTAATCTTTGCCAAGATCTAATTGGTCTAAATTTCTGTCTTAGATTTCTTTGTTGTGTGCTTGATAGCAATAAGCCACTGACAGATGCTCACAAGATCTTTGTCCAAATGAAATTCACTACTGTGAACCTTATTACCTGCAAACATCAATTGTGTAATGTAGAGCATAGTAATAGGGCATTGCAGATGTATAAGGGACATCACAGGACAGTACACAGTAGAGAATCGTTTAGAAAATATTATCGACTGTTTCATTCAAAAAAGAAAAAAGAAAAAACAAACAAACACTAAATTGAGGAACTTTTTATCCCCTGTACAGATATAGCTTAGAAACCGAGATACCGCGGTCTGTCATGTTGACTGCTTTGTTGAAATCCAAAAATGCGACAGAGATCATGTTCTCGCATTCTTTATCATGCACCTAGTCAGTAGCATTGACTAATGAGGTAACTGTAGATTGGAGTGACAGAAACCCTGATTTATGGCCGAAGAGTGTTATTGTTAATTAGAAAGGCATATAGATAGTCATAAATTACCCTGGGTGCCAGAGGTTTAAAAAATAACCTCTGGCACCAAGGGTACTCATCAATAGGCCTTTGCAATAACTAAATGATCAGCATGGTCTCTTTTTTTTTGTCACTTTCTGGACAAATATTGCTTAAATTGTCCAGAAAGTGTGAGGATCACTTCTTCAATAGGCCATTTCCGAATTGCTTCTCTTTCAAAGCGAATCTTGGTGCTAAACCATTCAGATGATAATGAGTTTGATTTGCATGAAAATACAAAACTCATTTGCATTTGAATGGTTGTGCACCAGGACTCGTTTTAGAACCGAGGCAAACAGCAATTCCGAAATGGTCTATTCATTTCTAACCTGCACTTCACAATCATTTCATTCATGGTCTCTCTGTTTGAAAAACTGATAATATGTGCTGTAAGATTTACTCAGTTGAGGGGTGGTGTTGCAACAATTCTCAAATTATTTTCAGCATTCAAGACTCATTTTATCAAGGAGAGTGATATTGTTGGTGGACTTACCGACGTAAGTCCGACGTCACAATGCGAAGTCACAATGCGACGTCACAAAAGTCGATAACTTTTGGATCTGTTAGCGGTAAGTACTAGTAGCGCTCTCGTTAACTGTCACGCGATAATTTCTTTGGGACACCAAAGATAACAAATTTTAAAACAGAGGACGGTCTGGTTTTACCTGAAGCCTGAAGGGAACAAAAATTCATTGCGTGCTCTCGTTATTTTCAAAGCCGCAAATCAAGAGTATACGGTACTCGGCACAGAGCCCCAGTTTTAATAAAGCTTAGAACACTCTCTCTTGTTCAAACCCTTAAATAGCACCTGGACACAGCCTTGATGTCTTCAAGTTGTTCTGTACGTCACAAGTGAAAGAACCTCACATGAATACTGTGAAAACGATAAAGCCATACCTATGCCTCCATGGAGTGCCATTGCAATCGCCATCTTCGATTCTGTCACGGTATCCATTGGTGAACTTACAAGGGGAGTTTTGAGGGAAATCTTCCTAGTGAGAGCCGAGCTAAGATCAACAGTATCGGCCGTAAAGTCAATATATCCTGGTAGGATGAGAAAGTCATCGTAGGTTAAACCCGCACCGTTTCCGAATAACTGATTCGCACTTAGCCCGTCCTCGGGGACATAGCTGGTGTGACCACTGATGAGGTATTCCGCCATGTTCTGTTTCTTTAAGTCTCGTGTTATCGAGCTCTGTCGAGATCTGTGAGGTTACAGGAGTATTTACAAAGCAATAACAACTTGGAAGTGATTACAACAATGCTGACGACGGACGCCTCAAAAGCTTTCTTCTTGAAGCCAAAATTTCTTTGAAGTTCTTGTCAACAGTTTCGCTGCCGGTGAGTGGGCACGATTCTTGAATAGTCTCTGCGCTGCTATCAGGTTAGATTTAGACTTAGAGCTCAACTCACTCAGCAGTTAAGTACGCTTGGAAGCTTGCTGGAATGTGTGACGATTCTTTTTGCTTCGCAAGCGGCGAGCTTGAGAAACGTCCGTGAGCACGTAAAAGAAGACACAAGCGCGCACACGAAGTAAGCGTGTTTTATAATGACATGCAAATATATATCTTCAAAGATTTGCATACGTACTACGGTGGGTCCATTGACAAAAGGTCCAGGGTGATTAAAAACGAAAAAAAGTCCATGACGATATAAAAAGTCGACCTCGAAAACCTTCACCTTCACCTTTATTAAGTTAGTAAAGCCGGTAAGGCATTGCATTAACTGTATTACAAACTACATTAACATACATGTACTTAAAAGAACAAAAGAAATCTATCCGCTAGACCTATAGCCGAAAACGAAAAGTCCACAGCAATGACAAAAAGTCCACTGCAAAAGCAAAAAGCTTACGGTAAAAGCAAAAAGCTCACTACAAGAGTGAAATCACAAGGATACTGGAAATCACATACGTTTCCCGAACAGATGCTTTAGCGAATATAACATCTGGTAAAACTAATTTGGGGTCTTTGTATGTACCGGCAAGCATTGCATTTTGTTCAGTTGGGATTATTCTTTGTTTGGAGTTGTTTTGTTTGCAGTCTTTGGTTCCTTTTGTCTTACGTTACCGGTGCTGCGGTACATGCAGAAGCTACCCTAATTTGTCCAGTCAAAGTCCAAGAGTGTCCCTAAAGGCACCAAACATTTTCTAACTTTTTTCTAACTTTGTCACATTTTGACACTAGATCATTAGAAGCTATTACTCGTTAGTCCTTTTGTTTATCCCCTGTCCAGCCAGACACGCCTGTGACACTGTATACGCTTATTGTTGTTGTCTTTTGTTTCCGCGGAATCCAAGAAAACAAAAATAAAACGAAGGAAAATGTGTCTGAAAATGATTTGTGAAAGCTGAGGCGACAACGCTTAAAAGTTAAATAGGAAATTGTCTTGTTCTTACTGTCATTTTATCATTTTTTCGCAAATGAGCATGCGTAAGCTCAGCGTGTACTCCAATGCGTACCAAAAGAAAAACTACTTACCACGTGGAAGACAGAATTACTACACTGACAAATATATAATCGATCGAAATTATAGTATGAGTATAAAGGAGCTGAGCTGCGAATACGAAACGGATCTGTGACATATGGTCTAGGGGCCGACATTTCAAGCGATTATTATTTTTATAAGCGATCCGCGGGGCGAAATCTCGTGGAGACTCATCATGGTACAACGCTCAGGCAACACGTCCAGAGATACCGCTACCGGTTCTATTTTCTTTCAGGGACTCTTTTAGGTATTTGGTCTGCGCACGCGCGGATAGTCCGCATCCAGTAACCAACGTGGGACTGAAATTAGTTTGTTTGAAAAGCCTGCGGTCTTACTTTCAAATCATGATTACTTCGGGTCCGTGATAGACCTATTGTTGTGAAGAACAAAGATCTGAAGAATAACTCGTAATTGGGGTTCTCCGTTGGGAGGGCAAAACGTAGTTAATATTCCAGATAGCAGTAGTAGTTTTTGACAATATAACAAGTTGGTAATTCCTATTTGTTTCAGTCTGTTCGTTTGTTCGTTCGGCCGTCGATTCGCCGCAATATCTATATATATCATTGCGGATGTCTGATGTTACCAAGGTAGATAAAAGTAAACGTTCGAGACACCTATTGTAAGTCCGGCTTAAGACGAAGATGGGTCGCCATACCCAAACACTATCTTATACATATATAAGTCACGGGAAATTTATGTGTAGTGAGTCCAATCAGTGAAACGTTTATCTGGTCGAGATGCTTCGTACCAAATAAACCGTGCAAGTTGTCGAAACGTCAGTCACCACCAACAACAGTCCTTCTCAGGACTACACTCACCCGGGCGATTGAACTACATCAAGGTACATCGCACTTTAAACGTTACAGTGACCATCTTTAGGAGATATTATAGTTTTGTCATGTGGAAACATCCAGCAACGTGAGTTCATTGTACTTTGTGCCTGAGGGAATTTTTTTTCCAAATTGGTGGCCTTTAAAGACCTGACAGACTTACGCAACTTGCTTCATTTAACCGAGATCTGGAGGAACAACGCGGAGGGCAATTCATCTTACTCTACATGGCTTACAATATAACAGCCTCCAACCCATGCCTCTTAAAAAAGCGGCCACTTGCCATCTTTCCGAGGCTGGCTTCTTAAGAGAGGTTTAACTGTAGTGCTTTAATAAATCAATGTGCATGTAACCAAACGAGATAACGCCAAAATTTGGAATCGAGTCGACGTTCACAAGGTCTGACAATTTTAATATAGAAGTTGTATTTATTTCTTAACATATTACAGCATCAACATTGTCTAAAGTTTCTGACCCCCTGGCCATCGCTTAAAGGAGTGCATTGTTCTTGTTTCTGGCTTACGCGTCTCCTGCAAGCCTGAATACAGTTCTCTTTTCGCTTGTCTGTTTTTTTACGAGATCAGCTTATTGCAGCTCAGTTTTTTAAATGTCTTTGATACCAGCAGTCCCTAAGTTGTTGGTCAGCGTTTGTCAGGATGATGAGCTGGACTCTTCATTGCCGCAGTCACTTGGTGTCCCTCCCCGGGACCTTTCTAGTTCCTCAATCAAAACGTGGAATGGATTGTCAGGTCTCTTGTGAACGATTTGAGCTGCAAAATTCTGGCATAGAAGAACGGAAGAATTGTAAGTAGAGTTACTATGATTCATTTCATATATCATCTCAGCCGTTCATTCATTCATCACGGGAACATTTGAACCCACGAATGACCAGCTCCCAACATCAGTGGCTTCATAACTCAGTTGGTTAGAGCGTCGCACCGACATCGCGAGGTCACGGGTTCAAACCCCGTTGAATTTTTTCAGGCTTCTCTACGCAGTTGCTAAAATTGCGTCCATAATCTCGAGGATCATAGCTTCATTTGAGAGTTACTCCTCTTATCCAAGATTTATACTTAGCCATAAAGGTTTTCATTCAAAGGGTTTTCCGCAATGATGACTCATTCCTAATCTTTTCGGTCCGAAGTTAAGTGCATTTGCTGTCGGTCGGTCGGTCGGTCGGTCGGTCGGTTAGCCTGCGCAGGTGGCGGTTTTGTCCGAGCAAACGAACAAGTGAGCGGCGAAGGGCGAAGCCGGGAAAGGATTGCGGCGGGGGGAAGGAGAGCCAGCTACGCAGGCTATCGGTCGGTCAGTCAGTTAATTCGTTGTTCATGACTGACAATTCTTATAAAACAATTCATTTACCAATTCAGAAAAAATTATTTGAAGCCGCCTTTTCGCGCATTTTTGTCGACGGCAAGATTTCCCTCCAGGTCCCTCCTTCATTATGCATGCTTATTCCCAGCAAGACTCTATTCACGCTCGTTCTTTTTGGAAAAGGGTTAGTAGGAATATGCATGAATAATTTTGTAGGGAGCTGTACGGAAATCTTTCCGAGTCGACTTATCAACTCGAGATTTGGATTGTCAAAGTTTCGTAATAAGCTTGGTTCACGTTTGATGAAATGTTCGCCTTATCGTAAAAAAACGAGAACAAAACCAGATACACGCAAGCACAGTTGCCCCATTTTTTTGTCTCAATCAAGTTGGGTGTCATGTTCGCCTTCTTGTTTGTGTTCCTATAATATTAAAATGGTAAAGAGGTAAAGAATGTGAGTCTGTGCATACTTAATATAGATGTTTGTGCGTCAGAGAGTCACTGATGAAATTACAGTCAGTTAGTGATTCGGTCGGGAAGTCAGACAATTTGTCTGTCTGTCTCTTTGTGTCTGTCTGTCAGTCAATCACAGACAGCCTGCGAGAAATATTATTAAATTGCTTAGATAAGTGCGAGGATCATTTCTTCATTTCGGAAATGTTACAAGCTAGTTTACACTTCTATCAGACCACGCGATTGTAACATTCAAAACCAATCTGCCCCAGCTAGACTTTCCTGAAGTCTGGTGGCGAAACTCTGGCGCTAAGCCTTGTTTAAAAAAAAAAGCCAAGAGTGGTGTATTTCGATTGATATTCCTTTCTGTTGACACCGATAAAGGAATTGTTCCATTGCTAAGGTATTAGGGGTTGATTAACGGATTAAATAACAATTTCAATTTATTTCCCAGTTTGTTTAGAAAGCGGTAGACAGCTCTGGAATACTAAAAGAAAGGGTCTGCATTTGCATTGCAAACAAGCCATGAAGGTTCTGTTCTTTCAAATTGTTTTTTGATTTTTGTTTTTAGCGCTTCTGGCGTGCATTTCTCGAAAGTCCCGAAATGTTTCGGCCGTATTTCCTGTGCCGCAGTAGGCTCTGCATCTTTGAAAGGGAAACCTTTTGAGGTTTGGAAATTGCTTTCCGGGCCCGAAATGTCTTCGGAACGTTCGAGAAACGGGCCGCTGAATTTTGTGGTAATGGTTTTGAATGTGCCATGACACTGACTGGCGGAAAGTTAAAAATAACAATAAATTTTAAACGTTTATTTTAGAGAAATCTTTCAGGTAAAGATTGCCATGATCGCATGAAGACACAGATCGTACCGCAACATTGGCCGCGACTAAAAAATAATATATTATGCAATGTTATGCTAATACATGTGAAAAATGTTATGTGCCTTATCAATAGAAAACGCACTTTCGCCGCATTTTGATCTTTGTTAGCGTTATATCTCTGCTGCAATATGAGGAACACGATAAGACATAAAGTTGAAATTTTTTACCGCGTAAAATGTCTAATTCTAAAACTTAAAAATTTAAGGCTACAAATAAATTCACGATGTGTTTAGTCGGTGCCATTTAAAACGCTTAAGTGCGTTGGAGACATTGGCGGCAATACTTATGTTACAAACCTAACCTGAAAGAGTCTTAGAATCTGATGCTTTTCCAGATATGTCACAGACCGTAGAAAAGGGTCATCTTCCATTGCATTTATTTCGCTTGTGCCTTTTTCGCCTTTTCCAGCGCCTACATCGCTTTCAAGACAAGTATCCAATAAATCTTCGACGCGTTTTCTTTCGTCAGTCTCGACACTGGCTTCGGTAGAATCCGAATATGATGGACTCGCCGATCCAGAATGAATACTCGACACATATTTATTTTGATTCCCAAGATGAGAGCTGTCGAGTTCAAGTCGTGGTCCTGTGGAACCCAAAACGTATTCTCCCATATGGAATTCACCTTCTGCTGTTCCTTCTAATAATGATGTATTCCTTTCATTGTTGTTGTCGCGGTTTATAGTTGACGACAATGAATCTGACAGTGAATTTTCACTCATGACTTTCGGTCATAATTTTTACAAATCGCCCCGGCCCGGAGACATAAAACTGGAGAGGAATGTCACTGTTTGAAGGAACAAAAATGTATTTCTGCTAAATCTGAATTGTTTTTTTTTCCTGATGCTAATAGGACAATCAAGTGACCGCTACCATGACAACGAGTCTGGAAGAGTCGTTCTGGTACACTTGACTTCACCATATTGTTCTGAACCAATATCGGTTTTAAAACTTCAACTTACGGGTTATAACCTTCATAACACATCAACCTCGACCAACCAAATTGTCAAATAGTCTGCTATACGCACCATTTTGAGATGTTATCACAAAGGATGTCATTACGTCATCTTCTCTTTTCGAAGTCTGTGGGTTCTCTAACGTTCTCAGAGTTTGTAAACCGATACCGTATGAGACGGGGCCCATGGCCTATAAGTTCTTATCTGAAAACTGACCATTTTGAGATGTCATTACAAAGGCAGCACTTTCTCCTCAGTTATTTAATGAGCCCGAGTTTGTCCAGCTGGAGTTTGAACACTGAGCCTCAGCTACGGTGGTCCGGTACTCCTCCGACTTAGTCAACCAGTCAACGATCTCCTCTTTGGGCAGGGAACCTTGTTTCCAACACCTTGTTTGATTTGCTTTGCCTGCAGAGGACACTGACGAACTCACACCACGGTGTCTGTCAGTGCGTGGGCGTGTGTGGTCTAGCCTAATGTTTCACTTGTACCTGAATTGGGTTTTGAACAGCAGGGCAGCTGCAATTTGCATGACCTGGAAAAGTCACCCAGAAAGCGTAACAAGACAGAGAAATCACACAATTTTGCTCATTGTTTTCATAGTTTATTTTCGCCGCGTCTTTACTACAGTTATTGTTGTTTAAGCAATCCTTTCAAGCCATTTTTCCAGTGCAGTCAAATCCGCTGGTCCATCGGTTTGTCCCTTAGCACTGCACTCTGCGAACTCAACTTTCACCGGTAACACGTGACTGAACTCAAAATCCTTGTCTTCCTTCCCGACAAACACCGCAGTGCTAGTTGAGCCGCCATCTTGCCCTTGCAGGGCAGCGGCACGTGTGATGCGCAAAGTGTTACTGAAAGCAGAAAAATAAAAAGTAATTTGAATGAAAAAAAGAAAAAAAAAAGACATAGGCAGTAAAATAAATTAATCACATTTGTAGCCGGTTTCAAGCGTGTGAAACCCATCTGACACCTTGGTTGCCTGAGGCTTTTCTTGCTCTGTTAAGTCTGTTGTGACTTTGCCTCTCATGACGCTAATACCCTTTCGCACGACGAAAATAATTCAAGTACCAAGGGTACCCATTTAAACGAGTCACAGTTTTAATTCCAAAATAAGGCAGTTAGCAAATACCATTCGTCAATTAACAGAAAGCTGTCTTGTTATTGACCATTTAATATCGTTGAGCCGTTCTTACATTTCCTTTTCCAGTTGAGACTTTATCACACTCTGGGACTTGGCCATTGTAAGGTCTGGAAAAATTAACAAGTTATTTAGTGCAAATTAAAACCAGAACTTTGACGACTGCCTGCCAAGAAGACTTAAGGAAATAAGGAGATTTCACGAGATCAAATGCATATCACTGCTTGATACCCCATACTGACCTTGTTTGTTGCAAACAACAAGAATGGTTGCAGAAGACTTGGATAAATATTTGTCACTGAGAATGTCATACATTATTCTGTAATATGAAAAAAAATACATGCACCATAAATTGGAAGCCCAAATGAGGAACTTAAAATTTGTCTTCAACTCACTCTGCCACATCTCGCTGTTCTCGTGGAAAGTTGACGCTGTCAACAACAAACAAGATTCCCCTGAGAAAAGACAAATAACCAATTTCAGGAAGATGTGATGTTGACAGTGGAAAATCTAGTAACCACTTTGAAAGAAGTGTAAATTATCCATCCCCACTATTAGAACCCTTTGTGTCCACTGCAAATTCACTGACCCAGGAGAGATTGATACTGAGGTTCTTTATCAAATAATTTATTATCTTTTGCAATGTCGAACATGGCTCCTCTATGCTAATGGTGTTTCAACTAACCTTGCTTGGGTCTTGTATTGTTCTAAAAACCTTGATCGAACTCTCTCATGGCCTGGTAGATCTATCAAGTCAAGTGCCCTCCCGCTCTGGCAAACAAATTGAGATTAATGGCTATTGAAACTGGAAATACGCCTGTACAATAAAAGTTGGCAGCAGACACATAGATTATGTCGACTGAAATGCAATAGTTTGCCCATTCTCGAGCCAAAACTATTGTGTAGCTAATCTTTGTTGGTGCATTTCAATTTTCATCTGCTGAAGCATCCCTAAGCAAACACAGACATTAAAGGAGTCAGACTGTACTGATGCTGAAAGACCTTTTGAAACATTACATTTTGACACCAATAAGAAGGAAAACTTCAGCAATACATCATAAGCTGTTACTAAAATATCCACCATTAGCAGTCTGGCAGTGGGATCCATTTTTGCCTTCCTTTTGGGGCAGTGCACAAGGTATCTGGAAGGCTTGCATGTCCCATCCAGAGACCCAGAGGCATTTCCCACTTTTTTGAATAAAAAAAAAAAAGAATAGGAGTACCATTGGAATTGATTGATTGATTGATAGATTATCAAACATGCAGAACAAATACTAAGATTACCTTGCTTCCTTTTAATTTGTAGGAATCTTTGTTTTCTTTTATTGATGTGTGAGTCATGACATACTTTCCACTAGAGAGCTAATGAAAAGAAAGAAGACAGTACCGATCAAATGCATCTGAAGAAAACTACGATTTCCACAACTCAGAAACCATTTTCTTATTTTTCTTAGAAAATAAAGTATGTATAATTCGCTGACCAATTTGTCCATTTTTTTCCAGTGATTAAAACACAAGTGACATCAAGCTGACTTTGTACTTAACATCTGATGAATTTCAAATGACTGTGCACATTATTGAGAACCCTACTTTGCAATTTATCGCTTTGCATTTTCTTTTTCAACTACAATACTTCACATGCACAACTTTAAGGGGATGGACAAGAACCAACACTGATCTAGGAAAGAGTAGGGAACATAGTTCCTTGTGTTTTGTCAGGCGGGAAGGGATGATGTATCAGACAAGGAAAAAGATTTGGATACACCCCTTGTTAATGTCCCTTTTAGATGAAAAGCATGCATGTACAGTCTGATGATGCCGTGCAAGACTTACCCTGCTAAATAGCAGTGTTTTTCCTGAGTCTGTAAGGCCAATCAACAGTATACTGCGACCTCGAGAGTGACTTTTACCAAAAATGAAATATAATGCTGAAAGAAAATATTGCTGTAGTTGAAAAATTAAGACTGGATGATTACATAGATGTTAAAATTCTCTTTATGGACGTTCCTTGTAAATAACCTGCCAACCTACTTAAAAATCCTATGCCACACAATCAGATTTTTTGAGAATTTTTCTGTTTTCGTCCAGTCGATTTCCCAACACGTCATACTTCGAATCTTTGTCAGAGCACTCACGATCATAAACTATTCCGGAAAAATAAAAGATATCTTTATTACCAACCTGTAGTTAGGATGACAATAAGAGTGGCAATAAGAATGCCATAGAGTGTTGCATTTGGGCTTTCAAACAACTCAATGACCAAAGAACGAACATTGGTCGCCATCTTAGAAAAAGATCATGAGCCCGCGATCATTGTAGCTTCATGTATTATATATTGTGGAGTCTCGGTTACTGACATCCCGACACGTCTAAAGGACCCTCGATTTTGAATAATTTTACTGAAATCGTTCAGTTCCTTTGGTCATGTACTACACTGCAACATTCAATATCATGAAAACAATCCGAGACTTTAAGTGTAAAAAGAAATCAATAAATACAAGAGAAAAAGTGTGTGAAAATGTCATCATGAAATAAACACTCAGCGTGAACTCCGGGTTTGGAGGCATCAAAAGATTACTTAAGATTGGGTAATTGTTTTTGGTGTTTAATCGGGGTAAGGAATGCAGCTACACCTACTGCAGATGTAATTGGATGTATGTGCTTCAGAGCCCCTTTGCACTCAGCAAAACATCACCCCAAACCTCAGACAGTGATTACCACCACAACTTTGAGTTAACGAAACACAGTTTTATTTCATCATCTAATATTGATGCAATCCTCAACAATTTCAAATAGCTTATAATGTTTTCCACTCCGATAAGCAATATCATATGCTGATTCATTCTGCATATTAAGCAAGGTGGCATCCAGCCATCGGTTACATAACAGTAACTGTAATACTGTGGTTCCTCCAACTCCACTGGCAGCAAAATGGAGTGCAGTTTGTTTGCCATTGGTTTGTGCATTAATATCAGCACCATTCTGTAAGAGCAAAGAGGCAACGGCTGTCTTTCCTGTCAAGAGGAGTAGAAAACAATGTTAAGTGCATTTCTGTCTTCAGTGCAAGGCAATGCATCCAAATTACTGTGCAATTAATTCTCAAGTTAACCACTGACATTTTTATTTAAAAGGCATGCAGCAAGGGTAACCCTGACTGAACAAGGTACTGATGACTTGTCAACAGGGAGGAATTGATGAATTGTTCCACAGATTTAAACATAGTTACCCCATCTGCAAGCACAGTGCAACGGTTGCCAGCCGTCATCTGTCATTGACCTCACATCTGCACCTCTTTCCAGAAGAATCCTGACCACGTCCAAATGGCCATTGTAACAAGCTCTGTGAAGCGGTGAATATCCGTCCTCGTCTTTACAATTGATAAGTGACGGTTCTACGTTTAATATCTCCTCTACACGACCCACTATTCCGTTCTCACACGATTCAAGCATAAGATTAGGTGATGGTGAAAATTCTTGATCTAAATTATCTTCCCTTATTTTTGGCAGCTCGTTACTTGTGTCCGCTTCATGGTCATCGTCATACGGAATCGACGCAGGAAGAAAATCTACGACATCAGGTTTTGGCTTGTTAGCGTGAATTTCTATACGGTTTTTCCCCTGAGCTCCTCTTTCCTCGTCACCGGAATCAACGTCTGACATGACTGATCTACGTATGCCGTTGATTACCATTCGCCATATTGAAAACTAGTTCCCAGTTTCTCCACAGGGCAACCATTCTCACTTTGTCTTTCTATTTACACGCTCAGGTAAACATCGAACACAAAACCCCTCAAATCGCTGAAATTCGTCGTTTTAAGCCACAAGGACAACAATACACATCATCCCAGGTAAAAATACGTTTATTATGATATAATATGTGATTGTGATAGCAGTACATGACGATATCGTGGATTTCAGCGATTTTATATGAAAGATAGAGAGAACAACTGCTACATAGTTTGTATGGGCTTCCTGTGGTTCCTCTGCCTATACACGTCAGTTGGAGCCAAAATCAAAGCAAAGGCAGAATGTTTGGATTTCTGTTTTTCTTTCAATATTTTATTTTCTGTAAGCAGGAAACAATCCCAGCAGGTCACCTTCAACCTTTAGGATCACACAGGCCACCAGAAGGTTCGGTGGAGTCCATTAAACGGGTGCCAACTCCTCAAGATTTTTATAACGATTACGTGTTAAAGGGGCAGCCAGTTATAATGAAAGGGGCTGCTAGGTTATCACCGGGCTTTCAGCACTGGACAGACAGCTATTTAAGGTAAGTTCTTTTTCACTTTCTATTGATTTATTGTAAAATTCACTTTTTATTATCATTTGATGAGCTGCGTTGAATACTTTTGCATTTTAATTTGAGCCTGCCAGTCGTGTCCCAGTGTATTTCGAAAAAAAAAAAAAACACTTACAGGTGCTTTTGTTTTATTGTTCGTCAGTAACGAGGAGGTCATTCCAAATACAACGGAGCTGAGAACATTGACTTTGTTTAATGAGTCAGTGCTATTTTTAGCTTTGTGAATTAATGTGTACAACAGCTGGTACATGTGTATAAATTAATATTGTTTCAAAATGAATGCAGCATTTAATTTATCAAAAGCCCACAAGAGAGAGCATGATGGGATGATGGAATAATTTTCTAGAGGGGTGGGAAGAGAGGAAAAACAGGAAGACTTCTTTGCTTTGATCATGAGGGATAGAAAAAAAATTGATACAGTTGTTCAAAGCAAGAGGAGAACAATCACTAATTGAGGAAAAGATACATGCTCTAGATATGCCAAGCTAATGTCCTATTGACTCTATTTTGGAATTAGAATTTTTTTCTTTATGCATAAACTTTAGAAGGCCTCAAACTTCATGCAAACACAATATTCAAGAGTTAATTTACTTTGAATGGTAAGTTTAAAAACCTCCAATGAGGAATTACCAGAAAATCTATTTGTATTATAGAAAACTGCCCACCAAAATGTACCCTAAGATATTTTTATTGTAAATCTTTAACAGGATAAAGTATGGAGATGTTGTTGTAAAAGTGGACTTTGGCAAAAAGGAGAATAGAGCTAAAGCAGCAGATCTTATGACACTAAAAGAGTTCTTGAAAACCTACAATGATTCAGATCAATACTTAGTTGACAGTCTTCCTCAGGAAATGTGGGAAGAATTCTTTCTTCCATCTTGTCTTTTGTGTGGAGGATTTACATCAAGATTACAGGCAAGAATCTTTGCTCACACTAATTTGAATAAGAGTCTATATAAGTAAGTTTCAGATGATAATATCATTTGGAGTGTTATTTTATGGATCAATTGGACAGTATCTTGGTTACCCACTGGACGTTGGCTATGATGACAATTAATAATTATATTAATATTAATGCTAATGCCTATGCTGTTGTTGTTCATGTTGATATTAACATTGGTAATGATAGTGATGATGATGATGATGATGATGAGGACAATGACGAGGATGATGATGATAACGATGACGATGATGATGACGATAATGATAATCATGTTGATAATAGTAAGGATAAGGATAATAAATTATAAAAATTATAATTATCAGTAAAAATCTGTAATTTTGTTAAATTGCAAGTAAATTTCAGCTAATTGTCCCTTCTGGCTTGGTGTGGTTTCCTGCAGGTGCCAAGTGGGAAACAAAGCTAAGTTATCATCCCCACCCCACCCCCCCTCCAGATGGATTTAGATGGCAGTCTCCCTGTACAAATGAATAATTGTTCTGGTACTTAAGTTTCTGCGATGCTTTGCTTTTAGGATGCATCTTTGTGGTTTAGCAGTGGAGGCTCCAAGTCTTTCCTTCATATGGACACAGTGGACAACATCAACTGTGTGATGAGTGGAGTCAAGGATTGGTTCATAGTGGACCTTGTACATATGCTATTGTTGTTTTCTATTTTTCTCCCATTATTTATTTTCTTATTAAAAGAGATTTCTTAAAACATAAAACTATAAAAGTTAGAGATAACAAGTTAAACCGACGTTTCGGAGTAGACATCACTCCATTATCAAGGTAAAAATGTTCTATGATGCTAAAATTACAGTATTAAAAACGATTGACGCTAGGAATTAACATAATAAGCACGTGCGAAATTGGCTATAAAAATACTTTAGCACGAATGGAATCCGATTGCACATTGAGGCTAGGCTTAAGTGTTCTTATAAATAACATTTCAAACACTAAGCAGTCAAATTTGTTTTTACATTTTTTGAGCACCTCAAAACGTTTAAGCAGGTCCCGAGGGATCGTCCCGTGTGCGTTCTTATAGTGTCTGGCAATGGCCGAGGACTGTTGTTTATGTCCCTTTACACGATTGTGTAAATGTCCGCGTGTGTAGCCTACATAACCTTCATCACAAAGGTCACATTGAAATTTATATACAACACACTGCTGATTTATGATCGGCGGCTTTGCCTCTTTCACTTTCAGTTCCT
>BLFK01000191.1:387138-433215 GCA_014634185.1 Astreopora myriophthalma
AATCAGCAGTGTGTTGTATATAAATTTCAATGTGACCTTTGTGATGAAGGTTATGTAGGCTACACACGCGGACATTTACACAATCGTGTAAAGGGACATAAACAACAGTCCTCGGCCATTGCCAGACACTATAAGAACGCACACGGGACGATCCCTCGGGACCTGCTTAAACGTTTTGAGGTGCTCAAAAAATGTAAAAACAAATTTGACTGCTTAGTGTTTGAAATGTTATTTATAAGAACACTTAAGCCTAGCCTCAATGTGCAATCGGATTCCATTCGTGCTAAAGTATTTTTATAGCCAATTTCGCACGTGCTTATTATGTTAATTCCTAGCGTCAATCGTTTTTAATACTGTAATTTTAGCATCATAGAACATTTTTACCTTGATAATGGAGTGATGTCTACTCCGAAACGTCGGTTTAACTTGTTATCTCTAACTTTTATAGTTTTATATTTATTTTCTAGTTATTTAATTTTTCAAATGTAGCCTGGAGTGCTGGAGTCTTTTTAGTTACCTTAGGAGCACTCGATAGTTCACTGGGCCACCGTGTTAGATTTGAGGTAGATGGGGATTGGGTGAAGTGAGAGAAAACAAGCGTTTCCCCTCCCCTCCCCTCTCAGTCCCCTTACCTATTGCCTACCCCCTTCACAGCAATTACTTTCTCCCCCAAACCTTTGTCTGCTTCAAAGATCCAAGATATTGGCGAAACAACCGAAATTGCACTGGCTAAAATATGCCTGCATTGCATTCTACTTGAAGTGCTGATCAAGCGTCCAGTTGCCAAGATGAAGTTTTTTCGGCATTTTAGGATCACAGCAAGTTAATTGAACTGGATCATGGTGAGGGTGACTACTGTGGGGCAAATGTTGACAAAATTGATATGTTCAAGTATCCAGGCTTACAGAAGCTTCCTTGGTGGTCTGCGCATTTGGAGTCTGGCGACTGCTTATATCTACCCTATGGGTGAGCGTTTGAGTTTGAAACTTCTTAAAATTAACACCCGGCTGGATGTCATTGAGCCAATTGATAAGTTGGCTTTATTCCAGTGGTACAGGGAAATGAAGATTGAGGCACCAAAGCTCATGTCAGTTAATTGCAAATTAAATGAGGACCTCCTTTAATTTATGACGTAGTTAAACCTTCTCCAAGTACTGTTAAGAACTGCTTTCAGTGAAAAATGGCCGGCTTTGATGTTTTAACTTCTAGATGGGCTCATCAAGTTACATCTCATTTGCGTAACCTTGCCGTTAACATTTGGTGGACTCCACTCAACAGTTTCAACTCAACTGACTGTGAAGGTACTGTGACAAATGTGTGAACAAATTTTACCTATCACAATGTTTTTACGCGTATTGAGTACCAAATAAGATGGTCTTAAGTTATATTTAATTTTCACAACTGTGTTCACGATGTTTCCGTTTTACACACGGGGGACATCTCTGATTTAGAAATAGGATCGTGAAGGTCTCGCAACAGGTCTCAGTTTTATAAAAACCAGTGATTTCAACGTATTTTTGTTCTAGTAAAGCCAGAAAGCGTCAGCAATTTATCCGCTGCAAAATTGAGCAACTTCAAGTTCACATACGGGGAACATCACAGGTATGGAACTGACCAAGAAATATTTTCTAACACAGGTCATTTAAAGTCTTCCATTTAGTCATTTTCATCTTTTTTGTTCCATATTAAAGGGGAAGCACTTATTGTTAGTGATATGTGTTTGGGGAACACAGTTTTGCTTAGCGGTCGTTTTCTTTCTAAAACTGGGCACGATAACAGAACGATGACAGCTTACGAGGATAAGGAGCGAAAACCTCGCAGAAGCAGGAGGAGAAAGGGCGGAAGTTTCGTGACGTGTTGTCGCTCGTTATCATTTCAGGTTCATGGCCCTACAGGTGATCAGAGAGCATGGCGGGTCTGTTTCACTTGAACTCGCCAGTTCTCTAATTGTGGTAAGACAAAGCTTTCACTTTATCTACTGTCCATTTTTCACCATTTTTTTTCTAGACCTGATGTGTATGTTTGTTCACTTAATTTCGTTTCCGAATGAACCAATCAGGTCTCGATCTGCCGCAGGGGCTAAGCCCGGGAAACAACGGGAAACGTGTTCGAGTAAGTGATATTTGCGTTTGATTCTCATTGGTTGAGATTTTTTCGACCAATCGCTAAGAAACAATGCGAAGCAATCACGAAATGATCAATTTAAACCAAGCTGTGGTGTATATAGAACTTCGTTGTCTTCGGTTTTGATCGATAGCCTCCTTAACCTACTGTTCTGTCAATCATTCATCTAGGCAGAACACACAGGAGAAAGACTTATAGGCCGAGAGGTAACTATTTGTCAGATTTCGAAATTACCCTCCTATTCCTAAATAAAAAACAAAACAAATGTAATCAGTGATAAGTTGTTGCCAACGTTATACGGAGTAACAGCCGTTCTATGATAGAATAAGGGATGGATTTTGTAGGATAAATCTCTTGAGGATTGGGTTTGCTGTTTGTTTGCTTGTTGCGTACAAGTGGTTTTCGATTTAGCGTTATAAAACCAAAGCTCGAGACTCGTTGCTCTGGGTACAATGAAATAAGCCAGCAGGAAATCTTATGTAATACATGCAGTCGGCGCTAAGGGATAACGTGTTACCTTCTCTAAATAAAGTTGATTGTTGCTATTATTATTATTATTATTATTATTATTATTATTATTATTATTATTATTAGTGGTTTTGTTGTTTCGGTTCTTAGGTACCAGGCCTATCACCAGGCGTAGGAGACTCGACACCCAACTGAGACTTGCCGAAGAGATGCTAATTTGGTTAATAAACATTAATTTTGATACAATTACAGCAATTTTCAATGCTCGATAAAGACCAGGATGGCCAACTGACTGAAGATGACGTCATATCAATACCTGCCGACATACTTGAAGCTGCGTTTAGACATACGCCGCCGGGTGAGGTAAGGGATGCAAACTAATTCCTTTTCGTTCAACTGCCTATTTTTTGTGGAAAACCAAAACCTGGTCAATTTAACGTGAAGTAACTGTTTAGTAGTTGCTTCCTTGAGGGGCCCTTGGCATTTAAGCGCGAGGTACCATGCGAACATGCATTTTTTGCATGGTCTGTGTGCAAGCTTTTATTTGGATTGTCACAACGTCGGACTTGATACGCAGACTCAAAACTGGAAAGACGACCGAGCACCTCCTGTAGACGAGACAATAGATTGTTTCAATGATCATCATGTGTTCTGGGTTTTCTAGATAAATCTCCGCGGTGAATATTTGCGCCGAGATCCCAAGGTTATGGCCTTGTTAGATTCGGTTGACCAACAACCACCATTTGTTGAAGAATTCCTGCTGAGGGACGGTAAAACTCTCGAAGATTATCAGAGATTTCTTACCGAACACTCCAATGAACTGGACCAAGCAGTAAGGGAATTTCTACAAGACAAACTAAACCGTGATATCAAGAGCGAGACCACACATCAACATACGGAATTCTAATTCGAAGGGAGAGGTGATGTACAGTAGTTCGGTTAGTTTTTAGACGTCGACTTTAATATGACGATTTATTTATTTATTTATTTATTAAAGGGAACACAAACTGTAAAATAAATAAACTAAAGGCAACTAAAATGTGGTCCCCTTGTTTAGTACTAGGATAAAACGATGAAATCAATGAGCGCTTGTTGTGTCTTGGTTTGTGACATTGATTTGTTGAATTATTCCGCTGTTCCCAACTAGTTTTACCCTCATCTAATGTCCAGCTTTATTCACAGACTAAAAGAGAATTTGATTCTCAGTACTCAGAGTGAACCAAAGGATGACATACTTTGCAAGTTCCTGTTTCAACTTCAAGCAGATTAAACCAAGGTTTCTCTCCCAGCTTTTTGCATTTTCTTGGCGATGTCTTTGACAAACGTATCAATTGTTGAGTTGCCCGTTTTTAAGTCACCTTTTCGGGAAACTGGTGGGCTTTCAGTCAAGGGAATGTCCTTCAGAAGTTTGTTGACTGTTTCACTGCTGACTTTCGTGACAGTATTGTTAAATGTAACCAGGTTTGAGCTGGTTCGCCGGCTGTGGACTTCGTCCGCATAATTAGCTCCACTGCGTTTTCGTCGGCACATTCTGTAGATTGCCTTGAATTCGTCCCTCATTGTTTTGTCAAATAATGAGTAAATGACTGGATTAACGGCGCAGTTGGCAGCGGCTAACATTAGCCCTAAATGAACCAACCACGAAGGCGGTGCCTTGTGAGAAAACAGTTTAAATGTCGTACCTATAGTGTAAGGTAACCAACAAAACACAAATGCGCCGATAACAACTAGCACTGTTCGTAAAACTGCGCTCTGCTGCTTTTGGCGAGCTGCTTCTTCTAACGGAGTGCTCTGAGAACGATTCTTCATAAAGCGCGCGCTAATTTTCGAGCGGTAGAAAATAATAGCGTAGACCACAATCATTGAAAGTACCGGAAGAGCAAAAGCGAGACCTGCTAAACCCAGCGTATACAAAGTGTTTTTTAGGCCTTCTGCTTGCCAATTGGGTTTGCACGAGTTGGTGATGGGGTCGTGTGTGATCTCTCCCCAGCCTACCAACGGCACCGCGGCCCAGAATACGGAGTGGGCCCAAGCAAAGACGATTAGCCATGTTGCCCATTTCTGCGTAAACGCATCCTTTGCTCTGTAATGAAAAGGTTTGATGACAGCGCTTAAACGATCCAAGCTGATAAGGAAAAGTGTCATAATGGAGACGTTGAGAGAAGTTGAAATCACCGCAGAAAATGCGTAACACAGTAGACCTCCCATGTGCCATTGCTGGCGGAAAGCGACGGCGACAAGCACAGGGGCGCAGAATATCCCTACGAAAATAAAAGGCACGTTAAGAGATGAGCATCTAGAGAAAGGAGCTCTAAATGAACAAATCATGCTATGACGCGTAACCGGGCCTAACAAGAGGGCGTGAGGCAACGGGACCGGCTCAGGGCTGAGTCCCATTAGTTTCGGATCGACTTGACGGTAACACATGTTTTCCGGAAATACGCTTAGTTTTAATGATACATGGACTCACTCCCTGCGAGGGAGAACTTTCTCCAGATACCAGATACCACGCAGCTGTTTACAACCTCTAATTTCATTGGTTCTGGTTAGGACGTAGCTCTATTGTTTTTACGGTTAGGGTTCATTGTTCCTGTTGTTTGTTTGAATGGTTCTATTGTTTTCTGAGCTAATCGTGTGAGCTGTTGTAATAGCTTCGTACTGACCCGAAGTTTCCTTTGGTTTCAACAAATGACTACTTTCAATTCGTACTGGAATAAAGAGAGTCATTTCTCTTGAGAAACTCATCTTCACGGATTTATAGGCTTTCTGAGAAAGAAGAATATCATCCACCATTTGATGTAGTGCCACAATGGACAAAGCTAAAGGAAGGATTCAAATATTTCGAGCGGAACGGAAAGCTTGTGTGTTCCCGTGACAAATCATCATTGTTCGAAAAGGAAAAGCGTGATTACTGCTTGCATTGAAATACGCGAAATTTGATTTAATTAGCAGTTACGGGTGTAAGGCCGGCCACAACGGCAGTGGTTTGCTTATATCAGGGAATTCGGTTGTTTTCGGTTGTTGTTTTGTTTGGATTGCAAGTAAAAAATAGTTCGTGACTGTCCGCGCTGAGCTCATTGACCTCATTGGCGTAATGTACTTCATGAGTTGTGCAAGATTGTCATGAATAAGTTTACTCAATAATGATCTTCCAATTAACAGGCGACGCGACTTACTTTTAATTACAACAAATTTCTTTCGCTTTATTTTACTTACCCACAAGAAGGTCTCCAAACGAAAGGCTTCCATAAAACTTGATCGTCGATGACCTCCGCCGTTTTTTCATCACAACACAAGCCAACACTAAGCCATTTCCGATAAGAGTCGTTAGACTTAACAAGGTCCAAAAGATCACCTGGAATGCTTGCCAGCCTTTGGATATCGGCTCTTTTTCAGGTATCTCTAAAGTCCTGAGTTCTTGTGTTAGATTGCCGGAATCGTCCTCCATGTGAACTTTCTTTTGAGCGAAAAAAACAGCGTTGTTTACGAGGAGTGATCAAGACACAAATAAAGCACTGACATGACTTGCATTAAGAGATAAATGCATGTACTCAATGAACCGAAGAGCGTATCATTGCATATCCACCGGAAATATCTCGAATGTTCATTATGAGTGGCAGATGACGTCACGTGCGACACGGCGGAGTAACAAATTTGCCGTCGATTGAAATATTTTGAAAAATTGCACTTGTAAGGACGTAAACTGGCTTCACACGAAGATAACATATATTAGAAGACCGAGGCTCGCGATCTTCGTGTGCACTGAGCCAGTCTTTAAAATGTCCTCTTTAAGTCTTTTCATGCTTATACAATCTTATTACGGTATAATCTTCAGTTGTATATCACAACCCTGAAACGGGTCTTTTTTTCATGGCTAGGTTGTTATCGAGAGAAAATCATTGGTAATGCAGCAGTCGATAACAGCGGAAATAGTATGTAAATGAGGGGACAAAGTTGACTAATTGATATCCAGACAGGTGCTACCCCATTTCGTAAACAACCAACAAAACACCTGTTTCCTTTCTTTCGTCCGCTTTTTTTTTTGGCAAAAGTTTTGGTTTTTATCCTGAATGATATTGCGATAAAATACATAATGTCATCCGAAAGTGCTGTGAAAGTCACCCCAGCGTCCAAAAAGGACCAACTTTAATGGATTTATCAAACCTGCCATGATGTACAGTAGCGTGGTAGGGACAGCTGCAGCACTGACTGTCTCCAAAGGATTGTTAAGTTGTAAAATGGGCGCAGGATAATGCTTGGATTTTTCTGCCTGGCTTGGCGTAATGGTGAGAGAACTAGCCTCTCACCAATGTGTCGTGGGGCCCGTTTCTCGAAGGTCCCGAAAAGTTAGTTAACGGGCTCGAAAAGCAATTTGAAAAACTATATAAAATCTGGTCTGTTAACATGCTTTCAAGATAGGAAAGAGTAAACCAGTGTTAACGTTTCGCGGCTTAAAACGTCTTCCTTTTCAGGATACAGACGGATCTTGTGGAACCCGAACTGACGCCCGAAACGTTTCGGGGCTTTCGAGGAAGGCGCCCCTGGGTTCGATTCCGGACTCGGTGTCATTTGTGGCTTGAGTCTGTTGGTTATCTACTCTTCTTCGAGAGGCTTTTCTCCAGGTACTGGGGACCTCTGTATAGTGTCCCCAATTAGTTCCCCGCGCTAAATACATTTGACACTTAAACAAAGCTCATTATTTGGGCGGAGGAGGCCAAGTTATAGTTCCGACAGGGCTAAGACCGTAATAGCCCTGTAATGGACTTTTCCAAAACCTTTAAGGCCCCTAGTTTAATTTGAGACGAAAAGGGCATCTTTGAGAGCGTTAAGGAAAAGGTCTGGCCATGAACGCAAATGCCGAGAAATCGGCTTTTTTCGGCCACCTTAGCATTTAGCCCGAAATGAGCAAAAAGATGGCAGGGCCGTACATAGCTGCACTCGGCTGTACACAGCTACACAGTTGTGTACACAGCTGCACTGGGCTATATACGCGGATACATATGGATACGCACAGTCAAACAGATCTACACGGGCACATGCTGGATTATACCGAACTTTAAAGGGACATACAGGGCCGTATATCGGTAGCAGTTTATCAACTTTGGCAAATACTCATGCGCTAATTATTCAAACCGGACTTCCGTCGTTCCCAGGACCTCCCCTTTGCTTTGGATAAAAAGTTGCAAACTGGGAACTACGTAGGCAAATAAAAATGGTGGTCATCAGACAATGTCAAATGATACTAGTCTTCCAAAGTTGTCCTTCGTGTTCCATGAAGTCAAGGAATATTTCAAAAATTCCCTCTTTTCTTTGAAGGTACATTTTGTTTATTTCGAGTTAAAAATTCTACCACACACACTGTGCAGTAATTCATTGCAGTTTCATTTACAACCTTGGAGCTTGGAGTGAGATAATCGATGACTTGAGAATTTACCAAAAGATAAGCTTTACACACGTGCAGTACGCAGAGAGGATAGACAAAGATATTAGTGTCTAATGACGAGATTATCTCCTTGGGGTCAATGACAGAGTCTGTAGATTTTATGGAAACTGTGCGTGTGAAAGTTAAGCTTATTATTAAGTTAAGCTTTATTATTAACTGAACTACGGATATCAGATTTTCAGCATTTTCATTGGCTCGCCGGACACAGGCTATCAGTTCATATACCTGCTGTACCTAATATGGTCAAGGAAGGTGTCAGCAATGAAACGAGCTGCTCTGAGAAAAAATGGCAGACAAAAGCTGTTTTTAATGAAACATTTAAAGTCATTTAATATTAAAATAATATTAACATTTAATATTTAAAGCCGTTTTCAATAAAACAATTTAAAGCTGTTTTTAAATAAAACAATTATTCTACTCTGGCTTGCTGTATATAAAATGATTATAACCAACTCGGCACTACGCGCCTCATTGGTTATCTATCACTTCATATCCAGCGCACCCTTGTAGAATCATTGTTAATTATTATGTGCTTAAGCTGAATACAATTTATAGACATGTGATATAATGTATAATAGAGAATATATGAAATCTCATATATTTGAAATATGGATATGAAATACTTTGAAGTTAGAGTGATCGCAGTTAAAGGAGCATGCTCAAGCAGAGTGCATTGCAGGCAAGGCTGCCATATTGAACATTTCCTGTATTACAGAAAAGGGCAACTTTCCTTATTTTAATGTGATACTCAAACCTATGATCATGTGATGATAAAGTAGAGCAAAATAATTATTGCTTCACCTCAAAGTTATGTCTTTTGACAAGGCAGGAATCCTGTTATGATGTGACTGGTTGGGCTAAAGAGTTTGATTGTTTGCTGGAAGCACTTGGCTCTCCTCCACTGTGTACTGTTGTGCGAGTAAACAGTTTGAAAACAACAGTTGATGATGCTCAGAAACAGCTGCAGTGCATTTTGGATCAGGTCTGTTCAACCGCATTTTCTTGGAGATTAAATTACCAAGCACTTCTGCAGTGATTTAGATATTATTTTTTGCTGAGAAAACCTTAATTTGACGTGTATTGCAACATTTACAAGTGTTTTAATGCCGGGGCTGTTAACCACATAGTAAATTCATAGAGATCTATGTCTCTAAATTGATGTGAAATTAATCGGACCAGCATTTGTTCAGGTTGAGTCATATCTGCCTTTATCACAGGTGGCCATTTTGAGTCCCGAGAGACTGAAAACCTTTTTCTAACCAACATGGCCACCTTGTGATAAAAGCTCATTGTCTTGGGAACTTGCTGTTACCAGTTACTAAAAATGTTATAATGCTGCTTTGATCAGGAGGACAGATCTAGGAAACGACAGGACCATTATTACAAAGTGAGAAAACATCCCACACTGAGCGATGTATTGATGATTGATGGTTCAGGTCCTCATGTTGATCTTGTGCCTGTTGAGAAGGAGATCATTGTTGATTTACGCTGTGGCGCAGCAGTGCTGAGAGGAGCAAACATTTATGTGCCTGGTGTCCTGGCTGCCCATCCCTGTGAGTATGTAGAACATTGTTCCTTGTTCCTAAAAAATCTATACTTTTCAAATTATGATGATTGGAATCCTAGGGTAAGAATGGACAGAGTTTAGTTTTAGTCTGGTTTTCATACAGCTATGTTGCATGAAAAAAGCCAGTTCTTTACTATTGTCAGGGGCATAATTACTAAGTAATTGTGTTAATCATTAGGTATAAACAGAGGTGACTTAGTATCTGTCTATGCTGATTTGTATGGCAAATGTCGCAAGGGTCTCACCAAGCCTTTTGATGGAGAGAAACTTTATCTTGGAAATGGAATTTCTGTGCTTGACAGGAAAGATGTATTCTGTTCGCAACAAAATTTCAGGTAATAGAATTATCTTTTTTGGTCATCGTTTGTTCAGTCAGCATTCCAGTTACGTTCTTGAGGCGGTTGCCAACGGGGAATCTGAAGGGGTCAAGCTGGGGTGAATACCAGGGGATCTCTCTACATTTTTCTGAAGTGTATCACTTGATTTGTCATGTCAGGTGTTCAGCTTTGTCGGGTTTTTTACCCAAGACCTGTCTCTTATCTGGAACACTGGTTCAATATCGCCATTTAAGTCCATTTCCAACTTGCAAAACTGTATAAGTAAGGGAAAATCCCCAAATGAACACCATGTGCATTAAGATGTTTTTGCGAATATTTCTCATTAATCCTCAGTCCAATTAGTTATTATATGTTATTGTTCTCAGTAACATAAGTTTTTAAAAAATTTGTTCTCAGAGGTGAGGCAATCCAGATGACGTTGCCGCTTTATAGGTGTCCCTCTTTAAGAGATGTCCTTCCTCAGTGGCTGTTTCTTCAGAATTTACCATCTGTTGTCGTAGGCCATGTTTTGAATCCTCAGCCTGGAGAGGTTGTTCTAGACATGTGTGCTGCACCAGGTGTGTTCATCATACTGAAGGCATTAATTTAGTCTCATCACGCTTTTAAAAGACTTTTTTTTTGGTCTGCGTTGTTAAATGTAACTTTGCTCCTTAAGCCCCCTCCATTGGGCTATCTAGGCTGCTTCTGGTAAGCATGTTATCTCCAATGATGTTGTCAGTGTGACAGCGACTGTTGTTTTCCACTCACGAGACCTTCAGTGTCCTTCGCCCTCTGTGTCATCAGTCATTTGGCTCCACTGGCTTATATGAGCACTTAAGTAAAAAAGCTCACCTACTCCATGGGCGGTGTATTTATTATAAGCAACATTTATTGACTTTTATCGTCATATTTTACAGGAGGTAAAACAACACATCTTGCTTCACTCATGGGAGACAAGGTAGGAGAAAATACGATTTCATGTTTGATTCGGTTCTGCATTGAACATCTGGTAATGACAAAAAGTGAAGTAGCCCAAATGGCCAGAGAATATGGAGCGTTTTTGTAGCACAATGCAACAGAGAATTTTGCTGCCCCTCTCCAATCCCTGGATGGGATAAAATTACTGCCCTGCCCCCCCCCCCCCCAACACCTTCAGTAGCCACAGAACCTAAGAAAGATGTCAATAACAAGGTGCTTTGATGTATTTGATACTCTATTATCGTGAAGGTTGATATGTTGTAAAATAACAAGTCTTATCCCTCAGGAGATCTTTTTCTCTCTGCTTGATGCCAACACTGTAAGTTCTTATATGATAATGAAAAATACAATTTTTTGTTTGTTTGTTTCCTCCAGGGTGTAATAGTGGCTTTTGACAAGAGTGAACCAAAAATAGCAAAATTGAGGCTAAACTGTGACAGGCTTGGTGTACACTGTGTCAAGAGCTTTGTGTTTGACGGTGTCAAGTCTCTTAATCCTGACTTAGAAAACAACACTGAAAATGGTACGTCAAGTATTTATCCTCCTACCTCACTGGAAATTGCATTAGAGTTATGTACCTTGTCTTAGAAGCTGTTTATTTTCAGACCCCACCAACTTTTCTGGAAAGCACCTCACTCTCCCACTCACCTTTCACAGAAAGCACTTTTCTGGAAACTTGCCTTGAAAAGTTGCATCATTTCTCTTGGCTGTCAGACTCAGTGTTTTTTAAGCCTTTGCACTGTGTGGTGCGGCATACCAGCCATCAATTTGGGACCCCTTTTAGCCAAAACGTTCCTTGGTTAGCACAGCATTTTCCTCCTAATTTCAGGGTCTTAGTGCCCACTTACGGCACACTGAGCTTTCTTTACAAAGTCACCCCTTAAACATCCAGTTCTTGCTTTGCTAGTTTATTTTCAAGGTGTATAGTGCTGGTATTATAATCCTGCATCTTAAATTGTATTTTTCAGTGTTCCCTCCTTCATCCCCACCCTACCCGTGTAGATCATTTGATCGCATTCTACTAGATGCCCCTTGCAGTGCTTTCGGTCAACGGCCCCAATTTGTTGTTGAAATGACACTGAAGGAGTTACAGTCCTATCCCAGGTTACAAAGAAAGCTTTTTACAACTGTAAGTGGCACATTTGGATTCATGGTTACAGAAAAACCCTAGTATAACAAACCCCTCTATGTGAAAATCATCAATCAGTTAATAAATAGATTCCAGGTTGCCATGTGTCTGTTCAGTAATAGATTGCGGATAGTGTCAAAATGTGGTAAGAACAAAAACGTGGCACACGAGGCAACGGCCGAGTGTGTCACTGGTTACTGAGCGAAAATCCTATGTAGGCATCGAAGAAAACGCCAAAATAGGGATTCAAGTGAAAATGTTCCACCAGTATAAAACTGTTTACAGATACAAGGTCTTTAAATGGGGACTTCACAGGGATTTTTTTATGTCTTATGGTCAGGTTAAAGTCATCCTCTAGTACTTTTCCTGGGCCTAAAATGCTGCTGCAAGTGCTTATATGGGGAAGATATAAAATGTCTTTAGTGAGAGCTATCGATAGCAATATCTACAGTGTCGCATTCACATTACAGTAACAATCTTAGTGAACAAAACTGTGTCATTATTTTTTTGGGTTTTCAGTGGTGCTTAGCTATCTTTTAGCATTTCAAACTGAAGTTAAATCTTTATTGAGCTTTATGTTTTCTGCTAATTATTGTAAATTTTATCTCAACAGGCAGTTGGATTATTGAAGGAAGGTGGTGTGCTGGTCTATTCTACTTGCACCTTAACTCCACAGGAAAACGAACAACAGGTTGCATGGGCTCTGAGATCTTTCCCTTGTTTGCGTCTAGAGAGACAGGTGAGTAAGTTTAAGGTAGTAAGGAGGAGTTCATTTGCAAACTGCAAATTTAAAATCTAAGTCGTAGTTTTCTCTTTGGTTGTGCATTTGATTAGGGTTCAGTTGAGTGTCGTCATTTTTTTTTGGGGGGGGGGGGGGGGGCGGGGGTGTTGCGGTACCATGCTTCATGATCGGCCAAACTGAAAACAATAGAAAATTCGCTCTTTTCTTTCAACCAATCAGAGTTAAAACTGAAACCAATCGTGACTTGGTCATGCGTATTTTCCCGCTCTTAACACCGGCTACCCGCACTTGCTTCGCGTTTTCATTGGTTGATTTGAAATTGTACTTATGTGACTGTTTTGATTAACCAAAGTAACTAGTTTGGTCCTGTTTTTAACGATATACCCAACTGAAAAATTAATAACATGCAGATGGTACATTGGCAGTTAAGGTCTTTGGACATTTTGCAATGGCGTCATCTTGATTGTCGCAGTATCTTTCGGGTTTTGCAGTGGCGTAGCTGCCTTCAATCCATTAAGCCCGGGCTTGAACAAAAAATGAAGGAGATTTTCATCCAACTTCTATTATAAACGAAAGGCTATACATTTCTTCTTCTGTTGGGCGTCACAAACTTTTATACCTTCGTACGCCAACGAACTCAAAGGTAAAGAGATTTTAGACAAGAAGATCTTACCGTGTAAAGGGAGTTGGGGGCTTGCTAACGGACAGAAACTCTAGCGCCTAGAACGCATACTGAGCTGGGCAAGTGGAGACCTAACTGTTCACAGTTATTATCACTTAAACAATTAGGTCAAACAAAATAGATACACCAGTGGCGCCCAATACAGTGATTTATGGAAATTGAGAAAATGACAAAATGCTCTTTTTTCCGGGTTTAAGGGGCAAACTAATCGCTGGCTACGCCCTTAAATGTCACCTAAACTATGAATGGTCACTTGATCGTGAAAATAGCAATTGAAAGGAAAAGCTAGAAACACTATTATTGTGTTTGTTTTCTTTCTTTTTTAGATTCCACACCTGGGAGGACCTGGGCTTCCTAAGTGTGGTCTGTTAGATGATGAGCGCCATCTTGTGCAGCGCTTTGATCCTGCAAAGTTATACGGGAATAACGGAGAAGAAAATGCTCACAATTTGGACACTATTGGTTTCTTTGTTGCTAAGTTTATGAAACACAGCCGTCGATAGATATCAACACCCCGTTGTTGTCATCTTTCTTTCTTCTCTGATTGCTCGTCCTTTTAAAGAACTTTTTGAACAACGGAGGCCAGTAGGCACACGCGAATCTGGAGAATGTGATGGACCGAAAAGAGAAAATAAATACGGCAAAACAAAAGGAACCAAAAACAACACACAAAAAGTAAAAAGAGAAAGGTCTAGTTAAGGAACATCATCCCCTCGAGATGTTGTGGTCGTATCAAACGAATGATGATGTTACGTTGAAATCCGATGAAGATATATAGCAAAAATAAAATGGCACCATTTATTTTGGCAATTTTCATTCCAAGATGGCGTTTGATTTTATTTGATCCTGAAAATAATTATATTAAACAATTAGATTATGAGCTGGAGATTTCTATCACGCATAGAAATCGAGAGCGAATAATCTAATTGTTTTAGTATAAATCTACCAGTCGTTCAAAACTAAACAAGTAAATTATCTATATCCTCATCGCAGACACTTCGAAAACGCGACGAAGTGGCCACCATTTTGTTGAAAACCGCTACTCGCTATCTATCACAGAAAAGATAGCGAGTAGCGTAGCCAATCAGAGAACGGCATTCGTGATAGAACACTAGTAGATTTATAATAATACATGATATGACTTTAATTTTTGCTGAGATCAAATAAATCAGTCGAGGAAATATGTACACGTGTATGGAAAGCAAATCAAAGCAGAATTTAAAAAATAGGCCCACAAAACACCTAGGTGTTTGCTTCTACAATTTCAACAGCTGTTGCGTCTTGCTATGTTTCCAAACCATTGGCTTGTGTTGAAAGGGAGGACACTTGTCACTGCTTCTCTGTATGGGACCCGAGAAAAGTTGAGGAAACCGAGGTACCACCCAGAAGCAATCTCTAAAGAAAAAAAGTTTCCAGCCTCGCGCTTTTCTAGAACTTTGTAAACCCTCGCAATTATTTGCAATTGAAACCAGCTTAGAGTACCAGACACATTACAATCAACTTATTGGTAAATTGTATCGAAAGGCTGACTAAAGGTTGATAAATTGTATCGAAAGGTTAACTATTCATAAAACGGTTTTTAAAACGGTCGGTATGAATTACAGGTAGGTTAACAATTATAGGTAAGTCGAAATTATTGGTAGGTGTAGACAGCTTTTTCAAGTTTAAAGAAGATCGTGTTGTTACTTTTGTCATTCCGTCATTTTTAGCTAACGCGCATGCACAAATTCCCGGTACTCCAATGGAACTCCAACAGAAACTACGTACCATATGCAGGTCAAAACTGGTACACTGACAAATATATTATACTATTCATGGAAAGGACCTGAGCTGCGAGTAGGAAAGGGATCTGTCACGAATGGTCTAGGGGCCGACATTTCTCTCTATCGGGGATAGGTATATCCGAAAGTTGCAAAGGGACTTAGCCGGGACTGGTATAAGCGATCCGTCCGCTACTGGTTCCTTGGCTCTTTCCCGTGGCTCACTCTGTTGATTCTGTCCGTTTCTGGCACAAGAGGATGCCTGGGACGAGTTTCAAGCTAACTATTTTGTTGCTTAGCAACGTCTCTCCTCAGCTTTCAATATGGCGGTCATTTCGAGGTGATTGCTGTTTTGAAAAGTTTAATTTACCACCGTGTCGTCAATTCTAACCAAAATGAACACTATTAATCCCTTGGCTAATCCTAAAGGTGTTAAGCTTTTATGCGAATTATGTCAAAAACCAGCCTTTGTTCAATGTACGGATTGTCGAGTCACATATTATTGGTGAGTACACCTGCTTATATTAATCAGCCATCATCCGGATGTACAGCCGTGTTGACAAACGATCATTGGCTTTGAATTCTGTTTTGTTCTGTGCGATAAGTTGAATTAACTGCTCGTTTTCCCTCTTTATTCCGGTAAAAAGCTGAAACAAGGAACATTTCAAGTACATAAGCTTAATTATTAAAATGAAAATTATGCTTCGTTTTAGTTCTGCAGAACATCAGAAAGCTGATAGGCTGGGAATTCATGAAAAAATTTGTCAGTTGTTGATTCCTTTGCGAACTCCGGTTCCATTTCTTGGATCTGAAGAGGAAAGACAACACAGAAAGCAACAGCAAATTGTCAGACAGGTAGAGTAGCTGTCAAAAGTAAACCAACTATAATTTGTTGAAAGGAAATTAAAGCTTCTTTGGCTAGAGCACTGTGATGAAGGTAAACCACCATCATTTTTATCATCATCGTCATCCTTATGCATTTCCTCTATCATCTTCATCATCATCGTTGATGTTGTTGTTGTCATTGTCTTCATCATTACCATGATATTGTCAAGTCATTAAATTGTAAATATTGTTTTCCATTCAACTTGTTTCATCTGACTGTACTGACAATGTCTTTTCCCTGATACAAAACAGAAGCAAATGATAGAGTTATGCCGCACAGAGGGTCAAAAGTTACTGTTTGAAGGAAAATATGACAGAGTGGTTCCTGCTGCATTGGAATCTTTGAAATTCTCAATTGAAGTTTACGGTCTCAGCAGCATTGAGCTTGTTCCTTCGTACCTCATGCTGGGCGAGGCTAGCATTGGTAGGTAACTTATTAAGTTTCTGAAAAGGTGACATGAAGAGCTTCCTGCAGAATATTAAAGAGCTCCAAAACAAACTAACCTTTGAGGTGGAATTTACCCTTTATATCCCATTGTAATGAGTAAAATCTTGATGACATGTCAGTGGAAAGTCAATAACAGTTGATGCTGACAGATAAGTTATAGCCACCACACTGAATTTGCTCCTATACAGAAAGATAATACTCTTAATAAGTCACATCTTGATGAACCATTTTATTTTGGGCAACCAACTGCATTAACTCAATCGATGCAAAATCAGAAACTGCATTGTTAGTATTAGTCATTCCCCTCTTTCCTAATGAGGGGGCTCCATGAACAGAGTATGTTAGCATAGGATAGCAGCTATAGACTAGGCGTGGCATTCAAAAACCCCATTTGTTCCTGGGGCATTTATGTTAACCCTATTTGATGTCATCTTCCAGGCCTTGGTCGCTTGTCCCAAGCTGAGGAATATTTAGCTCAGGCTCAGTGGACTGTTCTCAAGACTCCAGACTGCACAGATGGAATCAGATCAAAGTTATTCAGAAACTTGGGGTTGTTGTATGCTGCACAGGGAAACTATCTAGATGCTCTCTCACAATTAGCAGATGATGTAAGTAGTTGGTTTTGACTGAGGTCTCTAAAAAGGATTATCATTATTGTTACTATTGTGCAACTTGTAATCAAATACAAAATGGCGTGATTGTAATCAGCCAATAAGAATCTTTGTTTTTCTCAGTACGCACATAGAGAGAATTTTGTAATCAATCACAAATAAACCTGTTTTCTGCGCACTACTTTCTTGTCACTATGTTATAAAAGAATTGGTTCATGCTTTTAGCTGTGCATATATCGAGTTATGGATGCACTTGGGAAGTTTGGAGAGCACTTAAGAAGCTACAGTTGCTCTCGGCTACGCCTCGAGCAACTCTAACGCTTCTTTCGTGCTCTCCAAACTTCCCGCGTGCATCCATAACTCGATATACGCACGCTAAGCATGAACCAATTCTTAACTAGAACATTTTGATGAAGATATTTGCTTTTTGAAAGTATGAAACTCTATGTGTATTTATGAAGTCTTACCTTCTGTTGTATAGTAGTTGCTGGTTACTGCACTGTTTTATTTCTTTTGTGTCTTAATTTTCTATGGTTTGCCTTATCAGATTTATCACTCATCAAGAGTATATGGCACAGATGATATAAGAACCTCTGGTGGATATTTTCACATGGCAAATGTGTTTTACAGACAGAGTAAACTGGATATTGCATTCTCCCTGTATAACCAGGTAAGCAAATTATAACTTACAGGACAGTGATAAAAATATTGTAAATTTGGAAGTTATTTCTTCCACTTATAAGTTCTCTGTGTCCGATTTTTCCTCCAGCCTTTTAATGGTATATTAACTGTATGTACCAGTCATTTGGAAACCTCAGATTCCCCCACCCCCTCTCCCCCCTTGGCTAGTGAACTCCCCTGTCCCCGTATGTTTGCATACATATGGTACTCCCTTTCTAAAAAAAAATTGTTCTTGCCAAGCGTAACAAGAGATGACAATCTATAGTTGATACCCATTAAACAAGTTGATTTGGGTGTGACCAGTGCAACGCCTGGAAAAGCCCCTTAATGCACAAGGAATTTTTGCAATTGAAAATAATTAGGATAGTATGCACACTCTGATTGGTCAATAGGTGTGTTTAGATGGGACTAAGTAAACACAGTTGTGAAATCACGCAAATTTTGAATGACTAGTGGACTGGTGCATTACCCTTGTGAACAACCTTACAGGATCTTTGAGGACCCTTAAAGATATTCAGGGACCTGCTAAAGATCCTTAAGGATGAGGATCTCTTAAAGGTCTTTGAAGGATCTTGGAAGGATGTTGAAAGATCTTCAGTTGCTAAACTATGTGCGAAGATCCTTAAGGACATTTTAAGGATCTTGTGAGGATCTTACAAAGATCCTTGTGAAAACAAGTACAAGTATCCTTCATGGATCTTCAAGGATCTTTAGAGCAATTTGGAAAAGATCTTTATCAGGATCCCTTAAAGATCTTTAAGGATCTTGGCAAGAAAGTTGAAGAAGATCCTTAAGGATCTCGGGCAGGATTCTCAAGGATCCTTGAAGATCCTGCCAAGATTTCTGAGGACCCTTGTTGAGATATTTATCAGGATCCTCAAAGATCGTTGAAGATCCTTAAAAGATTTTCACCATGGTACAGCATTAGTTCATTTAAGGGTGATGCCATTTAGTCCATAACTTTCAAGGAATTTGTAGCAAAAGCTAACATTTTTGCATACTTGTTGTGGTTCATATCGTCAGGTAACAGATATCTGGTATGAGCACCTGAACAAACTGTTAAAACAAAGAACCAAGACACCTGCAAAGCCTTCTGGGATAGGACCAGCTTTTAACTCAGGCATACCAACAGACTTTGATATTTTAGGTAAAACAAAGAGTCTAATTATTTCTACATTACATACCTTATGAAATTAAATGAATCTAGGAGCACAACTTGAACCAAAATAATTTACTGGCAATTTTTCCTGTATTGAAGTTTCAACAGGAACAATAATTGAAGGGCTCGGAGCAAAAACGTTCCAACTGACTTTTTGGTGTGTTTGATCACTTTGAAATTGCAGCCAAGTTTCACACAATACACAGAAATTAAGTTCTGGAATTACCTAACCTAAGTGGTGTTAACGAAATTACAAAGCAAAAGACAAAAATTCTGGGCCCTAGCGAAAGGAGGGGGTGGGTGCGTGGGGGCACAAGAGAGGGGAAATATGAAAATACAGGTAAAAAATTTTGTGGCTTCCTTTTATTGCATTGCCATTCACATAGCATGGGCAGGTTCACCCTGTAATTTAAGTGCAGTTAACTTGGTGGAAATTAGCCTTGATTATGCAAAATGACCTAAAAACCGTGCAAAAGTCAATTACGATGTTTTTGCTTGAGCCTTTCAATCAAAAATTTCTGCCAAACCTTTTCAAAGTTGTACCGATCTCTATCTCTATCTTAAACATCTGGCACTGAGTACGTAATCTATGAAATACTTTCCTTATTGCTAGAATAGTTGTTAAAAGAAATGTCAGACATTTTCTAGTTGCCATAATCCGAAAAGCATTTTTTGACTTTCAGGGATGCTGTCCCTCTAAATAAAATAACGGTTTTAAAATATTTGTTACTGTGGAAATAAACTTGAAAGCTAGACACGTCAAGTCCAACTCCTGAACTGACCATAAGTGTTATTGTATTTTAAATCAACAATTCTTTTGCTCCACTCAAAAATGACACTTCAGCTACAAGCTTGCATTTTGAACCCTTTTGTCAGAGCTAATTTCAGTGGCTTAATTACCGATATATGGGCAATTATTCAGTTTCTGAAAAAAAAAAAGCATATATTTGCTATTGTGTTGTTTTCTTTTCCAGATGAAGCCCAAGAAGCGGAGGCTATCCAGGTGATAAATGCCATATTGGACCTACGAGAGAACCAGTCTGTCCAAACACCTGCAGTCATGTGTAAAATATATTTCACGACAGCAATGTTACAGTTTATTCTGGGAGACATGCCCAAGGTAAGTGCGACATTTTCAAAAGCAGCCCAAGATTTCAACCTTGTTCCCAGGGACTCTCTTCTTCCCTTCCCCTGGAGCAAGAAGAAGGGAAGAGGACCCTGGGAACGAGGTTGCCCAAGATTTGTTTGTTTTAAAGAATCTCCTGACACAATAGTCATATGTAGAGCATCGTATAATGGGGGGCCCCTGAGTGTTAAATGCGATTGTTTCAGTTTCTGTGACATGAAAGTTCATTCCCATAAGAATTTGGCCATCTGTCGTTGTGATGTTTATTATATCTCTCAAATAGTGCACGCACGATGATTGGCCAATTTAGCAGGCCATATTCTACAGTACTGCCCGCTAAATTTAAGAGTGTGCTTTTCCTTTTTTATTCGTTACCAAGAGATAAAATAAATATCTTACTAACCTCGTTTTCTCGTGCCGTACTGTAAGTTACTGAACTGGACTGTACTGAAAAAAAAACGCGGGCCGTAACTTTGCAGTACGGCCCGAGAAAACGAGGTTAGTAAGAGGTATCACCTCACAACCCTTATCTTTTGACCCTGTTTGCATAATCCTGTCTGAGTCTAATAATCTTTGCAGGCAAAAGATTTTGGAGTCAGAGCTCGCACAGCCTGTGAGAATGCCGTGTCTTCGGATGAAGAAACGATGAAAAATGTGGTGGAGTTTTTGAAAGCAGTTGAACGAACCATGTAGTGACATTCAAGGAGGTTGGTGATGAAACCAGGGAAAAAGGAGCCTTTATTCATTTCTCAACAGAACTTAACAGTACGAATAAAATGTGGACAGACTTACGTGTGATATTCACAGACAAAAAGAAGCCATGCTTCTATAGCGTCTGTGAATTCTACTCACCTGTGCTGATAATTCTCTTCTAATGAAAGCATGGAGAATCAAAGTCGTGTAATGCTCTACTCAACCTGACAGGGTTTTAAAAACATGCGTAAATTATATGACTTGTACATACTCCTATCTGTTCTGCGTAAATGTCTCGAATTTTCCGTTGTTGGGTTTAGTTGTACATAATTTGTAGTTATCAATAATTATTTTTGAACCCCGCAAAGAACTGGTTCAGTCTTGAAGTTTTCTTTTTTACTAACAAAACTAAAATTTGCAGATCAGCGAAGAACTGTCTGTCAGGTGATCTCACCCTTACAGCTTCAATTAAATATCCTGTTTAATAGTCACATGTTTATCACGTAACGCCAGGATAATTTTACGGATGTATGAGGACTTCGTTCCATTTTATGGTCGGTTTGTTCAACTTTTAAAACAACGTTGAGTATGGGTAGACAAGCATCCTGCTCGATGTTTTATTTAAAGGAGAGTGTGCGCTTTGTTCGGCGGGGAAACGGTAAGGTTCGTCCGAAAGAGAACTTCAGGCGCGCGCCCGAAATCCGACCTTCTCGTGGAAAAGCCTTTGCATATGTTTAGAACGTTTATTGCAAAATGAAAAGTACAAATTAGTAGTATCACTGGGGAAAAAAAAAAAAAACAAAACAAAACAAAAAAAGCAATGGAAAGGAAGCCGCGGAATGAAACGTTTTTCTTAGGACCACCTCTCTGACTATCATTAAACAGGAGATTGGGTTCTGTGATTCTGTCATGCACAAAGCCGTACCTTATCGTACCGTATGGGAAGAAACAAGGACTACGTTCTCAAATATATATGTAACTCGAAGCCTATATCCAAGCAGAGGAAAACTGAGTTGTGAGTAAGTAAGGGATCTGTCACGTATGGCCCGATATGGTTGGTTTAAGTGGCCGACATTTCTCTCCTTCGCTGCCCTGTCGGGGATGGAATTGGCTGCCATGGACGGGTATCTGAAAGAGGTGAATGGCAGTCTCCGGGCTGGTATAAGCGATCTGCGGGCGGAAATCGTGGGTTGGTCGTCAGGATACAACACTCAGGGTAAGTGTCCAGAGGTACCCCCACGTTGGTCTTCTTACTCTTCACCATTCGGTCTGAGCATGCGCAGATGTCCTCATGCTCCAATATGACACACTAACATTGGACACTAACTAGATGTCAATAACAAGCAAAGCTGGGAGCCATAAAATAGAAGCCACAAATCAATAATTACTTTTTTTTTTTTACTATTTTCAACACGTGAACAAAAGTGCAGCACTATGATTGAGAATTTTCCAGCTCCTCTTCCGAGATCACCTGCGAATATATCTTGAACGACAGCATCTAAAACAAGATGGATATATTTTGCTTTTAGATAGTTCACTTGAACGATTACTGACTTTGAGTTTCCATAGCTACACTAAGTGATTGGCATAAAACCCTTGCGACACTTTTCCAACCAATCAGAAGCAAAGGCAATATTAACTGCACGCGTCAACCTGGCGGCAACTGGATGCACTTGCGTTTGTAAATAGAGGTAAGGTCACATCCGGGGTTATTGCGGAGACGACAACATCCGTTTGCTACTTAACCAACTTCAAGATCAACTCAGCCAGTTAGAAACTATTGAGGTACTTTGGATATCTACTGCCCGTCATTTCTGAAGGGCTCAAGAACAAAAAAACTAATTTCTGTGCAGCATTCAGGCAAATAGGAATTGGTCATACGAAAGAGATTAGAGAGATCACTAGCTCCAGAACCAGTGAGGTTGCACAAGCTAGAAGCAAGTGACTTCTACCGTAGAAGATCAGCGACCACACCCTCACCACAAGACGATTTCTTTACCACAAGTATTGATGATGTCAATGAGCAAGCTCACCAATGTGAATGTTACCATCATAAACACCACACTGATCACAAGGTGAACAAGTTTAGGATGAAGTTCATCATCACTACCGACGGCTTCATTATCGTCTGGACAATCGTCATCATAATAACCGAGTAAGTCATCATCACCATGAACATCTTCCCCTTCCATTTCCGGCAACTCAGCTTCGACCTCGTCTTCCATAAGTTCTTGTTCCCGCTAATGTAAAAAGAAGTTAAAGGTCGTTGTTAGCTTGAATGGAAAACTACTTTTAATGCCGACAGCTATCATACAGTAATTATATCCACTGATTCTTTAACTGGGCTGTCCAATAACAAACTATCCGATAACCAGGGTAAAAGGTCTCTGATTACCCCAAACACCCTCCCGTTAAAGTAATTGTTCTGCAAAAAACAAAGCAAGACAGAAAACAAGAAAGCAACATGGCTAAACGCCCTCAGCTGGAGGTAAAGTTTTGGCCATAAATGCAAAGGCAGTGAAATTGGCCATTTTCGGCCATTTTGCTAAGGGGTTAACCTTACCATTTGGCCCAAAATGAGCCAAAATATGACATATTTTAAAAAGTTGAAAATTGCATGAAAAGGAGGTCTAATAGCCCTATAATGGAGTTTTCTGAAACGTTTAAGGCCTCTAGTTGAATTTAAACCAAGAAAAGAATCTCTGGGAAGGTTGGAGGCAAAGTTTTGGCCATAAATGCAAAGGCAGTGAAATTGGCCATTTTCGGCCATTTTGCTAAGGGGTTAACCTTACCATTTGGCCCAAAATGAGCCAAAATATGACATATTTTAAAAAGTTGAAAATTGCATGAAAAGGAGGTCTAATAGCCCTATAATGGAGTTTTCTGAAACGTTTCAGGCCTCTAGTTGAATTTAAACCAAGAAAAGAATCTCTGGGAAGGTTGGAGGCAAAGTTTTGGCCATAAATGCAAAGGCAGTGAAATTGGCCATTTTCGGCCATTTTGCTAAGGGTTAACCTTACGATTTGGCCCAAAATGAGCCAAAATATGACATATTCTAAAAAGTTGAAAATTGCATGAAAACGAGGTCTAATAGCCCTATAATGGAGTTTTATGAAACGTTTAAGGCCTCTAGTTGAATTTAAACCGAGAAAGGAATCTCTGGGAACGTTGGAACTTTCATTGCTGTGCGCAGAGTACTAAGATTTTTGCTGCTTTAAGTATGAGTATTTTTTGAAACGAACGCGAAAGGTTAGTAGGAAAGGAAACAGGCCATTTTGCATATCGCGTTCTGAGCTGTTCGTTTGCAATGGGACTACTTAGTGTACTTTAATGAGAGAATCCAACAACCTAAGTTTTTTCGGTATCACTGATATGTGTTTGATACGAGCCTTGCCCCTGCCAAACAAGCAATTAAGTACAAGTGAGGGAAATCCTTAAGCTTCATCGCTTGGTTTAGATCATACAAAAGGTCATTTTGTGATTTAAATGTAGTCACTGCGTCTCCCAAGTGCATATGTATAAGAGCACCAGCGAATTCACGCATGCGCAGACGTCAATCCAAGAAAAGTAAAACAAACAAAAAGTCTGGACCAGTAGTGGTACCTCTGGACGTGTTGTCTGAACGATGTACCATGACGAGTCTCCCCGAGATTTCGGCCCGCGGATCGCTTATACCAACCCCCAGTTCGTCGCTGCTTTCAGATACCCGTCCACGGCAGCGTGTCTGCCCTCGACAAGACAGTGAGGGAGAGAAATTTCGACCCCTAAACCACATGTGAAAAATTCCTTTCGTACTCACAGCTCAGTTCCGGTTAACTTACCCTAGATTTTCGAGCCATGTATATTTGAGGTTATAGTAATTTTCTCTTTCATGCGGTATGCATTGGAGTAGGCGGAAGGCCAGTGTCCGTAGACGGTTTAAAAATTAGCGTATTTGCCAAAAGTGATAAACTTCTACCGATGTGAGATGAAAACTCAGTTGGCGTCTCTGAGAAATCCTCGACACGCTCTGCACCTCACGAAGCATTAACCCTGCTACAGGAGATTGTCATTAAAGGTTGTAAGTGGTATTAAACGCAGTAGAGGCCTCAAAGTCCACTATGGGGCCACTAGACCTGGTTTTCCTGGAATTTTGCACTTTTTAATTGTGGTCATCTTTTTGCTCATTTCGGGCTAAATAGACCTGCTAAATAGATCCAAAATGGCCAAGAATAGCCAGTTTCACTGCGTAGCGTTTCGTCGCGTTCACGACTTTTCTCTTCCTTACTGCCTTGTCGGGGCCAGACAGGCTGTCGTGGACGGGTATCCGAAAGCAGCGAGGAACTGTTGGGCTGGTATAAGCGATCTTTGGGCCGAAATCTCCGGGAGGCTCCTCATGGTTCAACCTTCAGGCTTAAATGCCCAGAGGTACCGCCTCTGGTTGTATTCTTCCCCTCTCTTTTAAAAACGTTGCATGAAAATATTTGATTTGGATCAAACATATGGTGAGACGGGTGGCTAAAAGATAGAAGATTTTCAGCCAACACGATGTTGGACGAAAATGTTTTTTGCGCATGATGGCGTATAAGTGCCAAGGTAACTGGACACAAGAGTGATGAAAACTGTCACCGAAAAATACTACCGGAAAGGAGAGCTAAAATTAAGGTTTGATCTCGTTTCTTTTCAGGATACTGTTAGGTAGACGTATTCCCATATTATTCAGTTTTCGCTTGTTTGTGTTTCGGTTTCAAGGAAGTTGCAAAGTATCTCGATCTTTCAGTGATCTTTCAAATTGTGTTTCTTCGGCTTCGTGATAAAGTTGCATCCCTTGTCAAATTTTATATACACCATAAATTTTCGCTTAATTAGCTCGCGCAGCAAGCTTTGCTTGCTTGTGCGGTACTATCTCGTCAACCGTTCATTCGAAAAAAAGACAAAAAAGAGGGACTTAAGGCGGCTGGCAGCAGTTTCTTGTATTTTTAAGCACCTCTAATAATAGATAGTTTTCACATGACGTCATCGCGGCCATATTGGTGTATCTGAACAAAGAAACGGCGGCCATACTGTTGTCCCAAAACAATCTTCGGGGAATTGAACTCCATTTTTATGCAAATATTTCCTTTTGTTTCAGTAAATCAATATGGCCGCTAGTCACTTGAGTGAAAACGATCTTTACTACCATTCTTTTTAAGTTAACGCCACAATTATGGTATCAAACAAATGCCCAATCATTGGTGAACACGTTAAGCTGACAAGTAACAGCATTGCTGACGAACCAAGAAGAAAATACGAAATGAATTTTAACAGGAAAAGCTACCCACATGAAATTTTTGGCGATTTTTGAAAAGTTTATTTTTATTTTCGAAGATTTAAGGTGGCTCTGAATCCGCTCCAATGTCAAGCACTTAAAGCTAAAATTAAGGGTGGTTTTAACCGGTTATACCATTGCTATGGTGTTGTAATGTCAAAAAAAATTTCTTACATTATTCACCAATGATTGGGCATTTGTTTGATACCATAATTGCAGCGTCAACTTAAAAAGAGTGGTAGTATTGATCTTTCAAACTAGAGATGCTTAAAAATACAGGAAACTGCTGCAAGCCACCTTAATTAAGGCGCTTTTTAATTGACAAAACTGACCGGCCAGACGGGCATTTGGAAAGGCTAACTCTGCAACGCCTTCAAAATAACACACTTTCCAGGATGATACATACTCCTCGGAAACAAAAAATGTGAGGGATGATGCAACTGTTCGTTCAAATTGCTGCATAATCTTGCAACAAAAAAATGACCGGTCTGGCCGGCCAGTTCTGACAAAAGGAAAGCACCCTCAAACCTGGATTATAAGCTTAATATTTTCTTCAATTCCGTCACTAGTGTATGCGCCCTGTGGTTACACTGTAATTACCTCAATGATTGCAACTAGCAGTATTGTCGTCAAAAGCTTGCTCATGTCTGCCTTTGGTAGCAAAAGACTTTTCCACAGTTTGAGCAATTCTGTAAGATCAAAGCTTTGAAATAGCATTCAGTCTTCCTTATTAAAGTCGATAGATTTCGCTACAAGATTTGGCAATATCAAACTTACCGCAACCTCCATGTCTAGGATTTGTCTCACATTTCTCGTACAGTGAATAAGCACCGTAGACCACGAAGAATATGGCAACAAACTTCTCTATATCATTCATTGTTTTGTAAACTGGTTTCAACATCTAATTATGTCCAAAAAGGCAGTTTGCAACATACAGCTTTTAACGAACAACGTGTTTGTCAGTTATTCTTCTGTGACGTCACAGTTTGTTTTGATGACGCAACGGAACGCGCTTGAATGAAGCGCGCGCATTTCAAGTCAACAAAAAAAGCGGAAAAAATTGTCAAACAGAAAGAGATCCCAGATGATATGAGGGGGGTCCACAGGGTTGCTTTGCTTTTAAGGGCACTTAAAACAATGACAGATCTCACCATCACGCGCGTAAAATTATAATTTAAAGCGGTTTTCATCTGACCTGGAAGCAATTTTGCTCTTACATTACTACGCTAAGCGACTGGCCACAAAAGGTCGCGTCACATTACCCGTTTGTGTAAGGGAGCTATACAGAGCTTGGCGCTGACCAAAAGATACGCGGGCTCTGGGAACGATGGCTGTCAAAGGGCAGGACCATATATGACGTAAAAATTACGTCATGATTATCAAGTGGGAGCGATCTTGAACGTTCTTTCTCCTCGAATTCTTGGGGGGTATTCTGTCTATTTCAATTCCGCTTTAGGATTAACGGAATAACAGGAATAAGGTTTCCCCCCCCAAAACCCCGCGTATTCCGAAAACGGAATGGTTCTGGCAGAGGTGACCTGAGAGCTAACGTTCGGAATAGTCTGGACACGACTGAGACAGACGTTTCGGCGGCCGCACACGATTTTCGCGCCAAAATAATCCCAAACTGAACACGTATTCTCTGTATTCAAAGTAATCCGCATTCTGTTGATACCGTTCATTCTGCTATCGAAAGCAGAATGAACGGATGTATTCCGTACATTCTGAAAACGGAATAAGTCCCAATAGAACGCGTAAACCGACCATTCCGTCTATTCTTATTTTGGAATACACCTGTAGTCCCCAAAACATGCACCTTTAGTTTTTCAAAAAATCTCATTAACTGAGCAATAAAATTGATGTCAAGTTTGATGGCATTTTTAAGATAATCGTAAAATACAGTAGGGCAAAGACATGAAAGTTTCAGCAGGAAACCTGCCTGTCAAATCTGGTTGTCATGGTAACACCTTTCTCACGGATCCTTTGTTTATCATACCAAATTTTATCCAGCAGTGTCCTTCGATTTCCCGACCTACACAAGAAGATGGCTTCTGCTCGCAGGCTAACCAAATATCTCCCCGATCAGGTTTTGAAAAATTATTAAACTGAGTCAGATCGATTTTCCTGATATCGTGAAAACGCAATAGACGTTCTAAGTCGGAGCGGGCGATCAGTTGTAATTAAATACTCAGCAGGAGTATTTTTTAAAATATAACTGTTCAAACGTACGCAAAACGTATTTAATTAAATCAGATTTATTGCGACCGTGTTAAAATTTGATTTGATTTTCGTCCCTTTCAGTAGGACACCCCTTTTCCTGATTAAGCAAGATCACCGTCGTTTTTTTCACATCACTGATGAAAACTCTTAGATCTGGAGCGTCTAAATGCCACTTCACTCTTAATTACTACCTAATCAGCTTTTTCCTAAATTGTTCTGTTCCAAGAAACTCCCAAATTTTCGAAATTTTGCCGTTGTAATGAAAATGTCGTTTCTTTTATGAATCCGTTTTTGACAAATACAATTTGGATGAGATCTCCAGCTTTTTTTTTTTTCATTAACTAATTTTATTTTTTCTTTTGTTTGCTTTTCGGTGCCTTTTATTGCCCCAGTGGTAGCTTAGCAAAACAAGCTTTCAAATGATGTTCTCTGATAATGCGGAATTATCAGATCCAGATCAGATCTAACTTTGTTTTCTAACTTGGTCTTTTTTAATTCCCCGAAGACTAACTGAAAGATCCTGAAAGTAAATTATCTTAGAAGTGGTTATTCTTGAGAGAGTCAGTTAGTTTTAATATGTGAGCAGCTGAGTAAAGCTTCACGGAAGAATGAAATCAAAAGCTGGTTGCGCCTCATCTGCCTGCATCGCAAATTCACTTGTTCCAAATGCAAGCTCTATGTGACATTTATGCTGTAATTGTTATCGGCGATAGCACCTTTTTAATTACACAGCGTGTTCATAATTGAATACAATGAAGAAAAGAATCAATTCCATTTTAATTTTAACTCTAATCAATTAATTTTAACTCAATAAAGTTTGGAACTTACGAGAGGATCACTGAAGCAAGCCAGATGGAATAAGCTGTTAGGTGTGCACTTTCTTACACTGGTTCCAGAGGGCTTTCTTTGTTTTTCGCCACGGACAAATTTTGCCGTGAAGCGGCGACAACGAACAGCGAAGCGCTGAGCGAAGAAAAACCTCTGGTAGCCAACTGTCAATTTTTACGCTTCAAAGGCAACCAATAACAACAGCGCTCTCGCCTGCTTGTCCGCACTCGAATATCATTCAGCGTTAGAATATCTAACACTCAGAACCGACAGACACTGCACTGCAAACATTGCATGAAAGTGAGATTCGCAGGGACCGTAACCAGAGGTTTTTCTTCTCTCATCGCTTCGTGGTTCGTTGCCCGGCCTCTTCGCGGCTAATAGAAGAAAGCTCATAGAAGATTCGCTAATAGAAGCTAATAGAAGATTCGTCTGGGTAGAAGAAAGGAAAACCTCTGGAACCAGGGCAGCACTTTCTAGAGGCGTGAATCGATCGATGCCCTGGATCAGAAACCAAAATGAAATTAACATTGCAATCAAGTCCGACCTTAATATATATTACGGCAGCTGTTGTGTTGAGCCTAACTTGGTCACTAAAATCTCAAGAGAATCCACCACAAGGCAACGACACTGAAACGTCCACAGGAATAAGCGGATCCGGTCCAAATTTTCACAGTGGTATATTTAGTATTTCGTTTTATTGCCATACATTTTGGATGACTTTTCTATTACTACGTAGAACTGTAGGGTGATTTTTGTATTCTTCAGTTATGAATTAGATATGCTGGTGTAGAGAGTATAAATTTTAGTTTAAACCTCTTTATGAATTAGATTTAGGTAACTTTGGGTCATCCATCCCGCAACACGGGAATTTGCAGAAAAAAAACTACACTGAAACGTCGACGACCGAACCTCAGATCCCAGTTGGTATGTTCCACCTCAGATCATCAGAAATTGTTTTTGTTTTATTTGTCATATGATCTACGAGTTGACAGCATGTTATTTGACAAAGGGTAACTTTAACTGATCAATCATTTCTTTCCTGATTTAGATTCAGTTGACGATCAGCAAGACTTTGTTGTTAACTTCAAGGGTGAAGTTGTTAGCCTGAAAGGCTTTCTACAAAATGTCTCGTTGCCGGTCGACAAGAAAGCTTTCCTTGATGAAGTGTTTAATCAGAGTAACTCACCAAACCAGTCGTGTCAAGACAGATGCCTATTGGAAGAAAGGGATGATGGGAAGACGTGCTATTGTGACAAAGATTGTAGAACGTGGGGTGACTGCTGCTTCGATTTTCAAACGCGGTAAGAGGCGGTGACACAGTGACATGTGCCATCCTCCGCAAGCTCCTGCTGATATACGCATCCTCTCCAACATGGCAACCAGTGAAATAGGTGTCCCGCGACACATTCCTCTATATATTTCTCTTAAATGAGGCTAGAGGGAGCTGCGGGGAACAGGTTAAAGAAAAGCGGCTTATTTCACTTAGTTTGGACGAATTAATAACCTGACTCGGGTCATGGTTGGTAAACAAACGGCTAGCTGTATTCAACTGTCTCCAGTGAGTTGCAAGTTTTCCCAGCTGCTCGAATATGAATTAAGAATATGAATGATTTTGCCTCTGGTTGCGAAGACAGTTTCTAATTCCTCTGCATGCAAAACCATGTTTCTAGTTTTCGTTTGTACTTGTGTTTTAGCGAGATTTACAACAACAAAAGTTATGACCGAGAAAAAACAAAAAAAAAAACAACAAAAACAAAATGCACTTCACCACTTTGTTTGAGCTTCATAGTCAGTTGACTTCTAAGCTATTTGAGAGTGTAACGTTGCAATTTTCACGGTGATGATTACGGTCAATCAGAGGCGTATGCATACGGCAAAAAACCCCTTTCAGATCTTTCGTCCAGGGGACGGAGTTAATGCTTCTTAATGCTTCTTGCAAAATGCGTGATTTGTTTTCACAGATGTGGTGAGGCAGTCAATGATTCATCTCCTGACAATGTGACTTGTGGAGATACCAACGATCTTTCGTTGTCAGGGGTTATTATGAAGTCATCTTGCAGTGAACCAGACAGCGAAAACACAGGCGACTGCGAAGACCTTCAAGAGCTTAATATGACTCTACAGAGAGAACTACCGGTGTTTGACTTTCAAAGCAACATCACATATAGAAGCATCGCTTGTGCAAAATGCAACAATGCAGGGAACAAGCTAAGATTTTGGGGCTTAAGAGCAACTTGCTCAGATCATTTGGACCCTCCTCAACACAACATTACCGCGATCATGAAATTTGTGAAGGACAAATGCCACTGGAAATACGAACCATTTGCAAACTTCACTCGGGGCTCCAGGTCTTGTTTGGTACGCGATACCCCCTGTGCCGCCTCTTCTAGTGAGCTTTCAGGAATGTCTTTGATTAAAGAGTTATGTTCTTCTTATTCCATGGTATTTTCTGTCAGCTTTAGTCGAAAGGTGAGACACATATACAGAAACCCCCATTGTGCAATTTGTAATCCTCAAGGAAAACAGGATGGAGAAGAGAGCGACGTTGCTGGTCCCGATGGCTTACCCCATCCTCTTGGCCCTCCGTTGTCAATCCTCCTTGACGTCAGCTCAGATGTTCCTGTTGACAAACAACCACAGGTTACCCAACCACCCATACTAAGCTCCATTCTGAATTCGCAGTTGCCTAACTGTAGCAGCTCAGTTATGAAAAAATGTACAGTGACAATTGGAGGTAAAACATGCTTTCTTCTGGGCTCGCCTATGATAAACAAATCATTGCAGTTGGACTTGAACAGTAGTCTGGTGCAGGTTATCAAGCTACTCGACAACATCCCGAGAAATAATTATACTACAAATCAACATGTGCAAGAAAACTCTGTTTCTCTCCTGTGCCCAGATCACGAAGATGAGCGGAATGGAATTCCTGTGGACATTTATATCACATTTACTGGATCAATACTCTCGATCATCTCGCTGTTGTTTCTTTTCGCAGTTTACCTGTCATTCAAGGAGCTTAGAAATCTTCCCGGAAAATGTCTCGTCAATCTTTCATTTGCGTTGCTGTGCTATGAAATAGTTTTCCGTTTTGCTGTGAAATCCAAGGAAGTTGAAGAACTGCAGTGTAAAGCGGTCGCCACTTGCCTTCATTTTTTTCTTCTGGCGGCTTTTTCGTGGATGAGTGTTCTCGCGTTCGATACCGCAAACACCTTTCAAGTTCAAGGTGAGCGCAGGCATTGGTCTGAAAGTCTCTCCCCTCACTACCTCCCTGCCTACCCGCTGTCGCTTCACTCGTCCCTTTCCCATTCATCCGTCCATCGATCCTTCCTTCCTCTCGTCTTACAAAATGTTTTACGCAACAGATCAAGAAACAGGAAGATAGACGAGTGTTTTTTCTGTTTTGTTTTCCTTTCTCCTTTTGTTGGGAGGGGGCGTTTGATGTTATCCTAAGAAAAGAGGATCATTTTATACGTAGTTTAACAGTGGAAGTAATATGTAATCTTTAAAAGCTTTAATTATTATGCATCTAAATCAAGCTCAGGAACACTCGTGCGCACTCGTTCAATCTCCCTTCGCTCTCGTCACTCTTTTGTCCACGAACAGACCTTGTTCTTACTGTTAATTTTACCTAACAGTGAAAGACCCAAGGAAATAAGCATGGGAAATCAGAAAGACCTTCATCAAGTATTGCATTGCCGGTTGGGCCGTTCCTGCCGCAACCGTGGGTTTGAGTGTGGCCTTAGACTACACTGGAATCTTTCATTTGGGATATGGTTTGTAAACCAATATTGCCGGTCAGTATTACGATGAGAAGTGATCGTTAAAATACCTAGAGATTGACGGAAGCAAATTAGTAGCTTATTGTATATGGCGTCCGGCCTTATTTTAAGAAACCTTCAGCTCTGATTGACGGCTTGCGATTTTTTCGATAACAATTAAATATACCTTTCTTGCTTATAACACTGAGCAGAAAAGCTAAAACTTTTAACATACTTTCTTGTTAATTGACAGGAAACCAGTCGCACTATTGCTGGATCTCAGATAAAACGGCAAAGGCTGTTGTCATGGTTACACCTGTGAGCCTCTCTTTGGTCTTCAATGTCGTGTGCCTGACGAAAAGTATTTACACCATCAATCAGTTACAGAAAGTATGTAACACTGACCAGTATTCCAACAATCAAATCATACTTGTGCTAGCTTTAGTTGAGTCTCCTGTCACTTAAAAGGACATAGAAAAAACGTTGATTCATGACGCAAAACCAAGTTGCTTCTTTGCCACGCAGACGTTTGTTCGATTCCAATGGAGAATGTTAAGTTTTAATTTTTCAGGAAAGTTTGTGATGAAACATCTCAATCGTGATTGAGTTAACTATGCTCATTTCCTTCAGAGCTCAAGAAATGTAATAACTAACACGTCTCGAGTGCCGCTGCTTCTGATTTCTATCAAACTGACAACAGTCATGGGATTGACTTGGATTCTGGCACTCCTGGCCAACTGGAAACAAGGTGCAATCTTCCACTATCCTGCTACTGCTTTAAACAGCATGCAAGGTAAATGGAACTTTGGCTATGGAACTATGGCGACAGTACCACCATGCTATCACTTCTGTTTCATTAAGAAACTCGAGGGTGTCAATGTGTCTCACAAGTGGTACTTATTCTAGCAACAGAATAAGATTTGTGCATAGTCAAAGGAAATACTAAAAAGAGGGAAAAGCAAAAAATAGAAAAAAGTAGCTGTACCTCTGGACATTTAAGCCTGAGCACCATACCATGACGATAACCTTCAAGCTTTCGGCCCGCTGATCGGTTTCACCAGTCGCAGGCTTGGGTCCTTCGCCAGTTCCCGATAGGCCATAGGAGACAGCTCAGTTCCGTTTTAGATAAAGATTTCGAGCGATTATATAATATGCGAATGTAGTCATCGTCTCTTCCAAATGGTAAGTGCAAAATGTAACAGGCAGAAAGGCAATTGCGCATGCGCACACCAAGTAGCTACACAAAAATAGAACCAGTAGCGGTACCTCTGGACACTTAAGTCTGAGCGATATACCATGACGATAACCCCCGAGATTTCGGCCCGTGGGTCGCTTATACTTGCCACTTTCGGATACCTATCCCCGATAGGCAGTGAGGGAGAGAAATGTCTTCCCCTAGACCATGTGACAGATCCCTTTCGTACTCCCAGCTCAGGTCCTTTCCACTCAAAGTATTACTTTGATCGATTATATATTTGTCAGTGTATTAATGTTGTCATCCATATCATGATGGTACGCAGTTTCTGTGGTAGGCAATGAAGTGCACGGAGCTAACGCATGCGCGTTTGCTATAATTTCGATCAGTCATAAATTTCACAGTGTAATTTTTTTTCCCATGTAGTACGTAGTTTTGTTGGTACGCATTTGAGTTCAGACAGTTTGCGCATGTGCATGTGATTAAAAAATGATAAAATCGCAAAAGAAAACAACCTCTTCACTTAAAAAGCTATCGCTTAAAACGTATACCGAGTGCGTGTGTTTGGGGAAGAAAAAACGTTGACAAAACAAACGACAATTTGACCGTTTCTATTTTGTGAACTTTCTTTGATACAACAGAAAGATTTGGAAATCATGATTGTCAAAGCTGAACTTTCTTTCGACACAAGCCTGTTGTTTAGGAAACATAGCAAGAAAAATTGCAACAAAAATTGTAGCAGCACCTTCATTCAGAACTAATAAGTGTTCTACGTTTTACAGGGTTTTTTATAACGCTGTGCTTCATCACAACGAAGAGAGTGAGACGTCTTCTTAAGGAAAAACTCTGCAAACGACACAGGCGGACTCAACTGAGCAAAACGGAACACCACACACAGTGCAGCAAGCGTTAACTCTGGGATAGCCCCAGGCTCGATGTCATTTGAAATTACATGAAAATAAGGAGGACAACGAAAAACATACTGCCCCACGCAGTCGTTTTGGTGGAGTGAGGACATTGTACAAAGCAGTTTAAAACTTGAAAATCAACCAAGAAAACGGAGGAAGCGATATATCACAGCTCTCCTCATCCCTCTTGTATAACATGGGGCCGATAGAGCGATTTTACCGCAAAATATAACGAACTAATCTGGACAAGTACTTACGCATGCACGTCTTTTGTGTGTTTCACTATAGTTGTCTTATTTAAGCAATAAACCACATTTTTCACTTACAATGGGAAAACTAAAAATAACTTAAAAGAAGAAGACCATTGCTTTGGTGAAAACAATTTATTAATAACCTAGCTGGCCAGTTATAACTGCTCAGCGTTCCAAACGGAACAGTCTCCTTCGAAATTGACTGATTGCAGCTATGATCCGCTCTCTTGCCCAGACTCCGCGCATTCATCATGTGACGGGACATGAACCGACAGGTTCAAGATGGGCTGAGACTCGCAATTAGCCGTCGACTCTCTTGTATAAATAAAGGTATCCATGCTCCTTTGGGGGCGTTTCAGACAGGGCAACTTTGCGATCGTTGAAAATAACCCACCTTAAAATTTAAGGCAGCAATGAATAAATCTGTTCTACATATCAGTAAAGCATCCTTTCTACATTCGCACATAAATTAGAACAAGCCGAAATTCGCGAGCGTATGTGAAAACTACCTCCTACGTGGCGCGCTCGTAGGTGTCGCACACTGCCGCGTCTGTTCCTTGCGAAAAATAACCTAGGGAAACTGAACAACCCCGCAAAGAACTGAAATATAAACTAGCGTGAAAAAGCGGTGGGTTCAGTCATCAAAGTGACATTTGTGTATTGGTATAATACTGAAGAGTGGGAAGGAGAAAAACTGCAATCAACTTTGATTAAAAACAGTTATAATAGCGAACTGAAGTTTACATTACCTTCCCTCTTTAAGCACATGACAGACATAATGTCCGCACATCGTGGACGTGCCCATGTGACTGATAAAGGCTATGAGCCGGTATTCTGTCAAAAAACATAAAATAGCGACTTAAGCATATCATTTAAAGCGGCTTTGCTTGTAGAAGGCATTATGCGCTCCTTGCAATCGAACGTTAATAGGCTACTCGGATACTGAGTGACGTTTTTCGTTATTCTCGGAACCAGTTTCACAACGGTACTAATTATTTCAAAAGCTGGGAGGAAAAAAAAAAACTAGACCTGGTGCTCTACCTTAACATTGACCTTACGGTTCAAATCACATGAAATCAAATCAAATCAAATCAAATACTGGTTTTTGAGGGCACAAATGGAAGACCGGGAGAAAGATAGAGATCTCGGAGGAGAGAAGGGAGCCCACAAATTTAAAAGATAAGATGCAGAGGTATGGGAATCGAACCCAGGACACAACTGTGGAGGGCCATTGCTGTCACCACCACCGTACAGTACTTTGCTTTCATGCGATTTTGGAAGACGGTGTGGCCAATAACGTTTCACGAATGAAACACGTCTCAACGCAATTCTATATGATGCCCCAAGGGTATCAAACGAAGACGGGAGGAACATACTGCCTAAGGTATTGGTCTAAGTGTTTCCCCGTTTATCCGTTCTTCTCAGCTTAACTATTTGTGTTCAGTACACATAACGTACTTCCAGGTCCATCTCTGTACTGGGGTCCAGTCTCTTGGCTGCCTTGGCTCACTTCTTCCGTAGAATCAAGCTCCTGCGCATGGCTAAATATCCAATCCAAAGCTCTTTCCAAGTTATTATCCTACAATGCATTGACAAAAGGAACGAGGAACTTTTCAAAAGTCTCAAGCATGTGTACTGCTGGCCACTTCCGTCCTGGAGCACGGATTCAAACAAAACTAACTTCCATGTCAAAACTCAGTTCCAGTTGATGGCTAAAAGAGGCTATGATGGGTTCGGAAATAGCCTATTGTAGCTTATAAAAAGTTAGCTAGAATGGTACGCTTCAAAGAACGTTCTGATCTGCACGATTCCCACGTCCATAAAATAAGTGAATGGGCGAGTCTCTAAAGACACCGTGGGAAGTGAAACACTAAAACGTGGTAATCATCTGGAATGATAAGGGCATTTGACCAGACTAAAGGATTCTAAAGTAGACATATCAAGCGTCATCCCCTCGAAAAGACGATACAGCGTTAGTGCCCTCCGCGTAACCGAAATGAAGTAAACTAACACTTACCGTGGCTTGTAAAGCCATGGTGGCTTGGGGCCGAGTGAATCCCATCGCAATAATCATGCCCACAGCTTCTTCATTAACAGCCGCTGACCCTGCAGAACCGCTGGCTTGAATGCTCAGCGGGGCACTGAAATCTAACAACACCAACAGTGAGTTCAGCAGTGAGTTCATTGATTTACTTCAAGTCCCACGATTTTTCTCCTCAAACGGGAACTTCTCAGTCAAGGTGAAAAAAGGTTAAGTTGTTTTCATTTGAGCCTGACGAGAAGGAACCCCTCAAAAAACATGGAAAGGCAACGTTTTTTCAACAAATGATCAGTTCAAGAAGTTCACCGTTCTTTTGGTCTCGTATGGAAACAGGAAGGATCAAGTCTAAGTAAAGGTTAAACTCGAAGAGTTTATAGAGCGTACAAATTCAATTGGCCTTCTGACGAACTGAAAACGGAGGAAAACCCTCAGATACAACAAAAATGGTTAAGAACTCCTACCTGGATCGCCCATGTGTTCGAGAACCCAGTTCATGGCTGGCTCAATACCTGGAAAAAGAAAAAACAACCAGTCAAAAGGATTAAATTCTTTAACGTTTTATCCATGCGGCTGAGAAAGCGAGACCTGCTTCGTATATCACTTTGAGTGTTCGTGACGCTTTCAATAGCACTGAGTGCTCCCCGTGAATGGCCCTGGGTTTTTCTCTGTCATCACATCATAAACTTCACGTTCAACAGGTTGGCTTGGATAGCTCGTGTGAGACCTACCTTGGTTATTCGTGTGATAAACAGCTTTCCGGCAGCCTTCCCTGTCAAAGCCCATGGACACAAGTTGCATCACAACACTCTCGTCGATCTCAATCTCTGGTGCTACAACAAAACAAACCATTGAAAAATGTAGAGCATTACTGCGTTACTGGCTTCTCCGGGAAGCGATTTCTTGGAAAACTTCCCGTTCAGTGGAAAACCATCTTTCGACAATAAGGCATTGAAAAAAAAGAACGGTTGGATCACAGGTTAACCACGTCATTTGACGTTCCTAAAATAAAATAACAGTTCAGAGCGATATGCAAATACCAAAAACATCATGAATGCATGCCACATAAAGGTGCAGATACACAAGGAGAAGATATAAAGGACCACTACTTAGTCTTACTTAGATGAACATTCCAACTTGAACGGTGTTCACTCTTGATTCAACAAGAAATATCAGTGTTGGTAAGCGATAGTTTGTGTTTGGCAACTGACGCCCGGTAAAGAGCTCATCCGGACAAGCAGCATAAGTCTGGCCATGAAAAACACACAACTTGGAATGACAGGAAATTTCGGCGAAATGATGCAAATGACACTACCTGCTTCAGCTTCTTGTTCGGCTTCTGGCAATTGTTCTTCATTTGACTGCAGACCAGTGGCTCTTAAACGCGTTAGGTCAAGTTCATCTAAAACGTCTATTGAAACGTCTGTAACAAGAGACAATCGGGTTAGAATAACGATCACCTATCACAGCGGAGGTAGACATTCGAATGAACCAATCACAACTCGAAGCAAATACACGTAGCTTGTAGCCTGCGCAAAGTGAGGGAAAGTGAGTGACCCAAGAGAAAGTGGCGCAGTATCAGTATTTCGCCTTTTCTTTTTGGATTATTTTAGGATATGGTCACTTTCCATTAAAGGGTTGTATTCGGAGGGGTGGGTTGAAAGCAATGGATTTACTATTTACCTAATTTCTTCGGGATCCAGTCATCACCAAGGGTAAACTTTTTCATCTGAATCATCAAGTAATCGGGAAAAGTTGCAAATCTTGTTGATCTGTAACAAGAAAAAAACACAAAGATTTCCTCTACTTGACATTTATAAGGAGACAATCGCTCAAGCGTTCCGATTGGTCAACTGAAAAGGGTTGATAATACACACTCCTCAAACAAATACTGCCAATTAAGACTACTGTGTTTTACTAACTTTTGTGCTACGCTTTTCGCTTGTAAAGCAGTACTATAAAAATCGTCGACGACTTCCGGGGCAGCAAACGCTTCAATACAAGCTGACATGGCTACTCTAGGTCGCACCATTTCGCTAGGGTCTCTGAAAACAACATCATAACATTAATGCTCAGTAAGTGATCTCTTCAAACTACTTGTTGGATATTACCTTTTTTGTTTTTCAGAAAGGCCGATTATTTTGACAGACGGACTAAATCCATGCAGCTCCGCAAAACGCGTGCAAGTCACAATTGGTGTTAGACTTATTTGTTTCTGATTGGTAAAGATTGTTTTCGTAACATGTGCACTAATTGCAAAATCATTGATACTAGGGGAAAATGAATCTTTAAGGGTTTGAAATACAGCTGGATGAACTGCAAGAAGTAGCTGACACAAGACGACTCTAAAAAAATCACCAGCTTAATAGGCCATTTCCGAGTTGCTGGTTGCCTCTGCTTCAAAGCGAGTCTTGCTGCTAAACCATTCACATGATAATGAGTTTGATTTGCATGAAAATAAACAACTCATTTCCATTTTAATGGTCCTGCACCAGGACTCGCTTTGAAACCGAGGCAAACAGCAACTCGGAAATGGGCTATTACTCCAAAACGTAACTAAAGACGACCTTGACCTTCGCTAGGGTATTAAATATATATATTTATTGTATAAACACCAATGAAATACCAAGTGAGCTTTCGCGCGAAAACCTCATATCTTCAAACGTGAAAACAACGTGTCATCTTCACACGTGAGAAGATCACTGTTGCTATGGTTACACAATAAATCGCGCCTTTGAGAGCGGAAAAAATAATGTTGTTTACAACTGGCTTTTTTCGAAATCTAAAATTCTAAAGGCCCTCATTTTAGACTTTATTACATTGTAATAAAAAGGAATTTGTTTTTCGTCCACGCTTTAAGGCCGTGTACTTCTTTCATGTTTAGTTGTGACACGTTCTACTTTAACACGTTCTACTTTTTTTTTTATTTAAGTAAAGTTAAATGGTTTAGTATTTCATTGGTGTTTATATAATAAACAGAATATCACATGGTCGCTTGGAGATACGACATATCTCTTCTCGTGTTGAAAATTATTTCACTTGTTCGCTGCGCTCACTCGTGAAATATTTTTCAACAATGCACTCGAAGAGAAATGTCGTATCTCCGCGCGGCCATGTAATATCCTCTCTATCTCTCTCTCTATATGTCCCATATATATATCCTCTCTCTCTCTATATATATATAGAGAGAGAGAGGTAACCCACAATCTCTCTTTGTTGGCTTCTGCTTCTTTCTGCTTCAGTTCGTAAGCTGCTACTTCATCTGGAAAAGGAGAAGGAAAAAATGGAGACAGTTCAAATGCACTGACTCCGCGAACTTTCTTTATGACAAGCGGAGAAGATTGCACTCTCTCGAAAAGACAAGGCCGAAAGATATTATTCTCTCTTTTTGCACTAGCAATATCTGCGCAACAGCCTGGGAGTTAATCCTGTTTTGAGCGTCTTTAGGACAGGCAAAAAGAGAGCCAAAGTCCAACGGAACTACTAACGCATGAAAAATAACCCCTGTTTGCAAGCTCCTGAGCCATAACAAGACCGCTCAAGTTCAGCTCTTCCCATCTCATGGCCCTGTTTAGATCATACACACTCAAGCCCTAATCTAAAGCCCCGGATTCACATTTATAATCACGCGTTCCGGCTAAACGTTCAACGGACCATGAATTAAATGGGTACTGCAAGCAGCATTCTCCTTTTACAGCGAATTTTTTACCACCTTTATTTAGCACTGCTTCCATTGGAATCGACAGCGACAACAGTGTATCCTCTCTACTGTTATAACGGACTTTTCCGGACTGCATACATTGCGTACGTTCTTCAACCTGAAGAAAAGGGGATGGAGATTCTTACTGGGAGATTTTTCTGGGTTCCCTGTTGAGACGGTATATCACTGTCCTGTTAAACCGAGACGCGACTCATAAAACGTCCCTTATGTAAATTGTCTCACTTACATAGCGACTAGGTGGCGTAAGGATTTATCACCCCTGAACGTAAGGATTTATAACCCCCGGACGTAAGGATTTATAAATCCTTAATCCTGACGTAAGGATTTATAAACCCTTACATCAAGGAATAAACATTCTTACGTTCAGGGGTACTTACTTATACTTACGTCCATGCGTTATACTTACGTTCGGGTGTTATAAATCCTTACGTCCAGGGTTATAAATCCATATGTTCAGGGGTTAAAAATTCTTACGTCTGGGGGTTATAAATCCTTGCGTTCAGGGGTTATAAATCCTTACATCACATACACCGTATTCATAAATGGTGGACAATAAATTATTCTTTTGTCTTAATGAAAATTAGCCTACCAAACCTCGTTAGCGTGTGCTGAATTGAAAAGAACTTTGCTCTAAAATGAGGCTTGGAGGTGTTATTTACATGAACACAAAAGAATAATAAATTGAGCGCTATTTTTGAATACGGCATATAGTCACTATATAAGTAAGACGATTTACATAAGGGGGTTTTTACTTATTTTTTGTGTTATTTTTATATATGGGCCTGTGCCCAGATACTGACACTGATCCCAACTTTTCTATGATATTCTCACCTTGTACCTAAACGAATCTACTGGGTTAAATGGTCCCGTAGCTGATCGCTGAAACAAACAACACGTACAATAAACGAACTGAACTGCCGGAAATTACTTTCCACAACTTAAGTCAGTTAGTTTAGTGAAATTAACCAAACACTGCAACAGCTTCAGAACACCAACAGATGGAAGGAAAACTAGATGGATTTTAACGACTGTGGCTCCAACAATGCACTTGAACGTGCTGGTGCCGAGAAAAAAACAGCGAGACTTTGACCCCTCCCCCCTTTAAATAAAAGTACAAGTACTGACTTACTTGATACTCAGTAGTACTATGTTTATTTCCACCCAGGAATCTACATTTCAAGTTCAACTGATGCTCTAACCACTCAGAAAAATAGGGAAAACAAGTGGGGGCAGGGTAGCCACAGACCTCAGCTCTGTCCATTGTTGAGAGTAAATGCATGAAAAATTCCTGAGCATCTTGCTGTCTGTTGCTGGAGAATTCAGGGTGGCCGTGACCAATCGCTGATTTGAACATCTGTGGTGCGATACCATCTTGGTCCTGATAAACAAATCAAATGAAAACAAAATGGAAAATCACAAAGTGGTTATTTCCCCAAAGAATTCAGATCGAATTGCTGTTTTGGAAAAGGTGAAATGCTGGTTCTGGATGAGACGGGAATACCACAATACGTGAGGAATGTCTCAACACTCGCAAGTCCTACCTGATCTCCTAGTGGCTCTGTTATTTTTTCTGTTTCTTTCTCTGGTGACGGAGAGTATTTTCCTGACAGAACACCGTCAGCAAACTTGGCCCTTGAGGAATTGAAAGTCAAAATTGAAGTCAAAATTGGCTGCAGTATGTCAGAATGGACAAAACTACACTAAAACTCATGCAAAAAAAAGGTCATTTGCGAGTTCATATAAGCTTCTTTATCAAAGTGAGTCCAACAGTGAAGCCTTTCTTATCTAAAAACGTTTTCATTCGTGTGTAATGTGAAACTGCTTACAGTCTGCCAACTGGGGACACTAAACTAATTGGGGTGTTTATGCATCTGACGTCTTTATCTAGAAGTACAAGTAGAACAGATCATATAGTCACTGACCAAATCACGAAGGAAGGATCGATACATACATTTGAGTATTGAAATCCCCAGTAGGGTCAACAGGAGCCATTGAAAATATTAACTCACATTTATCTTCATATCTGAGGGAGAAAGAAGATTTTTCACAAATCCACATAATTATAAAACAAGACTACCCAGGCACTTTGGGTAGGGACCACTGAAGACTTTTTCAAACCAACTAATTTTTAGTTTGAGTTCCCTTTCATTCATAGCTAAAACTCTTCACTATCTTGATTGAACCTATGAAAGATAATTATTTCATTGTTATAAAATAATTTTAAAAAACAAACAAATTTCAGTGAGTTCACATCTACAATAATATTATTATAACCACTGGTACATCAGACGAAAAGTTCCCTCTCAAAGCCTGGTGCACACCTACAGAATGAAATACTCTAAATGAATTCTGTGCACGGTTTTATTGCTGATTGATTCCTTTGTGACAACTTGGAACAAGGGCAAAGTCTATAATCTATATGTTGCCAAGGTACAGCATTGTTTGACAAAAAGCTATTCATGACGCTCTACACAAATCATGTACCCCATTGCACATGCAAAGCCTTTAAAATACAAGTGATGTGGCTCAAAATTTTCTCTATTGTGAGGCTATCGTCCAAGTTCCTTTCTCTTGCATGATTTATTGTTCTGCAGTGCAAGTGGTTATTAATGATTTATGAAAATCAAGGATCATACAGCACAGCTGTAGTTACTTGTTCAAATACTGTACCTTTGCTTAAACTCTGGGAGTGAAAAGAGTACTTGCATCACTGAATTCATATAACAGCTGAAAAGTAAACATAATGCACAGAAGATGAGAAGTAATGAGAAATGCACAAGGAATAAACTATCAAAGTCACTTTGCCATCATTTAGTATTTTTTATGGTAAATCCAGTCTATGAGCCAAAAATGGTTAGCAACAAATTCCTCCACACAAATAATAGTTTAACGGGTTAATAATGCACATCTGAAATAAATGTACCTATTCCCAAGGTTCTTCAATCCTGTGTAACCTGGTCCATATACAGGGGTCAATTTCTTGCCAGCTTCCTAACAAAAGAGTGACCTCACCATCAACTAGCTTGATTCTTATGTACTAAAATCAATGCCAATCAGTGCATGGAGAAAGTTTGCAATTGAACTGGACATCATTTGGATGCAATCATGGAAGAGCAGAAGATGAGACGGCATACATTGACCTTACAGTGTATATGGTGATCAAATTATCAGACATTTAGTAATTAATACTAATTGCACAGTAAATACAATGTACATGAAATTAAGGTTAATTAAGAAGTTACATGTAACCATTGCATCTGAAGGTCAGTGACTGGTTAATACAGCCTACAGTATGTATTTACTGTTTAATCTTATACAAGAACCTTTTGTTCACAAAGTAAGTGCACTCTCTTCTCTAGAATGAGAACAGGTAACACAATGCCTGGGCGGAAGCACTATCAAATGCATTTGAATAATTCCACGTATCTGAGACGCTCACCATGGGCTAAAATGATAGCTCAAAAGATACGTTCTCAACAGAGTTCCTTGCACGGCTCAGGTAAGACTTCAATTTCACCCAATAAAGCAAAAGAAGGAGTAGATCATCTCTCACCTGGATCACATCCCACTCTCGTATTCTCATGTTTATGTCTATTTCCAACTCTGCCATTGTCTTGTCAGTCTGTAATCACATAAGCAAGAGAATGTTCACTTGAAGAATTAAACAGACACAACAATACAAGTACAAGTGATAAAGGCTCCACAGTACAAACAAGGACCAACAACAACAACAATTAACAACAACAACAACAACAACACTGAACACTATTATTAATATTAATTCTTTTACACAATCATTCTAGAGCAAAGTGATACTAAATATGAACGGTTTGAAAATGAAATTGAACAACTTCTTAATTTCATTATTAATTTTGCCACCATAATAATCTTATCTTGGGATAATTTCAGAGTTGAACCCAGAGTTTCCCATAATAATTATGATTGGTGGAATGACTCGGACTACGATGCTAACAGTGTATATACATTGCTTAGAGTGGTGAATATAAATCCATCTGTTTGTTGCAAAACAAAATGGCTGCATGCAGCTGGTTTGCTGAAGGTTCCGATAACAAAATTCACAAATTAATTGTTATTGTTGTACACGTAGGTATCACCGTTGATCAACTCTAAAATTATACTTATAAATAATAATTACTTGCCTTAGGCTCAGTAGATATTGGCAAATATTTACCTCATCTTTCCTAAATAATATCCTTAAATATACTCTATCTACATGTTATAAAAATGCCTACACCTTCTCCATCTGTGTGATGTTGATTCCAAAGTGAGCAAGATGCTGAGCAAGATTTGGATCATCTACCATGTCATCCTCATCATATGAAAATACATCTACAACAATGAAACCAAAAACCATTATAAAGGAAAAAAATAAAAATTGCCTGCAACATGTAAATTATTTATATTTTTAGAAACGTCTCCTAAAATATTGTCATACTGTAATTCTCCAATCATAAATTAGTGTTCAACTGTTTTAGTCTTTTAATGCTATACACGTACCAGCTGCTAGCAATAATTAAAAGTGTTTGGCATATAAAGCTGTCAACACTGAATTTTCAGTACCTGCACCATCAGGAGTAATTGTTCCAAGTTTAACAGCCAAAGGATATTTTGTCTCTTTGTAATAATCAACAGCATGGTTATTACCTCCAGAGCCTACGAGAGAATAATAATAAAAGAATATGTTCAAGATAACTGTTTGGAAATAATTTCAATATTATCAATAATAATTGTTTCATTGCAATATTTCATTCATGTATTGCCTAGGAGAATTTTGAAGGTCTAATTACAAATTCTGACAAGTCGAAGGATAGAAGGGAGTTGTGGGAGCTCTCAATACCATTGTCACAAGTACCCAGAGTATTAAAACAACCAACCATCAAAATATCGTCTGCCACATAAAATTGTTCCATCAGTCAAGTTGAGCCAGAGATTTTCCTTTAAATCACACTTTGCACACTTCCAGCCCCTGAAAAAAGTTAATTGATATGCATCAATGCATCAACTACCAAGCAAGTCAAACTAAAAAAAAAAAAA
>BLFK01000191.1:433442-450942 GCA_014634185.1 Astreopora myriophthalma
TATTATTATTATTATTATTATTACTATTATCATCATTGTTATTATTATTATCATAAGATACTTGAACTAAGTGCACAAATGTCTCAATACTGTGACAAGGCATTGTTAATCATTCATACCCATTCAATACCAATTCAATTTTGATACCTGAAGGGGAATATCAGCATTTGAAAGTGGAATAACAAGTGGATCTCCACCGATTCCTAATACAGTCAGCGAGTTGAATTCATCATATTCCACCTGCAAACCAAATAAAGAAAACCTAAAACATTAAATAACACCTACCAGAAACAAAGAGGAACTAGTCTTACTTGTACTGGGTGAAATAATTGGTTATAATAAAAATGATAAGAAAAAGAAATAGAAAAAGAAATAGAAAAAGATGTTTTCTGTCCTTAAGACTTTACCTTTGGTTTTTCCAAATCAAAGCCACCTTCCACTCCTACCAAATGAACAAATTAAATATAGAATAAATAGGTTGCCAAAAATTGTGCATGAGTTTGGAAACTGACTGGTAATCCAACTAAACAATAAACTCACCAATTGCCAACCTTGTAGGCTTTTTCTTTGGTGGAAACTCGGTTATGTTGTCCTGTTCAGCTTGAGGCTCAAAATAAAGAAGGGAGGTATGGACAAAATGATCAATTGTGAAACTGCCAGTTTACATGTACCACCAGTTGCACTCAAATACAAGCTACCAATCCAAAGGACAAGAGACTAGTAACATTTACTTTTCAGTGATACTAAGTCACATCTAGTCCTGATGGTGATGTCATGGTTATAGGTGGCTGTTTAGAACTAGATGCCTCAGTAAGTAAATTATTTGTGGTTATCGACCTCCACTTTTGGAGTCAAAATTTACTGTTACTCAAGTACCTTCTTTACTTTCTTTAAATGCAGGAATACTCTGTGTGGTGTTTTACTTGTGTGAAGATTAACATGGTCTCCACAAAATCCAAGAAAAGTTGCAAGGCACACACAAAGACCTTTGTCACTTTCCTGCCAAAAAAAAAAAAAAAAAGTATCAAAATGCTGCTATTATTCAGCTGCAGCTATTATTCAATGAGATGTTCATAAATTACGAGATACGTGGTGCTGTATTTAGGAGTGCAATTCAGCTGAGCAATAAATGCAAAATAGCGAGCGACTCTGTTTAAATTGTGACTGTGTGACCGTGTCACTGAGAGACTATACAACGAGACGCTGTTGGCAGCTTGCGCGAGTTGCATACCGGCGAGTTGAAGCAGTACACACACTCGTCTTTGTAAACCCTGTCACCTCCTTGCGGAACACGGATGCTGGAACTCTTTAAATACTCCATTTCCTTGTGAAACCTCAGATCGTTTATATTATTTCGAGCTAAGGGAAGTAAAAATTATCTGACTGCCTACACCAAGTACTTACCAAATTGGTAACTACTTGGTGTAGGCAGTCATATAGTGGTTCGAGAGATTCTCCTTATGAGCGACTCCGCTGACTCTCAAGGGCTTGCTGTCTTCCGGATTTTCATTTGTATAAGAAACACTAAAATGTACCAAATAATGACACAGCCGTTATATAGGACGTACTCGCTGCTGTGTTTAAATTCTGTCCATAAAACGATCTTCAAATCAGCTCTCGAAACCAAAAATATTTTGGGATATTAAGTAAGTATCATTTAGACAATTTTTATGGGATGACAACATAACACCATCCCTTGGGGCAGAAGCTTATCAGGGGCACAGTTGCCTTTTTTCAAATGCTTTTAAACAACAACAGAGGGAAAAGTGGATCCAAACCTTTCCCTACAAGAAGAGTCCTACCCAAGTGTCTAGCCTTTTTGTCCAAGCTTAACAATATTTCAGCATGCCTTCACGCATGTTTTCCAGCAGGCTAGGTACAAAACACAAGTCACAGGTTACAAGCCACAGGTCATAATAAATCACAGGTCACAGCCCAAACACTACACAATTGGATTGTTTCGCTGTTAGGAAAACAATGACCTGTGACATGTGACCAGCTGTGACCTGTGTATGGTACCTGCTGCCATGTTTTCCATTTCCTCTTATTTCTGTTCCTACTACTCCTGCTCATTCCCCCTTCACTGTACCCTGCTTCTTCTTCAGTATTCCCACTTCTCATCTCTGCCCTCCCTCCAAAAAAAAAAGGAAAAAGAAAAAGATTTACTTTAGCCCTAAAAGAACCAATGGAACAATAATTTAATACACATAGCCTTGGCATAGCCACATGTAGACTTTTATTTAATCTCAATCATAAAACATTATACAAGAATTAAGTCTTGGTAGTGAACTGTTGCAGGAATTCTATATACACTTTTCTTTGTGGAGCTTGGGTTGGAATAAAATGCCCTGAAAAAAGAAATTAAACTAAACTGAATTGAAACAGTAATACTAAAATTAATTATTACTGTTGCATTCACAATTTTTAATAAAAACAGAAAAATGCTTTTTCTCTCAGAGATTTCAGTGTATAGAATGTCTTGTACTAAAGACCTTTCAAAGTATAGAGGAGTACTGCATGTAAGTTATGTCAAAGAACATGTATCTACAGCTAAATTACCAGTCTATTGTGACTAGAATTGAGTGAAAATCATTGCACTTTTCAGATTCTCAATGGATAACTAGATATCACAAAACTTCTGATAATTTGTAATCAATAACAAGATATTTGTGACCCTCTAGGATTTTTCATAATTGTCACTCAAAAAATGATCAGTTTTATTTTTAATAGTTGACTGACATCTTTGAATCTAACTGACAAAAAATTCTAGTGCAAGTTATTGATATACTGACCTCCTGAATGATTTAGAATGGTTGCATTTGAAAAATGCTGCAATAACTCTTCACTGTTTTCTGTTCACAAAACAAAGCAGCAGACTATCAAATTTTATTGAAGAATAATTATTATTCTGTTGCAATGCTCTGCAACTGGATGAAATTTAACATGTTCATGTCATCACATTGAAATCAACTGTCCACTTTGCAATGGTTAGATCTCTGCATTTGAGACCTGGGCTGAGTTGTTCGAAGCAAGGTTAGCGCTAACTCTAACTCTGCGTTACGTCCGATTAAAACCTATAGGTTGTCATGGTATGTAACACAAATTAGCACTAACCATGCTTTGAACAACTCGGTCCTGGAATGCAGTCATCAAACCTTTTTTTATTTGAATAGGATTGCAAATACCTTTTGGTATGACTCTGTCTGTATTTCCAAACACATGTAACGTGGGAAATGTGATTGGAACGGTGTAGTACACACTATGGCTTGATGACCTTGACTTGAATCCAGCCACAAGGATGGCAAATTTAAACTGCAAGTAACCTACAATACAAACCACAGTGACACTATTACCACATATTAAGATTGGCTATAATATTTGCATCACTGGTATATATGCTACGGGTTAAAATGAGTTCAGGTCCAAATTATTTTAACCTAGTTTGATTTCAAAATTCCTTTTTCTGTTACTGGTATTCATTATCAGTGAAACAGAAATTAGAAATCAAACTAATTAAAATACATTTTAACCTGAAATTCATTTTAATATGACCTACAATAAGTACATAGTGTGATATTTGAACAAACCTTGCTCCCTCAATGCACAGAGAATTGACAAAAGGCAGGAACCTTGGCTAAACCCAAGAACACCTTGCAATTAAAAAAAAAAGAAACAATCAAACAAAAGAGGCACACACCCTGAATTGAATTCATCACATCAAATCAAACAAATACTGGTACACCATAATTGTGTATTAATTGCTCACAACAAAAACATGCCTTGCATTAAATTTTGACACATACCATCAAATGGACCCTAAAAATTAAAAAAAAAAAAAGAAAATTAAAAAAAAAATGGAGGATGTTAATATCAAGGAATGAAATGTAAACTTGAGAAATGAAAACTGTTAGATAAAACAATTTTGTTTGTTCTTAAGTCTTTGAGAGAAAGATAGACGGATGGATGGATGGACAGACAGATCATGTGAAGCATGTACCTTGTCAGTGAAAGTTGACTTTACAAGCTCTAATGACTCCTCAAATCCCTTTGAGATGTCACTTGGAATAAGAGGGTCATAATTATCATTCTCAGTTGAAAACCACCATCCAAACTCATTTACTCCTGGGAAAAAAAAAAGTATTGAAAAACTAACAGTTACCGGTATTCAGTTTTGGTCATTGTGCAAGCTATGCCTGTTAGAAATTGTAAAGAACTGACATACCTTCTGCGACACCTTCACTGTTCCTTGGGATTTTGTTTGGTGCAGTAATGTAGACTGTGTTACAGTGTGTTTGTATTCAATAAAATTGTAGAAAACAGTGTTAATATTTATTACTCGTACATGTAGATTCATGTGAACTTAATATGACACCACTGAACCAACCACATGTAAGGTTAGGATGCGAGAATTTCACATTTGTTTACCAGTTGACTTCAAAATATCAAATAAAAAATAAAACTGTGATGAAGGACATACCAAATTCAAGCGGAAGTTTCTTAAGTCCTTTTCTGAAAGCACCGAGTTTTTCTCTACAGACCTGAGCACTCTGTCTTGAAAAAAAAATTAAAATCAAATGTTTTTTTCTTGTCAATCATTCCGTATGGTGTTCTGCAAATATTGGGCCCATAATAATTAGTATCACCCAACTAGTGGACTCATGCAAATCCTGCATTTTCATTGGCTACGCTACTAGAGGACTATTAGTAATAGTCCTCGAGTAGCGAAAAGCGTGACGCTTTCTTTCGTTTTATTCCCATATAAATATTTCTTCAACTTGCATTTGCTAACTTTATTACTGTCTTTTCTGTCCGACTAGTTGGGTGATACTAAAACAATTAGACCCGTAGCCCTTGCGGGCCACGGGTCAATAGCTAGCTATTGACCCGTAGCCCGCAAGGGCTACGGGTCTAATTGTTCATTATTGACCCAATTATTGGGTCCAGTCCCTGATTTGGTGAACTATTTTGAAATGCCGGAAGTAAAATAAGTATGAATCATCTTACCTGTATCCGTGCAGAACAAGTATCTGTAGAGATAAAGTCAGGAAAATAGCCAGATATATTTCACAAAATCACGGTAGAATATAAATAACGGAGGGCTGAAGTACACCAAAATACCTTCAAGCCATCCGCCATGTTGATTATTGTAATAAGGAAACACCGCTATTGTCTTGTATCACTGGCTCAGATTAAGACAATTGAAACATGGCGGATGATATGGATATAAAATTGGTGATGTTTGATCTTGCTGGCACAACTGTAGATGACAATGTGGATGGAATTCCCCTTATTACTCTTGCTATGAAAGACGCTTTCAAAAAACACGGGTGTAACATTGAGCCTGAAACCGTGAACAAATACCGTGGTTTGGAGAAGAAAGACGCTATTCGATGCATCATAAGAAATGAACTTTGCACTAGCACGTCTTCAAGCATCGATGCGGAAGTTGTGTTCAAAGATTTTAAAGTGTTCATAGCTAAACATCTTTCCTCCATTAAGAATGAAATTCCAGGAACCAGTGAAGTGTTTCGCCAGCTGAAATCGTGGGGGGTAAAGATTGCTGTCGGTAGTGGCTTTCCAAACAATGTGGTCGAATCAATCGTGTCAACGTTGCAATGGAAGAATCTTGTTGATTGCATCTACAGCGCTGAAAAGGTTGGTCATGGAAGGCCTCATCCCGCTATGATTCAAGCAGCCATGAAGTGCGTTTGTACAACTAATCCGCGCTCTGTTGTTAAAGTCGGAGACACAAAAGCCGACGTTGAGGAAGGAAAGAATGCTGGTTGTTGGACAGTAGCAGTTTTAACCGGGACACAAACTATGGATTTCATCAAGGAGAGTAACCCGGATTTTATTATCGACAGTGTTAGAGATCTACCTGATCTCTTAACTAATGTGAAATTTTAATTGCTATATATTGAAAATAATTTTAAATATTAACAAAGCCCTGGTAATAACTATTAGGTCATCTTTGCTTTTATGAAAGGAAGACAAAGGGAAAAGTAAAAAGTTGCTTACAGTGTTACAAAATGCTTATTTTTCATCATTTTACCTTTAAAAAATGCACGTTTAGAGACTCATAAATTTGGGTGGTTTTAGAAGTAGTCAACACACAGAAAAGATATTTTACAATAAAAAAATTCAATCATTCTTTAACTTTTTTTAAGGCAGACTCACCAATGTAAAAATAGAAAATTCAAATGAAACATTTAGTTATTAAATATACATGCTGAAACCCTTTCCTTTGTCTTTGTCTTGAAGGATTTCTTTTTGGATTTTAAGCTGGCAACATGTCAGTGCCTTATCTACTCACTCTTGCAAAAGTATAGTCTGCAAGTCAGATGGGGATGGGGGTTGAGGTGTAAGGCATAGCTAGAGAAGTGTAGGCCTTGTGGCAAAGGAAAGAGTTTCTTCCACATACCCTGGTTATGACACAGTGAAATACATGAAGCTTCTTATAAAAAGATGGCAATACCCTTACCCATTACTTTATCATGTTCAGACCATATGAGCCAACAAGAACTGAAGTGAGCAAAAATTCAAAACCAACATTATTTTAGTGCTGTCTGAGAATGCTTTGTTCATTGACAAGACTAAAAATTAATAAAACTCATAACCTAAGGAGCAGTTTGGCAGTAACTTTTCTAAGAGCAAGATATGATCCAGGCATTCTTGCCCTTTGCCACTCCAGAGGAAAGAAAACACTTGCTGAAGATTTCTATGCAACTTACCTCCTAATGTTATTGTGTGACAAGTTGCACTAGACAATGCTTGGTGGAACATACATTGTACCTTGCTACAAAAATCAACTTTGGAGCTACAGGCACATCATGCTGGATTCAAAATTTGTTATGGTGACCAAAACTGCAAGTTAAATTAACAGTATTACCTGCTTTTTGGGAATTTCATTCGAAACTTTGCCTGTACAATACTGAGACTATCCAATGTTTGGCTGCTAACTAATGTACATGTATGGTTGTGCATGAAAGGCATTCAGTTTAGTACTAAATTTTAGAAAGAACCTTCAGCTTAGTGCAAAATTTTAGCAAGAGCAATTAATTTTACATCCTATCCACCGAAAAGTGGGTTCCAGAGTGCAGAAAAGTTACTGAAAAGCTGCTCAGTCTTCTCATTATTATCTTCTAATGGTGAATTTATGTTGACTGTTCTTAACTAACACCAAAAGCAGCTTGCTTGGCCTTGAAAGCTGCCTTCCTTGCTTTAGCTTCTTCAGCTTGCTTTTTTCTCTCCTCCTGTTCTTGGCGAATCTCTGCTTCAAACTTGTTTGAGAATGCTTGTTCTTTTGCTTTAGCTTCAAAGAACTTTGCGGCTCCACCTACACCAACTTCATCAACATCAATCTCAGCAAGTTTAGCAAGCTGACTAAGCCCAGAATCTTCTGCAAGTTCACCAGCAGCAGCTTTACGGAATATCAAAAGAAACTGCAACCAAAATTAACAAGTATTTGATTATAATTGGCCTCAGTAAGTTAACTCTTTCCTGCCCAAACCCATTGACAAGTCAAATCGTCTGGTATAAGCCAGAGTAAAACCTGTAAAGTCACTGTCAGCATTAAAGGGTTAAAAAAATATCCAAAGAAGAATTTCAACTTAGTCTTGAGCTCTGGCAATCATCATTAAAACAGTTCATTACAAACCTGTCATGTTTACATACTTCTCATTTCACTTGGGTGGCTGTGCTAACAGTCTTCTCTTTGCACAATATGATCTGACAAGATTTTGAGTAAGATTTACCTCTCTATAAGAAACCTTCCCATCATTGTCTTCATCAATCTCTGCTATCATGTTTTTAAGCCCTACATGTGTCTGTGGTGCACCTAGTTTCTCCATCATCTGTTTCATTTCCATCAAGTCCAAATAATGGTCATTATTGACATCATACCTGAACAGAGAAGAGCATGAAAACTTAGGGTTTTGGTGGCTGATGGCTTAACGTCTGTTGCTGTTAGTTTGAGTGAACATGGTTGACTCAGAAAGGAGAGCAATAACAGATTGCTGGATTGGTTTAGTTAATAATTAACTCCCACTTTGGGAAAACAGAGTATGCATTTACATGTTATCTTTAGGATAAAATTGTAGTCTTTTCAAATGAAGAAGGAAGTTAAATTCGTGATTGCTTTAGTTTTGCTTTGCTACAATTTTTAATGATTAGTCAGAACATCTCTGGTACCACCACCTCTGGATCAAAAAACTAATGCAAACCTCTTGAACCAATCACATGCAAAACCCAAGTGTATAGGCTTTACCCTTATGACAGCCTTATAACAGGCCTCACCCCTTATGACATAACTTATCTCAGTTCTTTTGTTGAGTGACTAGTCACTACTACATGTAAAAATACTAAAATGCAATGTTCCAGTAGTCACTCAACCAAAGAATTGCGATGTGTTACATCATAAGGGGTAGGGGCTATTGTGACTTATTCACTCTTGTTTTCCCTTATATTTTTGTTGTGATTGGCTGGTAAAACCAAGTCGAAAAATACTTTGATTTTTGATTGACTGGAAGGCGTATTTCCTTCAGAACGTGATTGGTTCTGTAATTACTGTGAGTTTAGTTCAATGACATTCAATTGAAAATGCTCTAATTTCACATTCATTTCTATATTGTTTACATAACATTGCACAGTGATTTAACCTCATATATAGGTACCGAACGTGTGTCTCGATTTTGTTAAGACGATTAAAATTGATTTCACAGTTATTTCAAGGTTTTGATGCCAATTACCTGTCAAAAGTGCTCAATCCCAGTGGAAAAAAAAGGCACATAATTTATAAGTTAAATCTTCCAATTGAATGTTCATATATTTTTCATTAACATATACAACAGTTAATTTCCCAAATTACCATTGAGAATGGACTCAAGGAATAATTCAAGATTTTGCTTTGCCGTTACACATCACGAATAAATAAAGCATTTTACAGTCAGCTCACGAAATTCAAGATGAAATGTGATATCGAATTTCAAATGCGATCAACTTCCAAAAATTCGAAAATGAAATGTCGAGAAATTCCCTCTGGACTTGGGATGGCCAATGCGTGTCGCCTTAACACATAAGCTTAAATACCAAGTATAAAATATCAGATTTATAAAAGTGGCCGATGCTTACTTCTTAAACATCTTCTCAAACTCTTTTATCTGCTTCCTAGAGAACTCTTTGAACTCCGTGTACGGATTGAACACCTTTATCTCTTTCCTCGGTACGTTTTCGTCCTCGTTTAGCACCTGGCGACGCGCTAATTTACTCGCCAGCTCATCTGTTTCCGACATGATCTTGAATGTTTTTTCTATAGCGGTACAAAAACACTTTTAAAGACGTCTTTCGCTTGGAAAACCACACACCCTCAATGTGTTCTAGTGCGAAAGTAACACTTCTTCATTCCAGGACAGGGCTGAAGTATATTTTATAAAAACTGCCCGCTGATTGGACAAGGTCAGTTAATGAGATATAACACGTGTTTTCATTGGTTTTGGAATGCTTACAACAGGGACTTTAAAAGTATTGTATATCACACTTATTAAAGCGTTTGTATGTGTATCGTGTAAACTAAAAAGCAAAATCAAACCTTTTAAGGAAAAATGAAACAGTGCAAGTGCTTTTACAGTATGTTTTATTTCATAATTCATAAAGAGAACGTTAATTTTTTTATCTCGCCTCCAAAGAGACGAAAGATTGGATTTTCTTTGGACGAACAGTGCAGCGGAACTGAGGACTGTAAACAGAACGAGTGTGCAAGGAATAAAAGACATAAAACAAACAGCGGATACGAGATATCTTTGGAGCATAGACCAATGATGACAGTTGTATATCCTCTTTGTTACTTAATACAGACAAAGGTCAATGGTTCTCGCTACTAAGCGAATGACTTCAAGGGCCCTTGAGGTTCCTGCGGTATTGTGCAAGTCCACAAATAACACAATGCGTGGAAGGTATAGCCTTAGTCCCGTAAATTCTTCAGAAGCTGTAACTTAACATTATTTTTAGACCCTGATTGCAAATTTGAGCTCAATCATACATACGATCACAGCAATATGGAGTCTGTTACCCTGACTTTTTCCACCCAAGTAAGAACCAAACCACCACACAATAGCAGAGTTCTTTAAATCTGATTTAATTTAATAGCTTTCAGTTTCAACTCTGCAAACATCTTCAGGTACAACACTGTAGCCCAGCATGTCAAATCTTTCATCAACCATTTATGTTTAAAAGTTTAACACAATGGTATCATAAAACTACCCAACTCAATGTGCACCCAAGAAAAGTCTGCAAATTTATATGTCAGGTTTAAAGTATGTGATAACTTGTCATTAACCTCACTTTATAGAGAAACTACTAAATCCATATTCAAGGAAGAAAAAAGTGTTTTGGGGCGTTTTATTTCCATAAAGTGACAAATTAGGAAATGCAAGCAACTCTTCTCTGGTATATTTTATGAATTCCATGTTCTGCTTACACATCGTTTGAGAATTATGAGGAAGTTGTGAATTGATTTTCATCATAATTATTATTACTGTAAACCTAATTAGAAGCACCATTGTAAACTATTATTGCTAAAAGGCAGAGTAGAAGCACCTAGTTCCATGCAAATAAATCACAACTTTTTTCATGAGAATTGTCATTTGTTTTTAGAAGAGAAATGCGAGTAAGAGTGATTATGCACCACTTAACCCACTAAGAGAAGCACTGCATTGAATTTTTCCACATTCCAATTGTAAAAGCAGCTTGACAGTAGACAAGCACAATCCTTTTTAGCATTCACTAAAATAAATCCTAAGTTGATTTAATTATGAACCCTCTTGAGCTACCGCAGCCCCTGATTCACTTTCATTGTTCTTTGGGTCTGCTGCAGTTGCTATTCCAAGCACATCAAGAACCTTTTCATTGGACACATGATCACCAGGTGAGGCCTGTTTGTGACTCAGCAACACTTTTTCTGCTCCTGCTGTCACAATTAACATGCCACCATTAAGCAAACCATCTCCCTTGAAATTTCCTTTGATACCTTTGGCATTGACCTTAAGCCAGATAAAGAGAATAAGGCATCCCAGTTAGCATAATTAAATTTTCAAACTCGAATGTTGCCTTTCTAGTGTTGCGATTGGTTCACTCAATCTCAGTTATCAGCTCATATACCATATGATCTCCCTCAATTATAAAGAAATTGATTGCGCCAAGTAATGCCAAGCTGAGAAATTTATGTAGGAAGCAAAACTTCCAGACCTGTGGGTAAAATGAATGCAATAATGAAATTTAATAAAACAGTTATTCCATTCGCACTTGTTGGATAAGAGATTGGCTATAGCCAACTTGGCGATATGTGCCTCACTGGCTATTTACCACCTCATATCCAATGTGTGCTCATGGAATAATTGTTACAGTTGTAAATATTCTTTTGTGAGCAAAACAGCCCTTCTTGCCTTCTTAATATGGAAAAACAGTGATCAAGCTACATTGAAATTGAAAAAAAAAAAATTCCAATTCATGGTTTAATAAGAATTGAGGAGACTTCATCTTTGTAGATTGTATCTCCCCATTCTTTGATTAAGGTCACTTGTGCAGCTTTGCAATGCCAAATTACTGCATTTATATTGGGAGAGTTAAAACGTCATGCTGCTAACTACTGTAAACAAAGTCAGATAGGAGTTAAAATGATGGAAAATTATGTCACCTTAGCAAGAGACAACCTTGTTTCTTTTGCTCCAAGCCCTGCCAGAACAGTAACCACATTGTACCTGAAAAAAAAAATAGAAATAAAAAATAAATGACAAAAAGCAATTATTAATAACTATGCATATGTCTCCCCTTGACAGCAGGAAAATAAGTGTCGAACGACTTAAGGAGATCACTAACCTTCTGAAGCCCAAGTCTTTATAACACTCTTGCTTGGTGTCCAAGTACAACTCTGTGGAAAAAAAATTGATGGTGAAAAAATGCCTTACAAGTACACATAAACAATACAAAATTAATGCAGTTTATTTATGCACATGTTCACACCAAGGAGCTCAACAGACCCCTTTCGGAAATTATATCTATGTCTTTAACTGACTCAGGTCAAATTGTTTTTTATACATGTTGGTTTAAAAACCTCTCATTGTAGGGATGAAATTAAACCAAGTACAAAACCAACTCACATCCTGTGCCATATTGGGCAGTCAAACAGGGGACACTTTGGAGAAAGGCACATTTTACCACTACTGCAGTATTGCACCTTATTGTCTCTCAGATAGTACACATGCTATGATTGGCCAATTTAGCGTGCCGTACTCTACAGCAAGGCCTGCTAAATTTAAGAGAGTGCTTTTCTGTTCAATTCGTTACCAAAAGATATACTCACACTCAGGCCGTAAATTGAACTGGAAAAAACCTGGGCCGTAACTTGCAGTACAGCCTTTGAACTCGGTTAGTAAGAGGTAATCCCTGTTTCGCTTCCCTGAGCATGTTTTTGAAGGAGATACTTCTTCATTACATTAGCCCATTTTTCAAGCATAGTCTACTGAAAGTAGTGTTTCACTTCACAAACATCCAAACCTCCAGTAAAGAAATTTCCTTCCTGGAATTCCTCTAAACCAAGTTCTTCTAATCCCACACCACAAAGCCGCACACCATGTGCGTCAAGCTGTGGCTTGACCGAACTGAGTTCAGTCGACCACAGCCGGCACAATGGTCATCCAAATCGACGCAGAAAGACGACTACTGCTGTCTGCTTAGCCCACAAACTCTGAAGCTCCACCATCTGTTGAAAATGGCCCCACATATAATTAGAGAGATGTACCACTTTGGGTAAATTGTACTTTTGAAGAAACAAACCACCCATCTTCATAAGTAAATAAGTAAAGAAATAAATTTTACATCACAATAAGTGCACATTGGGTGCAAGATTTAGCAAACATAGGAGCACTCTGTCAAGTTGGCTCTTAAATCATGTCAGCCATTAAGCACTAATTGAATATTCCCTATTTTACAAAAACTTCGTAATTATTCCGGTGAGAAGACCAGAAGGACGAAGATGTAAGGATCAGGGCAGAAAGATCTCCATACAGCTCACCTTATGTTAATATTATACATGCATACTTCCAAAAAGAACAAACGTGAATAGAGTTTTGCTAGGAATATGCATGTATAATGAAGTAGGAACCTGCACGGAAATCTTGCTTATGCACTGAAGGGTAACCTTTGGACAACATTCTAGGGAATTCTAAAAATGGTGATGATAAGTAGTTGCGCTAAATGCAGAAATGGTGAAGGCCAATCATCGCTAACCCCTAGCAATTTACATTTCTTTAATTAAAAGATTCAGCACCTTTTACACGGGCGTGAATACTAAAAGTCTTCCTACTTGTTTGGGGGTTATGAAATGAACGTTCAATAAAGTACAATTTTGCGTGACACAAACGGCAACGACACAAGTCAAAATCTTATATCGCCATTAGGCCAACTCTTGTACTCTAAGAACAAAATTAATAAGACGCACATGCTCAAACTTTTCTTGTTTTTCCTTACACCGCTCAATTTAAGATCAATTTGGCGCACTGTAACTGGAAGAATACGTGTAACGTGCGTGTAAATTTGTAAGCTTATAAATTCACAAGATAAACATGCCGTTACGTAACATGACAAGCAAAGACATGATATCAGGAATGAAATTTCTAAAGCTTTAGATGTTATAATACATATAATACAGCACAAAACGATAATGGATAGTATTTATTGAGCCAAAGGATAACTAAAAAGAACGCGGACATTTTTTACTGCAAGCTCGACGGTCACCATGCACCCGGCCACTGAGCTCAGGCTTGCAGCTGAGTGACAGTCAACGAGCTACTAGTAGCACTTTCGCCTGAACGCGTGAGCATGAACGAAAGGTTAAGTTGACAGAAAAAGGACAGCAATAAATTCTATGACCTTACCTCGCCAGTCGCCACACATTTTATAAGATTTTGAGCAACTTTGCTCAACTCCATCCCTGTTTGATCGATGGTGACATCGAAGGCGTTCGTCGATGGTCGAACACACAAATTTATAGTAGAGCGGTCAAAGTTAAAATACGTCATGTAAGCTGTACCACTTATTCCCCACGAAAAGTTCCACTATACATGGTCAGTGACGGAGGGGGCTCAGTTAAAATCACGTGACACTTCCATTTCTCTCTCCTCCAGTCCTCCCCTCCTTGGAAAAGACGACGGAAACCCAGTAGATTAAAATCACATAAATTGGCAGGAAATAGTCTGAGTAATATGTGTGTCCGTCAGCTCAAACTCTTTTTGATGGGGCGAGTCTTTCCAACCAGTAACCTCTGTTAGTGGTAAGGGAGGGTGGTAGCGCCTCTCGGGATCACAAATGCAGATAGTTCACCTTTGTTTTATTGGGGACTTCCCTCTAAAACACATAAATGAGACCCGTTTGCCATGGTGTCAGTTTTACTTATATATTGTCTGACAGACCCCTCCTCGACTTTCTCACCCTGATTCCCGATCCGTATCATTGGCCGAGAGACAGCTGCTTTTTCGTGTCTGCTGTAGACTTGTACAGTGATGCATGTCTCATTTCCCGGCGTTTGAATCACTGAGCACTGTTTAAGCCTCTTGCAGGCTAAGAGTAGTATTGGGCGCCGATTGGGACAAGTTTAGGACAAACCAAAAAAATATCACACATCCGTACAAGTAAAGTTGGCCATAATTCTTGAGTTCTACATAAAGTTAATTCTGAGAACACTCCATAACACCGAAAGTTTAGCATAAATCGTAAATTTAAGATATATTTTTAAAATAAACAATAATGTCCCAATCGGCGCCCCATATAAGAGTGAGGCCCTGAAGAAGTCAGATGATACGGCTGAAGCTTGCTGCAGTTTGCTCTCGACCTCCAGAGGTCATGTAACGGAGGATTTGTGACTCAAATTAATTCAAAGTTATTTGCATTTGAAGGCGGTGATGTTGTTGGGTCAAGTTTCCGGCTTTCAAGGATTTGCATATGGAATATTCATGGCTGATAAGACATCGGTTTTTCGAGCTAAATTTACCGAGTCCTACTGTACTAGAGCTTGTTCTACAGATACTGAATTTTGTGATTCACAACAGCTGTTTGAACTTTAATAGAGGAGTTGTTCATGACGGCTGGGCCATCGATGCATCTTGGCTTAAAAACCTCTCCTTTCGACGAGCGTTGTTTTAGTAGGCAATCTCGACCGCAACGCGCACGCACAGTTTCAAATGGCTTCTTACAGTCGATCAGACTATACACGAGCCGAAACCCACGATACGACCACGAATGTTCCCCTTTTAAGCGACGATCTGTTGGACGATGATGGCACGGTCGGGCTGCATCAGGACCCAGTTCTGGTAGTGACAGACGATGTAGAAGACAAGCAGGCAGTGCGGTTTTCTGTCTCCTTGGCGCACAGTGGAACTGGCATTCGTTTTCCTTGTAAATTTACAAAAACTGTTGGGTTTTTAGCGATCATTGCGGTACTGATTATCATTTGTGCCGTGTTATCTGCCTTATTGACAAGAAAAAGCGTCAAACACGTCAACACTACCTTGAACAACATATGCGTTACTGACAACACTACTGCGAACAATATATGCGTTACTGAAGGATGCATAGACGCCGCGTATCATATGTTTCACTCCATGGATCGATCAGTGCATCCGTGCGACGATTTTTATGAGTTTGCATGCGGTGGTTGGATGCAAAATCATCCCATTCCTGAGAGCGAATCTTTCTGGGGAGTTTATTCCATTTTGCAGGAAGAGAACGAGAGACTGGTCAAGCAGTTGTTAACTGCGACTGAGAAAGGTTCTGAAACAATTATGAAAGCAAAGACGTTTTATGACGCTTGCATGGACGAAACAGCGATCGACGCAATGGGTGCTACACCGCTTCGGGACATCATAAGGGATCTTGGAGGCTGGAACATAACATCACCGTGGAATCAAAGCAAGTTTGATTTCGAGGGCACTCTAAAAGCAGTCCAGAAAAAATATTCAGTTTCTCCGTTTTTCAGGACGGCGGTTGGTCCTGATGATAAAAATTCATCCAAGAATATTATCCAGGTAAACTTGAGCATTACAATGATAGTTTTGATTGAAACAAGACGTGTGTAAACCGCTTTCAGTAGCTCTCATCAATTAACATGTGCCACTTTTGTGATCTTGTGTGTTTTTATAGGTTGATCAGGGCGGTCTTCCATTGTCGAGGACTTATTACCTCTTAAACATGTCTGATCCGGTAAGTCTTCGCTCCGTACTTTTATTATTATTATTTTGTTTTGACAGGGGTACTATTCGTAAGGGAGCGATCCGAACAGCTAAAACTTTGTACGGGTTGCAGCACTTTCGTACGTGGTGCCCAGTTCCCAGGCTGTCTTCCCGTGCATTCTCGCTCTAAGGGCGAGTGGCTCGTGCCCAGATTTTTTCTCACCAGAAGAAATCAGTGGTCGTAACATTAGTTTACTGGACGAAAGAAAGTGTTTACTTATAAATAGAGTTCAATCCGTGGAGGACGAGTTTCTCCGCCCTTTCCTTGTTTGGTGGCCGCTTCGACCTCTTATAAATCACATCTATTATTTTACGGGAAACGAAATGGTCGTTCCACATTTCACGGTCAACATCATGGGCATTTCACGTTTCAGCAGAAACGTTTTCTTTTTAAGAACTTTGTCTCCTCACCATGTTGCCATGAAGTTTCGGTCACACTACACGGTCTGTACATAGCTTGACTCCATTACGTGTGATTTTGTTGGCAAAAACATAACTTCTCGAAACCAAAACCAATCACACCGTTCACGGTGAATTAACCACTCAATTTTCGTTTCACGGATAATTTCTTGTAAAAAAAATTTACTGAAATCACGTTTGACGAGGAAAATATGACCTTTTCCTACATTTCACAGCAACTTAAAAGAGCGGACAATTTTCAGGGCTCACTAAAATATCCTTTACCATCTTCGTTTTGTTTGTTTTTGTTTGTTTGTTTGTTTGTTTGTTTAGAAACTCAAAGCATACCTGAAATACATGACGACCGTCGGCACTTTGCTGGGAGGAAAGGAAATTGCTACGAGGGAACAGATGAAAGAAGTGTTGGAGTTTGAAATGAAACTTGCGAAGGTTTGTTCACAATTCACCTTTTATCACGCTATTTGGATTTAATCGCTTTTCGCTTGTTGGTAGACAGAAAGTAATGATGGTCATAACTCTTAGCGCAGCGTGGAAACTATTCGGATTTACTTGAAAACGTCCGTGGGCAATATTGCAATTTCTGGATCCAGTTCATCCATTGCGTGATCCGAAAACGATTCAAATGTCTTCAAATATTGAGAGGGCGTTAAAAGTTTGAATTTTGCAAAGCTTGCCCCAAACTCACAGTGATCCGTCAATGCCAACATGAAATGTACGATATGATACATTTTGGACCACACGTGGCTTCAGCATGCGCAGGTCGATGCGCATTTTGCAACGACAAGGAATGACCAACGCAGCCT
>BLFK01000191.1:455942-460130 GCA_014634185.1 Astreopora myriophthalma
AGTCAGCCAGAGGTAGACCGGCGGGCAGAAAGCCCAATTGAACACCACCTTACAAAACGCAGTGATGTCGCCAACAACTACGATGAACCTTGATGAAAATTGTGCCTTGTTATTTTGCAGGTGGTACATGACTCCCCCAACAGTCAACGCTTACTACAGTCCATCACGAAACCAAATCGGTAAGGTTCGGTTAATTACTGTGATCCTCATTAGAACTGCTGCCTCATATCCGCCGACAGCAAGGTGTCCTTCAGTGTCTCGTGCCTGACAAGTTTTAGAATGATTAACTAATGTCCATCTCCATTTATTTTAGTTTTCCCAGCTGGTATTTTACAGCCTCCGTATTACAACAAGAAATTTCCAAAGTAAGTTTAAAGTTCACATTTGGAAACTTCAGAGTCAAAGCGAAAACTGAGATTTACTTGGGGGGTGGGGGATGAGAGATTGGAAGCAGGGGGGTGAGGACATCCCGCTTCCTGTACCCTGCTCGTCGTTACAAGACTCAAAACTCATGTTTGGACACGATGCTTATTTATTTATTTTTTAATTGCAAGACTGAGTGTGAATTTTCGTTTGCTTGGGTATAAAATTTTGTCTAAAGCCTCTCAAAACACTAAATGCAAGTCCGGTAAGTCAAATAACATTGTTATGTTTTTGTTTTAGTAGTTTGCTAATGCGCAATTATAAATAAAGCGTTTTGCGTTTCTCTCCCGCTTCCCGCACTTTCTCGACTCCCGCTTCGAGCCCTTTCTTCTTTAGCCTCCCGTGCCGCTCCTGCCTCCGCCTTTTCTCCCAAGCTCCCGGTCCAGCCCAACTATATGGGATTATCTCAATGGCCAATGTGTCTCGTTTTCGCATTACTTCCCTTGTTCGTTTTGTTAGGGCTGTCAACTTTGGCGGGATTGGAGCCGTTGTTGGACATGAGCTTTCTCACGGCTTTGACAATTCAGGTAAATTGACTTTTTAAACAAATACATTTAGTCAAGAAGTAATTAATTTAAATCGTGATATTATGCCATTCTTTCCACCACTACCAAAGAAATTTATGTATTGCCATCTGCCAGCATAAGACATGTAGGTAATTCAGATAAAACCGCGTGAAATATCTCTCCTCTCAGCCAATAAAACTGCGGAGATTTGTCAGTTATAATCGTAATTGTGAACACTCGTAAGTTGATAAAGTATGATGCCACATTGTCGCCACTTTGCAGTCGCTGATCAGTTTAAAAAGAGAAGGCAGAAGGCTACGTGAAAGTTGAGAACATTTACTCGCATTTGCTAGGTCGCATGTATGATAAAAATGGCAATTATGGAGTACAATGGTGGACAAACAGCTCAGTGAAGCAGTACAAGACGAGAAGCCAATGCATGGTTAAACAATATTCAAGGTTTTCATACTTCGGTAAAAATGTGAGTGAAAAAGATGATAAATAATACAGGGTAGTTGATGTTTTACATGCTTCATTCATTTGTGAACGAAGTGAATTGAATCGACAGTCCTAGAGGAGCTGTCGTACCAGGAAAATAAAAGAATAATAAATCATACGTGTTTTTTTTCTTTGACCAGGTTAACGGAAAATTTACCCTCGGCGAAAACATAGCTGACAACGGGGGCTTGAAGGCCGCCTACAATGCAAGTTTCATTGCTTTATCTATAAATAGGAAGATCTACTCGTATTTTACCATGATATTCATGCCGTTTGTTAAACATATTTGGCAGTCTTGGTCGGGCATGGGGCTTTATCCTTAATCTTCTGGCTTGACCACGAGGCAGGACATATGCCGAGAACCTTGGGACATCATTGACTGTTTTCACCACCAGGGGGGATTAGTGCTCCTGCTGGAATTGACTGACGCCTTTAGTAGGGTCCAACGCTCTGGTTGAATTAGTTGAGTTTCCCAGCACAATGCTTGGTTTAAAAAAACAGTAAAGCAACCATATTTAACGTCGATAACTCGTAACAGTAATTCAACTGACAAACCTAAAGTCGACGGTGGGCTCATTTTACCCCACCCTCTCCATCAGTGCTCCGTTTTAAGGGCATTTAAAGATAGTTAAAGCTAAACAGGAAGGAAAGAAGTCGAAAGAAGGATGTGAGATCCGGGGATCGAAGTCAGGACCTCTTGCACCAAAGCCGCGCACTAAACTGTGCCATCTTTGCTCCGGTTTAACTCATTGAGGTTGAAACGTGAGTTTGATTGAGGGTAGTTGTTAACATCGATATAGTAATTCGGAACAATTTCAGAATTACCCGGCTACTTAAGATTAAGAGCAGTACTAAAAACTGCCGCTGCCGCGGTCCCGCATTCCCTTAGTCGAAGAATGAAAGTAAGCAAGGCTGATAAAAACTACTGCTCCCGCAGTCCCGCACTTCCGTAGTGGAAGAATGAAAGTACGAAGTTTAGCCGCATTCATTCGTTCGTCTGCTCGTTCGTTTGTTCGTTCACAGTCTATGCGTTGAACTAGTTGGAATAATTACAACGTTAAGTTATATTTTGAAGTAATACGCTATTCGAAAATTAGGGATCGCTATAGACCTTATTCATAAATGGCACCTGTTTTATTATTCTTTTGATAATGTGCAAATTAGCCTACCAAGCCTCATTTTAGAGCAAGAATTCCTTTCAATTCACTGTATGGTATCGAGACTTGGTAGGCTAATTTGCACTTGGACAAAAGAATTATAAATTGACCGCCATTTATGAATAAGGTCTATGATACGGCCCAAGATAAGGATAGCCTTTGCCTCTCCTTTAGGCTTACAAAGAATGGGAAAAGAAAAATGGTGCGGAACCTCCGCTGCCTTTGTTAAATATGACTGCTGAGCAAACATTCTTCACAGCATTTGCACAGGTATGTAAGAAACTGAGATAAGGAAGTTTTGGATAAATCATTGTGCTGTTTCTGACCAACGCCATCTTGGTTGGGGGAGAGGGGCAAACACGGTGAAGTGTACGGAATGTTAATGCATGCGACTTTACCCGCCTTTGAACTTCTATGCGGCAAATTTACACAATTTAACACGACTTTAATGCTCTCATTTATGGAAACAATTCAACGGAAAAACGAACGTCAAAGAAAGAGCTTTCGCAAATTGGAATTAGAGGGCTCCCCATCTCATATCGCTTCTGATTAGTAAAACTGAATCTCGTTTAATTGATGTGCTAACTGCTGACTGTAGAGCTGGTGTGCTAACATACGGAAACAGGACGCTGTAGTCAGGCTTGACGATGATCCACACTCGCCCAACAAATTCAGGTAATGAACTGTAGACTTTGTTAATCATGACTTGTGAGGAAAACGACGGGAAAGTCCATTTGAAGGTCATCATCTGGTAGAGTTTTTTTTATGGAGGATTTCGTGCCAAAAAAAAAATAAATAAATAAATCGCCTTTGAGACGTGGTTTGCAGTGCAACTTGGGCTTTCTAGTGTCTTTTAATAGTCAATTCCTGCTCGAATTTAATGCAATCACAAAAACCCATTCAAAACTCCCTCTGCAAGTCGGGAAAAGGCTACTCTATGTAACCTGATATTGTAGTAATATTAATAGTAATATTCACTTTCTACTTGATTTGACAGAGTTTTGGGTTCGTTGTCTAACTCTGAGGCATTTGCAGGCGCATTCAGTTGTTCACTTGGGAGCAAGATGAACCCATCCTCTAAATGCCATATTTGGTAGTCACACATTGGCTATAATTTCTTAAGTAGTAGTAGTGGTAGTAGTAGTAGTAGTAGTAGTAGTAGTAGTAGTAGTAGTAGTAGTAGTAGTTGTTGTTGTAGTAGTAGTAGTAGTAGTAGTAGTAGTAGTAGTAGTAGTTGTAGTAGTAGTAGTAGTAGCAGTCGTAGTAGTACTTTAATAGATTCATCCTCACAAAGGTTTTTCAGAGACTATTTGCAACAATAAAATCATGTTCTCTAAAATATAACAATGTTACTAGAATATCATAATATAAAACAATAAAATTCAGCTAATTAAGGCTGTGAAGTGGCAGTCTTTAATGTCTTTAGGGATTTACTTTCCTTGATGTCTTTATCTAAGCTGTTCTGGATATTTGTTGCTCTATTGTGAGTGACCAATATTACGAGATAATGAGGTGTTACTAGAAGATCTTAACAGGAACCTTATACCAAACAAAGGTTACAGGGACGGCAGTGTGTGTTTTGAATTGGGGATTAGGGGGAAGGT
>BLFK01000191.1:460140-512379 GCA_014634185.1 Astreopora myriophthalma
GGGTGGGCGGGGGGAGGGGGGCTTGTAAGCGACTGCCAGAGAGAATCCTCTCCCCAGAAAATTTTGAAATCTCGCAGCTCAGAAATGCTATTTTCAGCATTCAAATTTTTATTATTTATTTTTTTTTGAACAAGCTATTTCTATTTATTATTAGTTTTAATGATAACTGCCCTATAGCTTTTAGTTTGTTATCAGTTAAATTAATTATTAACCTATATGTAAATGCACTGCCTGATGGAAGAGCACATTAATTTTTACTTGTGTACATGAATTGATACTCTATTAGAATAAAGCTTGTCTGAACTTTGCACTGTAACTGGCTGACCTTTGCACTGTTTGTGTGCTTTGCAGCACACAAACAAGTTTTGTTTTGTTGTGGTTCTGTTCAATATCATTGTAAAAAAAAACAACCAACAAAATTTAAAAAAACAAAGTGAACCCTTTGCGCTAACTTGTGCAATTGGCAAGAGTACTCAGGGGTGAGTAGTTACAGCTGTACATGTCCTGTAGAGACAATCATGTATACGATCCAAGCCCTAAGTAACTCTAAGTGATATCTTTTGTTGTGGATGAAATCAGGTTACCGATCACTTAACAGTAAAATATGGTAATTGAAAAATTGAACTTCTCTTGCACGTTGCTGTTATAACCAATGTATTAAGTGAGTGATAGACACAAATAAAATGTTAAAATTTTTCAGGCTGTTAGAGAAACCTGATGAATGCATCATTGATCATGTCGGTGGAAGATATGTTGCACTATAAATGCATGACCCACATGACTGGAGCACGTAAGAACTGAGAATATTTGTCACCCCCTTCCCCTAGGATAAGATGATAGTCCATTAAAAAAATAATGATAATAACAATAACAATAACAATAACAATGAAACAATAACGATAATGATTATGATGATGATGATAATAACAATTATGATGGCAATGTTGTTTCCTTAAGCAAGAAGCTTAGACAGGGTTCGTACTCTTTTGAGCTTTTCAAATTCCATGACTTTTCATGACCTTTTCCATGACTTTTTCCAGTTTGCCATGACCTAAAGTTTAGCTGCCACTTTTGAAAATTGTCAAAATCATCCTTGTTTTTGGGTATTCAGTTTCTGACATGGTTGATTGTATTTTACTGCTTCAACATCTGCAATAATTTACGCACCACACATACTATAATTTTCCATGACTTTCCATGACCAACAATTAAATTCCATGACTTTCCAGGCCTGGAAAATGAAATACTTAAATTCCATGACTTTCCAGGTTTTCCATGACCTGTACGAACCCTGTTAGAGTTTTATTGTCTCCCTTTTCTCAGGTGCATGAATCAGTACTGGCAATATACTGTCAGGGGTTTTTTTTTTTGGGGGGGGGGGTAACCTGCAATGTCAGAATTTAGTATTTGTACTGCAAGAAAGAGTGCTTAGTGAACACCATATTATTAATATTATAAAACTAAAAGTCTGATATGCTAACCATCACTACTGCAGTACTTCTCCAGAGGCACAAACCACTGGTACATAATGCTTGCATTATCAATAATTTCTAAGTCATTTTCCTAAATTTGCCAACAAAGTGATTTACTTAATATTTAAATTCTTTTAATCTCCCTTGGACGTGAAAAATGCTATGCAGCTTTTACCACCTCTGCCACCTATGTTATACATTGTCCCCTTTCTACATTAGCCGATTCAAGATGGCAGATTATTCCTACACAAGCCTATTTGGTTACAATGAGTTCAGACTGCAATGCCCATTGTTAAGAGTAAATGTCAATGATCATCAGTCACTTCAGGTATTGCAATCTTTCATACTAGTTTTTTTGTGAGAATCTCCCACTTTGACTTAATTTTATCTGATATATCAGGATCTACCCTCCATGCTGTTTCTCCCAATTACTCCTCATTCTAAAATGGCCGAGAGGCAACAACGGCTAATTTCAATAAAAACAAAAGAATAATGAAATAGTGTCCATTTTGGAAAACGTGCATGGGAGGATAATCTTCAGCTCCTGCACACTGGCCAGGAAACTCAGATGCAGCCATGTGATCTTTTGAGATAGATGTGTGATAGAATACCCTGGATGCCAGAGGGTCTGCTCAATGTACCAGCGCAGACATTTTAATGACAACAGCATTTTAATGTCAAACTCAGAAAACCAAGACAACACCTAAAAATATTTCACCGATTTTGATTGTGTGGCAACCAATCACAGTTAAGATCAGGACACTTGAGTAAACATCAACACCACAAACAAATTACTTTTGCTGTTTGCGGTTTATGTTTCTCTCGCCTGATTGGCTTTTTCTCTTGCAACCCAGTAACGCTCCAGGTATTTCTTGTGTTCACAGTTTTCTGAGTTTCACCGTAATCCTCGAAGAAAATCAGTGAATAGTTTTTTTCTTGATACATGTAAAAAGTTGCACCGCAAACGAAATAGCCTGCTTCCCAGAGTAGCAAAAGAAGGGCGGAGTCTTTTGTCATAGTTTCAATGTTGCTTTTGCCTTCAATGGCCTTACCTGCATGGACCTTTCTAACAATTACAACTGTTGGGGATTCCTCATTGCTGGATCCACAGTGCTCATCTTTTTCATTAGAACCATGTTTCCTGCAAGGTTTTGTCCCGTCACGTGCTCATCCATCTATGCTTTGCCTCATTATGTCGCTCTCTCACTTTCTCTCAGGTTTTAATAATAATACATGTACTCCCATGCGCTCCTCATAACAATATTATTATTGTCATCACAGCCTTTGATTTTCATTCGCCTCTTTTAAAGATCACATTTCTCCTGAACTTCAGCCATGTTCTCCATTGGGAGAACTCCCTCGACGCCCTCAACGCAAAGAAAACTGACCCTGCAACCGTAAAGGCACCAAAACAATACCCAACGACAGTCCATACATCGACAAGTCGATTCACACGATGCACATCGGGCCATACATCAACATCAGCCATGTTCTTCACTTTAGTGGCTGCACTGCCAAGAAAATTCATGTAGGATAACAAAACGTTCTTGTTCTTCTCACCTTCTTGCTGAAGAACGTCCTGGAGGAAGTTTTTATCTTCGGGCTCGTCCGCCATATTGGAATACTGAATACTTAGGTCGTTAGAGACTAGGAACAAGTGCATTTCATTGCGAAGTCCCAGTCTTTCGCTGCCGAAAATCTACCCATGGAGACTGCGGACGAGGTCAAAACCAGGTCAAGCGAGGGTCAAGCGTACCCCCTTAGATCCCAATAATGAAAAGATTTTGAATCCATTAATCGTTTCGGAACATGACCCTTGTGAGCAAGGCGGTGTCAGGTTACAAGTGGTTGAAGACAAGTTGAGCGGCTATAGAAAGTAAAATAGCCCTGATCCGAGACTTTAAATACTGTAAATAAAACTGAAACTCGACATTTATAACAAAAAAAAATTCATTGTTTCGAATAATATTAAATTTATTATAATTTATTTAATTTATTATAACCGCTGAAGTTGCTAACGCTTGCTTGTAACGCAATCCTGTATTTCTCACAACGGTCATGTTACAAAACTATTCGTGCATTCAAATTTCAAATATTCCAGTTATTAATGGAATCTTGGGGGGTACGCTTGACCTGGTTTGACTGTAAAAATTGAGGCCTATTTCAAGAAATTGCCAGTTTACCCAGTTTGAGACTGTTCCGTTAAATTGCAACCTCCTGGTAGATTTCAAAAACCAGAAAAATCGGAAACTTTGTCAGGAGTAGGTTCTAGGAGCGTACAACTCATGTCTATCTCTTCTAGGTTGTTGTTTTCTCAAACCATCTGTATTTAGAACGGATTTCCCGCCACGTATTGTCACCATAGCCAGTCAAAGCGCAACGAATCTGCTTACGTCACATATTGACATAACTGTCTGGTGATATGTTGGGGACGGCCCCTTACAAAAGTGATGAGGGGGAGTGGAGGAAAAGCAAAAAAACAAAAAACAAAACACACACACACACACACACACACACACACACACACACATATATATATATATATGCATCGAAAAAAGGAAGGACAAAAAATTGGCAAATGAAGAAAGAAGAGAAAAAAATTGGCAACGGATACTCAGACGAGGAGACGTCCTCAACATTTCGTTCAGTTATTTATTTACAGCTCTTAAGTAACTCTGCCGGAGTTGTGTATAGTGAAATACTAGACAAACTTTCAGTGTATAAGGCACCAGTTTCGAGGGGCTATCCCAGGCTGGCTCAGTTTTCCGTTCCTCAAAACGTGGCGGGGAACTGATACTGGGCAGAGTTACCGGATTTTCTATCAATGACGCTAGAGGATAATCATGACTGAATAGGGGCTTTCCTTGGTGTTTTTACTCATTTACATACCAAGCAGACAGCAAAATTGGCAAAATTATTTCAGCTATCTTCCGTAACCCTTTCAGTTGAAACTTTTGCAGTTCGTATTCAACGCAGATCTTCCGTTGACTTGCGAAGGCCTTACATGTCATTGAATATGTACTTTAGATGGTCCGGTCTCACAGACCAAAATCATTATTTAACTACTATATAACTTACAACTCATAGAAACACGTCCTCGGTGCTCTTGTACACGTACTCAGCTTTCTTAGAATCCCATTCGCGATGCTCATTGTCGTTATAATACGTGGAAATTTCTGCCGGCCAAGCGGGGTGGGTGAGTCTGACTAACAGTCTCGTGGGGTACAAATAAAAAATCTACTTCAGCAATGATTTAATTGATTGCACATCATGGAGGACTCTTGGAGGGAGCAGATCTCAGCGTCTTCCTTGAAGCTTGGTCGAAAACCAGCCTACGGGCCTGTTTAGACGATTGACCTTGTACAACATAGTCAGAGCTGATACACAAATTTTAACATAGTAAGTTTTCTCTTTCGGGCCCGAAAATGCTTCCCTTAAAGTCAGCTCAATTGTGGAATGCGATTTTCATGTGGGTGCGGTTCGCTCTATTCCGTCTTCGAGGGTGCGAGATAAATTAACCTTATTTTTGAGAGGAGCCGGAGTTCGAGTGACTGACTTCAGTGACCGTCTGATCTGAATGATCTGAAAATCAAACCAAGGACAAGTAGACCTGGTGAGCCAAGAAAAGGAGTCCCATGTGACAGTGACCTTGGAGAGGAAGTTAATTGACTGTATCAGATAGCCAAGGGGTGACTACATATTTTAATAGCATTGGTTCATTTATCCTGTAAGGGGAATGCCCGCAATTCTACCTAGAACAGCACGGCTTGTGCGGGGAGCCAGATCTCTTGAGCTTAACTCGTTTCTTCTTTCCTTTCCCAATTTTGACGGCTTCCTCTTGTACAGGCGGGCAGACTCTGTTTAAAATTTGTTCCGTTAGAAGAATGAAAGCTCGGTCAACATTTTCGCTTGAAAGTGCGCTGGTTTCAACGTGATGAATACCGTGATTATTTGCCAACATCTCTCCTCTCTCTCGTGTAATTTGCCTAGCGCTCTCTAGATCACATTTGTTTGCAACCAATATCCTGTCCACGTCTTCGTTGGCGTGCTCCTCGATTTTTCTCATCCACTTTGAGATGTTAAGGAAAGTCTTCTCGTTGGTAACGTCATATACTAACATGATGCCCAGGGCACCGCGGTAGTAAGCTGTTGTGATTGTGTGGAATCTGGGGCAAAAAGAAAAGCGTGTGTTACTCGTAAGAGATGGGTAGCCGTCTCCTTCAAAGAGGTTTGTGAAGGAGCGTGAACGAGAACGCCATAAAACGATGAGCAATGTTACGCCTATCTCACGTTCACTGTCCTCTGCAAAATACCAACGTGAAAGGATCAACTTCAAGCCAGTCGGAGTTTTGATGAATGGGAGCAGTTTACAACGAATTTTTCGTCATCTTTTACATCAACAGCGCAGCCGTTCCGAGGAATCATGTTTCGTTGGTGAAATTGTACAAGTTGAATATTTAAGATAGTGGCGAAATCGTTTTCGTGAACTATGGCTGGTTTCGTAGGTTTTTTAAACTCCCAATTTTGTCATAAAAATAGAGTAACCTGTCTATTCAAAGTACTCGGTTGAAGTGCTGCTCTAATCCTGGCTCCACGGCTTGCACATTAGGCGACTTTCCTTACATGATAACCGGTCACTAGTTCATACTTTACGAAAAAGGGAACATTTTCTTTTCTTTTCGAAGTGGAATGGACCTTACCTCTCTTGTCCCGCAGTGTCCCAGATCTGCAGCTTGATTTTCTTTCCTCCTGGAATAAAAAGGAGACATTGAATCCATAGAGACAATTATGGAAACCGCTGGTAAGAAGATGCACGAGAATGTACAGATAAAGAACAGGAGAGATTGGCGCTGAAGTCAAAAGATATGAGCGAATTAACCATTGCCCATTAAGGGGGTGCTAATTTTACTTCAGATATTGGATTGTTGCTAAGAGACGTTTTTATTAATAGTATTTTGTCACAGTCGTTTTTCCAGTGCTTTCTGCATCTAGATTCATCTAGACTCTAATGTCGTAAGGTGGGGTTCTCGCAATTACAGTAAGCTACAGATTTTAAGCCCGGTAAGTTAATGAAGTGAGGTATTTATCGACGGTGACAAAAGAACTGTTAGGGTTGGGGTTAGGATGAGGTTAGGGGGACACTTTGTTACATCTATACGAAGTACCATGTATGCCATTATGCAGCTGAACTACTCGAAAACCCTTTTCTTTCACGAATCAGAAATGTTCCAGGCTTGTGTAAAGCCGACTAAAGCCCGACGTCCACTGCTGAGAAAACTAATTCTTCTTCTATGAAGTTGGCCCAAAATATTTGACTCCTGTAACGTGACAAGTTACTACAATTCTCAGTTGAGTAAGGCACGGAGGAAGTTTGCTGGTAAAGTTTTGACATTCAAATTACCATGTTGTCAAGGGCAACTTGCTATGTTTCCAATGGTAACTTTTCAGATTTTGACATTATTCAGTGACAAAGCAGGCCAATCACTGAATGACGTCAAAATATGAAAAGTTACCGTTGGAAACATAGCAAGTTGCCCTTGACAATATGGTAATTTGAACATCAAAACTTTACCACCAAACTTCCTTCGTACCTTACTCAACTGAGAATCGTAGTAAGAAGAAATAGGCTCTTTGCAACTTATCTGGAAACATAAAATTGTCTTAACGCATCCGATCTCGGGTGAGATTAGCTTGATTCTCTGATGATCCGAGACCAGTAGCTCACTATTACTTTGGAGAGGAAAGAGTAGGGGTGACGACTGACTTCATACAGTCTGAGTTGAGAACCAAGCCAAGAAGAAGGCCAAGGGGAGGGAAAAAGCGGATTTTTCAGTTTCTTTTTTTCGCCAACGTCGTCGGCATAGTAATAAAGCAACATGCTTTCTTTAAGCCTATTCACGGATTAATATAACGGTGAATATGTTCAAGTGACCTAATTATGCTAAGTCTCTAGGAACCGTTTACGTCATTTCACTTTTCACCGGGGCAATTTAAAATATTTTATTCAAAACATCTATTTCCGCAAAAGCATTTTTTCCTAATAAAAGGAAAATCGAAAATCGGTGTTTGTCGAAAAGCGCCATATGCCAGTGAACAGTATTCGTGCCGATTTAACCTTGATAGCCGCTGCCTGACAAAACTACGAACCAGTGACAGCAATAAAAGGACCCTTCTAATTGGTTATATGGCGGAATGAATTCATAAATGCTCGTTTGTTTAGCATATGAACGTCTACTGGGTTTTGAAACAGGAGCTTCCCACATTCCATACGTTTGTTCAAATAAATTCACAGGAAGTGTCCGATTCGTGAGCGATCTTCCTGGGCATTACCCCAAATATCAGATAATTCCAAATTATGGAAATTATTCCCTAGTCTGTGGCATCCAATAGAAATATCACCCAGAAAATACCTCAAGTAGTTTTCGGGGTTTTCAAACGAGAGGAAAAATTAAATTTGTTCTCTATTGTCACTGAAAAAGAATGATGATGAAACTTACGATTCACGAAGCGAGACGAACAATACTAGGTGTAATAACAGTGCGAATATGCAAATTCCATCGATCACATCGGCATAAATTCATGTCTTTCCCGTCAAAAGCTCCCGGCAGAAACAGATGTTTGCATCAAAAGGGGACTGCCAAGTATCAGCATACAACCCTGATGTGGTGTGTTGTGAAAGATCCCAGTCACTTTATCCCTGAATGACACTTAAATGTCTTGCACTGCATTTGCCAAACGGCGAGTCGAAAGCTAGGAGTTCTAATTGTAGTTTACGTTTCAGTACTTACCAAGTTCTAAAGTCCTGATCTTAAAATCAATTCCAATTGTCGAAATAAACGATGGATTAAACGTATTATCAGCGAATCGAAATATTATGCAGGTTTTACCAACACCGCTGTCACCGATAAGAAGGAGCTTGAAGAATAAGTCAAAATTCTTCGCCATGTTCCTCTAGCATTGCGTTACGGTACTGACACCTAAAGGAGTGGTTACGAAAACTTCCGTGATTCGTAAACCGGAAACGGAAATAAGCATAGAAATGCAAAAACAGCGAAGAGTTCACGACAGACTTCCGCCACGAATTGAGATCATTTGAACGCCTTTCCAGGTTTCCAGCCTGACAAAGAGTCTGAATAAAGCGACTTATAGGACACTCTTACGTTGAGTTGACTGCAGAATGCCCGGCCAATTATTTGCATGTGAATAGCATGTATGGATATCTGTCTCGTTCTTGCCGCTATAGAAAAATTCAGAAGTAGCCGGTTTCGGAATTCTGCTCTTCAAGCATCGCGAGCTGTTTGGCAATTTCCTAGTTTTCCAGTTCATGAAAAGAAAGGGGGAAATGTTTTTCTGACATTCCATTATTTGAGATGCTCATCGCCTTTTTGACGTTAATCCTCCATTAAGGGGGTAGTCGTATTGGGAAATAATAATTATTCGGCAAAAAATAGACTGTGACAAGCCTGTACACGTGGTGTTGATAAAAATCCACATATAACACAATCAGCTGTCACAGAGCGAAACAAGATGTCGAAAAAATATGACTACCTCTTTAGGATACTTCTAGTTGGAGATAGCGGAGTGGGGAAAACTTGTATCCTGATCCGGTTTGTGGAAAATACGTTCACTGCTTCATACCTCAATACTATTGGAATAGACTTCAAAATTAGGACAGTAAACATTGGTGAGTATGTTAAAACCGGCAAAGTACGTTCTCTTGCTCGAATGAATATCGATTCGATATATTCGCGCGCATTTATTTAACAGTCAAGTCGAATGCGTTCCGTATATGATGAACATTACAGTGGGTCCGCTGTTATTCATTATTTTACTTTTTAAACTGTCGCAGCGAAGAAGTATCCGAAATAATGTCGTCCGTCAAAAAGTGCAGCGAGGTGTATAATCGTGATCGTGCATTCTTCCATGGTTTTGATTACACGATGGATTCTCGTTTGTTATTCACGACAAAATTTTAGTCTTCAAATTGAGGTACACATATTAGTCAAACAGCGGTTACAATTTCAACATTTTATTATTATTTTTGGTAAGATTTCCGTATAGCCCCGTATATTTATTATGCATGCAGAATTATTATTATGATAAAATTTAAAGTTATTCAAAGCGAATAAGTCTCAAAGGAGCGCTATTGTTTCCGCTATTGTTTAGATAAACAAAGAACTGTATGCATAATAAATGTATGGGGTTATACGGAAATCTTTCCTTATTTTTTAATATTATCCTATGCGCCAACATCGAAATCCAGCGCCGCCAGTTTTACGTGTTTTGCAAAGTGAAAGTTTGTGATTAAACTGGTATTTGTCTCCAATTTTCTTTTTCTGGTTGAAATTATTCTTTATATTGTATGGGGAAAATGTGTTGCAAATCTTAAGGTCAGAACTTAAACAGGAGGCAAAATTCAGTTTGAAGTATTTAAATCTACCTGAAGACTTCAGAAGCCAGTTCACTTTGTCACACATTTCCGGTCACGAGATAAAGGCAACCGTGAACAGGATTTGCATGTGACAATCGAACTCAAAGCGATTTTGTTTTTCTGGTTTAAATTATTCTTTATATTGTATGGGGAAAATGTGTTGCAAATCTTAAGGTCAGAACTTAAACAGAAGGCAAAATTCAGTTTGAAATATTTAAATCTACTTGAAAAGTTCAGAAGCCAGTTCACTTTGTCGCACATTTCCGATCACGAGATAAAGGCAAACGTGAACACGATTTGCATGTGACAATCGAACTCAAAGCAAGTCATCTTCCCTAATCAGTTGGACGTTTGGGACTAGGTTTTTTTTTGTGTCTTTTTTTTCGCTTTCATTATCTTCGCAGGTGGTAAAAGGATTAAGTTACAAATATGGGATACTGCAGGTCAAGAAAGGTATCAAATTACGGATATTATGTATGCAGAATTACACAGTGTTCGTAGTGCGCGGAGCCCGTCTCCTCTCGTACCTGACGTGTTTTAGACAGTACAGCGCCTGTGTTGCATGCTAACGCTGGGAAATGGAAACGTTTTACGTACGTAAATTCTTGAGATTAAGGTGATCCTCTGTGAATGTGAGACTTCTAAACCTTCTTCCCTTTGGGCTCTGCGCACTACGGTATGAAATCTGTCTGAACCAAACTCTGACATGTTCCACACTGATTGACTGTCAAGTGACATTCGTAAGGCGGGATTGTGTCACTTGTGAAACAATAACCTCAAGAAGTCAAACCTTGACGCCATTAGGCAAGAAAAAACATGACGTACAACTGAGTTTTAAGCAGAAGGTTGAAGATATAGACTCTCTTTCCGTCGCTTACGACGTGATGAACTGAAACCGCATTGTCCAAGGCACAAGTGCAATCGTAAGAATAAACCAATCACACTGTTGATTCTCATACATTTGGTTTATTCCGCTTTCTGCTTACCACTCCGACAATAGCCGATAGCGCAAATTCGATATGTATTAAAGTTCACCCTCAGACAAAAGGCATGATGATCATCTCGAGGCTCCGGGGAAAAAGCCTATACAAATCTTTCCCTTATTCCCCACGGCCGAGTTGTTCGAAGCAGGGTTTGTGCTAACCCGGGATTAATCCCATGACAACCTACAGGTTTTAATCGGACTTAACCAGAGTTAGGACTAACCCTGCTTCGAACAAGTCGGCCCAGATCGTCGGAGTGAAGTGGAATTTGCGCTATTGCAGAAACACGGGAAGACTGGGAATGAGTACGCTACGCGAGGTAGGGAGGGAGGGAGGTGCGTTCTGGGATCGCTTCGTTAAGAGTCTGTCAAGGAAGGAAAACGAATCTTTCTGTGCGCAGTCCATCGCTGTGCGTTTCCATCTGATAAGCACACTGGAATCCAATGGACTTTTATCACGCAGCGGTCATGTTGGTTAGGAACAATAGAACTCGTACCCCGAGCCTCGAGTTGATAAGTTTGAGAACGAGTTCCGTGGGGACAAAACAAAGGTTTTCAGTCCCTCGAGACTCAAAATGGCCGCCGCGTGATAAAAGCCCATCTGTTCGCTGGTGAAGAAAAGTTGAGTTTATTCCGTGTCCTAGATTCTACTCCATCACGGGAACATGCTACCGTCGAGCAATGGGTGTTATGTTAGTCTATGACGTCACAGAGGAAGCGACCTTCACCAACGTAATAAAGTGGATGAGTAAAATTGCAGAGAATGCTAACAAAAACGTGGATAAGATCCTGGTAGCGAACAAGTGTGATCTTGAAGAAAAACGCAGAATTACTCAAGATACTGGCCAATCGTTAGCTGATACACTCGGAATTTCGTACGTTGAAGTGAGCGCCTTGTCCAACTCGCATATCGAAGACGCATTTACCACTTTAGCGAAAAACATTCTAAAGAGAGCTTTGAATTGCACAAATGGCGACGGAACAACGCTTGGGGACGAACAGAAAGGACTGGGCTCAAGCGGTTCTGGTTGTAAGTCGTGTTAGAAAAGATCTGGTTCTGAGTATGAAAATATATTAACTCGCTTTCGGTTCATTTTTTTCTGAATTTGTAACATTTGCCATTTTATCAAAGAGATCTGGAATACACAGTAGTTGTATGCAAAATAAGTGGTATTTGTGGCAATTGGTATCTTCTCCAAGCCGAGGTGCTGGCCGGGATGTGTTCGCAAGTCCGATTGGCTCGGCCCCATCTGCCTAAATAAATCCTCCGTAACGCCTACTTTGTAGTCCATGATTGGCCAGGTGTGATAACCAGTTTAGTTCCGTCACAAGAAAACCAACCTCTATGTTTGATCCTTTTCAATAGTTGCTCAGTTTAAACAAGTGCATTTTCAAACATTTATGTTGCTTTGTCTTCACGGATGCGTTTGATTGTCTGTGACAACTTTCAATGTTTTAGCGCGCTCGTTTTGTCATTTATTGAGCTTATGGTGTAGCTTTCTGCTACACTGAGCTGCAAGTGTTTGTTAGAAATGGCTTTTGAGTTTCAATCGGATTGTCGAGGGAAGAGAACACATTCTCCAAAATAAGGTGAAATCTTGGAAACACGTCGCGACCATGATAGCGTTGCGGCACCGTGCTAGCAAAACCTTTCTTAACTGGACGAGTTAGAGGAGAGGCTTCGCTCACAGGGTGCTGTTGACGTGAAGTCATCGGGGAAATTTGACAGAAATGTATAGTAGGATAAGATAAGAGAACGCCAGGCAATAAACGACTAAAACGGGTATCCCTGCGCTTATCTTAAGAAGGACGACATTCTGAGCATGAAATCTTGCGGCAACTTTGCTGTTTAAAAGACCACTGAGGTTTTTACAATAAGTGTATCGCAGCTTTACAAATGACGTTCGGGCCCGAGAAGTTTCGGGACTTTCGAGAAAGGGTGTGGAAGATTGAAGCGCGAGCGAAGTCACTGTGAGCAAAGTCATGGCAAGCTAAGTCAGGAGCACCCCCCACCCCCCACCCCCCCAAAACAAAACAAAATAAAACAAACAGGGAAGCAAATCCTGAAATTTCTGGTTTTCAACCCCCCGCCGGATACTCGTTCGTTTTCTGATTGCCCTTCAACAGATCATTAGCATGATGACGTAATTTACTACCAAGACCAGAATGCAATGAGCGGCTTCTGTTCTCAGGCAAATTTTGGCAAATTTTACCAGTTGTCTCGTTATTCCCCGAAGAGTAGAAAAATCTCCATCAGAAAGAATTTGACAAAGCATCCTGGTCGTGGTAGTAAAATGACGGCATCGTCCAAATGTCTATTTCTGACTGAAAATCATCTCCCTGTATTCAAAGTGATTTATAACAAACTTATAAGAAATTTGTGTAGGTGTTTTGCTTAGTTCGAGACTTTTTCTTCCCCCAGAAAACTGTATGAAGCCCCATTGGCATCACACCAATGATTATCAGTTTCCGACGCTAGGAAAAAAAAGACACATGCTCTGGGTATAAATAAAGTTAATAGCTGAATGATGAATTAAGTTCTCTTTGTCACTACTGTGTGCAACAGGAAAGATTGCAAGGCGGTTTTTCGTGGACCGATGACACAGAAATAGTCCGCTGCGCCAAGCTGTCGGCGGTCTGGCCATCGCAAGCTTGTCTGAACACTTTTCGTAGCAACACAGCAAAGGCATCTTCCACATTCCAGTTCGAAAAGGCACTCATCTCCTTGTAGCGAATGTCGTGATGTTTCGCCATTATCTCACCCCTTTCCTTAGTGACCTGCCTTTCCTTGTTTAGATCGCATTTGTTCGCCACCAGCAGTTTTTGAACGTCCGGGTTGGCGAGTTGTTCGGTTTTGCGGATCCACTTTGGAATGTTTCTGAATGATTTTTCATCAGTGACGTCATAAACGAGCATGATGCCCTGGGCTCCGCGGTAACACGACGAAGTAATGGTGTCGAACCTGTAGCAGGCGGAAATTGAGCAGGGCGTCAGGATCTTTTCACGTACACAAAACAAACATAAAATGAATTTTTCCATCCTCCTTCAAGAAAGTGAGCACTAAATCGACAGATTCTCTCTTCGGGAGGGATATTGGAGAAGCGAACCGGAGGAAAGCCCTGGGAACGAGATTGGTGGAAATGACCACTAACTAGTACATGTACTAATAATCTTCGCTTGCATGGTTTATAATTTATGATAATTTATACACTTCCAATGCATCAAAAGATCTGCAATGTCTCAGTTTTGAACAGCGATGGTAAACTGGCCATCGCAAAGTGGTTGATTCAGTCCGGCGAAGTTCCGAGAGCTGGTATAAGACGAGGGTAACTGAACTCAAAGCAAATCGCCCTGACAAAGTGAGATGGCAGCCTATTCTGGAATCGTCGAATTCCCTCGAGGATAGCAAATATCTCTGAACGATAGCAGCTGAAAACATCAGCCTTTGGAGATCTCTTTATTATAGTTGGTACCGACTATCAAAGAGCCCGATACTATTTAGGAGGATCTTGTATTCGTGAACAGCATGGACCCTCAACCATATGACTGACAGACATGTACTCCCTTTCTAGCTAGCTGCTATCAGTTGTAATCGATATCAATATATACCTGTCCTGTCCGGCAGTGTCCCAGATTTGTAGCTTGATTTTCTTTCCATCTGCGAAGCAACAGTAGACATCTATGCTGTGACTAATTTTGAAAAATCTGATAAATTGAGCATTTTAGTTGTCAAAATGGAAACAGTTAGTGACAGGATGGTTGTGATGCAAATTCAGATCAAATAGAACACGAAAAGATTTGATCGAGCGAGTGAGAGACTGATTATTTTATAGGAATGTTTTTTAGGTAAAATACTTCAGCACGGGAGGGAACAATGTTTAAGGCCATAGGGAAAAAGACACCTTCAGATTAGTTCTTTTACCACGCGGACGTAACTAGAAAGGTCAAAGGCTAGATCTACCAGCTGTGTGGACGGTCTGCGACGCAGGATACAGTAGTCCTATTTTCTGTGCGGTTAGATAGCGGAGGTCTTATGGTGCTTGAAACACGGATCAAAATAGGTGTCAACATCTGTTATTTTCAAGAGCGATGCCCCCGCCCCCCACCTATCCCCTTCCCAATCGTGTGCACTTATGTCCAGAAATGAAGTGATCGTGTGAAGTTTAGAATTGTTATAGACGCTGTGACGTTGGGTCCTGAGGATTTAACTTGGCGGCTATTCAAATAATAGCGCCAAACTTGGTTGATCAGGTGGTAATTTTAACATGTCCTTTCGTGTGGGGTGTGACGGGTATCATTTGTCGATCGGATAAAAATTTACAACTCGACCCAGTCCTGAATTTTTTCACGCTTCTCTACGCAATTGCTTAAATTGCGTTCATAACTGCGAGGATCATAGCTACACTTGATTTCATATCCGCAGTTCAATATATGATTCATTTCATATATCATTTCATTCGTCCCAGTTCTCTGGTTCACCTCTAAGCTAAGACAGAGATGAAATGAAAGTAAGGCATAACAGTGTGCCTAAGATCGATGTTCCAGCTCTCGTTAGTTCAGAGAGGTCTCTCTAAAAATTATTTACCGTCGTCAAACGACCTCAAATAAAATAATACTTGAGTTCTATGTGGCGAGCATGCGACCAAGAGCGGCAGCGCGGGGAACAAGGACGGAACCATGAAAACATTTTCCGCCACCCTCGTTGCCTGCGGTCTGTGACCTCGTACCCCTTGTGGATGTCGCGTGCGCTCGAGTAACTACCAGTTTGTACACGCGGTCTAGTGCAAACACAACCGGAAGAAGCTCGCCCGCAAAGTCCTTGACTACTCGTGTTCAAGTGTAAAATGGCAGTGCAGCATGTTGACACCCATTTGGTCATCTTTCTATTTATATTTTTTAACATTGGTCGAAACCTTACAGCAACAAAGATGGTAGAGAGCTAAAAGTCAAACGCCTTAACAACGGCTAAATTTTGTAATTCTTTGAGTGATCTTTTTAAGGCTTTACCTCCTAACGTGATTTACGTCTTGTGTCCCATTAAGAATCAAAAAATTCTTACCAAGCTCCACGGTCCTGATTTTGAAATCTATACCAATAGTCGTGATGAATGAAGAATCAAACTTATTTTCCACGAATCGGTATATTATACAAGTTTTGCCAACGCCGCTATCGCCAATAAGAAGTAGTTTGAAAAGAAAATCGAACTGTCTCGCCATGTCGCTTCTTTGAACATTTGGAGTACGGCTTGGCGGTATTTTCCCCTCGTTCTGGAACCTTTGATCAAATTTTGACAGCCTGACAAAGGGCAGCTTTTGTCGTCATACACCCAGCAATTTTACGTGAGTATCACATGTCGACCTTGGCCTGAAATATGACTCGACTTCCTCGGCCACCACAATGTTTTAACGACAAACTTGCAGCAGAACGGCATGGGATCGATCCAGTTGCAAAGGTTTAAACCGAAGTTTCAGTGTAATATAAGAAAACAAAAATCACAAATCACACAAACCGTCCCTGATTTGACGGTAAGGCTATTGCAGTTAAGGGGACAAAAAAGGTAATTGGATTTAACTGAACACCATAAGATTACTTCTCGCTGTTTTTATGACCGACGTGGGTGTTTCGTCACGAGAATTAAGTGACGCCGGGGTTTTTGCGGTGCTCTGTCTTTCCTCTTGCTGGAGAGATCCACATATCATGATGAGGCAAGCCCACAAGCGCGTTCATCTTTGAACTTTGATTACAGGAGTCGTCACGAAAAGTAGTAGCGAAGCAAGTTTTGTAACTTTTGCTTGTATTTTAATCGGCTGCGGATAAGAAGTGTGGGGTCGGCCTTTTCGGATTATGTGTGGCAGCGCTTTACTCGGGAGAACTCTCCCTCAAGCCGCTCCAGGGAACGACTTTGGGCGATCGAAGTGAAGGGTTCAAGTACTCAAGATTGAAGGCCGTTAAATTAGAGATCTAAGTCTTTTGTGATGCTAACGGGACAGGTCTATTCATGGCATCTACCTGGCTTTACACCTTATTTACGGTTTGTGGAATTCCTCTGGCGAGATAGTACACTGATCTGATAAACGTTTTCCCTGACAAATTAAGTGTGCGCGTAGCAAAAGGATTTCGTTTCGTACACTGGTCATTTTTTGACCTCAAGCTAGAACTCGAGACAATTTTTGCATAATTTTGCAAATTTTGCATTATGTCGAGTTATGATAATGCTTTTAGAATCTTTCTCCGAAAAATTTAATTTGGCAGAGGGACGTTGACAGAGGGCCTCTTGACATTTCTGAAGAGTGAAATAATATGTTTGTCTGTTTTTTTGTGACTGCTTGTCCTCATTTCAACCCTTAACAAAAGTGGTCTCACAAAAGGGAAGCTCCTTTACATCTGGTGACTTTAACAACAATTTGCCCTTTCTATTCTGAACTGTCTTTGATATAACAGTACGATTTCGCTACCATGATTCGACTGCTGATGACTCAACTCCCTTTAAACTGAAACTAGTTTGCTTTAGAAAAAAACTATAGCAAGAAAAAAAAAAGTGCTACAAGGATTATAGCGTGTAGTTCTAGCCGTACAGCGGTAGCCACATGCACGCTTTGCAAGCCTATTTTTTGGTCAAACCGGTTGAACACCTCTGGCCCAAGGAACCCCTCTGGTAAGTGGGCGGCATACTGTAGATTTCTCCTTAGTTGTAAAATTAACGGATACCTATGCTCTACTGGCGTGAACGCCTCAATAGTTTCTAAACACTGGCACATTTAGACTGCGAGCAGTATTTTCTTCCTCTCCATTACTTCGCGAGATGAAGCTAAGGAGTGAATCGAGGAGTGTGGACTCTGCTACGCGAACAGCGAAGCAATAAGCTTAACCCGGGAAAGAAGAAAAAGGAGGTCCTTTCGCCAATCCTTCCTTAGCTCAAGCTTTAAAGATTTAATCATCAGTTCCACTCGACTCAACTCATATCGGAATCCGAGGAAAAATGCGCTTGCAGTGTACATTTTGCATTTCTAATGGTATTTGATTAATCAGTCATGTAGTGATTTTGAGTCCTCCCTTAATGGCACCATGTGATCCTTTTGCAATATGTCCTTCGTTAAAAGCTTGATTGCCTCTTCAAGATCCGTGCTCTCCACATATCTCATGTCGTATTGACGAGCTAACATTTCTCCTCTTTGTTTGGTGACTTGTCTTGTTTTCCCGCGATTGCATTGCTTTGCAAGTAGCACTTTTCGGAATCCTTTCTCATTTGCATGTCGGTAGATAACAGTAAGCCAATCAGTGATTTGCTTGAAAGACAATTCCTCAGTGACGTCATACACAATGATAAAGCCATGCGTATCATGGTAGTAACTGGTCGTGGTGGCCTGGGAGCTACAAAATTTTAATTAAACTTGTGAGGAAGAGGAGAACATGGACATAAAGTTCCTATCAAATGAAAGCTGGACTTGTGCAAGAGAAATGTCAAAAAAGAAGTCCTTTGACTTGATTCGGGTTGAGACGGTACTGTGCGAATTATGCGGTTCATTTCAGGCGCAAAAAGATCGTATCCAAGTATCTTCACTGAACTCTACCTGTGCTGCAAGGTTTGGGAAAGATGGATTGAAATGCAAGCTTATTTTGCAAGACCGTTACACGTGGTCGTGAGCAAGATAATTAACAACTGTTCCATGAGCGCGCGTTGGATATGAGATGGTAAATAGCCAACGACGCGCGTAGCGCGGAGTTGGCTATAACCAGTCTCATATCCAACAAGCGCGAATGGAATAATTGTCAGTTTTATTAAATTCTCAATCTTCGGACCGGAATAATTGTTTTATTAAAGACCATTAATTATTTTTTTTGTCGACGAAGCTTGGCTTCCCGCGAACAATTTTATGCTGAGCGACATTTGCTGCATTCATTTCCATATAAGGTCAAACGCAGGTATAATGGCTGATAACCGAGATCCAGTGAACCAATGAGAAAGCTAGAATTGCATTATCCGAGGTTGAGAATTTAATAATGATAATTAATAACAAAATCTAAAGCTATGCTACAAAACATTAGTAAATTTCTAAGTTATGTTATGTGATATGAATGCGGACTACAATAGTCGCATTGATGCTACAATTTGGGCTCACGGCATTTATGCACCTATTAATGTTAAGCCCTAGGGTTGGGAGGGGTCATGGAAGCTAGAATCTAAATTGCCAACCCTTGGGCACTCACTGAATGGAACATTCACCACTCCTAGGCACTTTACTGAATGTTAAATTTCGGGTTCTCTCGTTCTTCCAAGATGGCGGCTACGTCAAATTCCCCGAGGCTTAATATTGATAGGTGCTCTAAGGATCCACCCACTTAAAAGAATGCTAATTTCGAGCGACGATGTGTCGATCAGTAACTGGAGAGGAAATTAACTGTAGCTTTTGTTAATACCCTCTTCAGAAGTGACCCATGCAACTGAAACCATGCAAGATGGTTTTCACCACGTGATCAGCAGCCATGTGTTTTTTTAACCGAAACAAAGAAAAATGTTTGCATAAAATTTGGGACACCAATATGGCAGCCGTGACGTCAGAATATCACTAACAGCCTTGTCTTTATCTATCTTTATCCGGCAGAGAAGAAACAAGCTTGTCAAAACTGAACCCTGATTGAGATTTCTCTCACCTACCTGTCTTGGCCAGTTATATTCCATATTTGCAGCTTGATTTTCTTTCCGTCTGAGGATTGAAAAAGCGAACACGAAGACGGAAAAGCATGTTAATAATTAATATGTTATGACTCAACGGGTTCTCTTCAATACGTACGTCCCCAGCTGCAGAGATGTGAGGCTGGATCTCGTGGCAAGTATGAGAAGTTTGGTCTCTACTTTTCCACGGCGTTTGAGAACCATTTAACTTAGAACAAAAATGAAAAGTACGATGGTTTAGATGTGATTTACTTTTGGAACGGAGCTAGCGACTCATTAGACATACAGGGTCGCGAGACAGCCGAGACGAACACATTCGGCATGAAATACTTGTCGTTGTATTTTTCTCTTCCTTACCGATTTCAAGTATCCTTTTTAGAAAATTCACACCAATGGTCGACGCACTGAGTGAATCATCGACGGATGGATGCAGGATTTCAGCCTCCCCCATTTCTGCATTTCCCACAACCAGGATTTTAAACAACAAATGATAATTGACATCCATCTTCCGTAGTATTCGTTCCTGTTCACTGAACCCGATAAACTTAAGTGATTAAAATAAACAGAGGCCTCCAAATTTAGGCATCATGTTATTGCCTTGAACGTCACGCAAAAGCACTGTTTGCAAATCGATAACTATTTGACATTTTTTAATGCTGCAATTAGAGCGTCATAGCTTTTCTGTGGGGGATAGGACGAAGACACGCGAGAAGCCTTCAATTTTATCTGCCGCTTTGATGACGTTTTACAAAACATCTGTTCCCTAGTCACAATATGCGTTATTCCAAAATGGCAGCCGTTTTAACATTCTTTTGTTTTTATTCAAATTAGCCCTTGTTGCCTCGTCTTTAAGCCCAAAATTCAAAATAATATTTTACCTTGAACGAGGCTGAATATTGAAATAGCAGCCATTTTGGAATAAGGCGTATGATCCCAAACTGACTTCTCTTTTCCCTTGTTTTGATTCGATTTTGATGTTGATTCCTTTCGCGAAAAATTATTCGTAAACAGTGTAATTCGAACCTCTGGATTGTTGGGTTTCTTCAAAGAGAGAAAATATTCAATATAAGTAGGGTTATGTGCTGTTTTGAAGCACAAATTACGAACGCACAGCATGGAAACATCACACACAGGATAAACATTTAGCCGGCACCTTTTAACTCATTTCTGACGTGTTGTAACAAAAAGTAGCAAAACAAATGGCAAAAATAAGATTGGTAAAAGCTGTTTAAAGCACATTCCAAGTCACTTCGTATTAGAGTAATGATTACAGTGAATGAACAACATTTCAATATTTGTAGAACAGTATTAGCTCAGTCGAGTTTCAAAAACAATTCTGCGTTCCTACACCCTACACCGCGAAGCGAAGCCAAAACTAACTTCTCCCGTGCTTGGCGATTGGCCAGAGCTAGTAATAACAGCAGTTTGGGTTCAAGACATGCTCCTTACCTGTCGTTTCATTCAAACTCGAATTACAACATTTAAATTACATGTTATTGTTGTTGTTGTTGTTGTTGTTGTTGTTGTTTTTTCAGCCGTAAACTGTTTACTAGTCCTGGTCGTAAAAGAAGTTTATGATGGTGCACAAAGTTCCGATTAACTCTCCGAGAAGTTGGCGAATCTCTTCGGAGAACTTCGCGTTCGGGGACCTCTCGTCCAGGCGTGATTTTATCTTCGCCAAAAGGCCCGTTACTCGCGTAAAACATGGCACACTTTCTTTAACAAGAATCTGCACTGTACGGTCAAACTCGCCACTGGATATCATAGCAGTTTTGATATTGCCACAGATCTCTTTTGTACTTCTCATGTGGGGCACACCCTGACTGAATCGCATCACTTTCTTGAAGTCGTCGTCCCATTTCAGCACTACATCAAGTAGAAACTGAAGATCTTCCAGCTGCTGTTGCATCGTGTCATACTGTTTGTCCAGTTCTCGAATGTTTGATTTGAACTGCTTGATACCCGCGCCAACAGAAATAATGGATAATTTTTCAGTCCTTATCGCCGTCTCTTTATCTTCTGCGTTCTTAGCTATGGCAGCCATGTCTCTTAAAGACTGAAAAAAAAAAAAAAAAAAAAAAAAGCAATAACAGCTAAATGAGAAACAACCTCAATGTTCTCTTGTATTAAAAACAGTTAAACAGTGAACATGATAATACCAGTAAGCTACACTTTCCACTTGTGCTCGCTTGGTTCAACTTGAAATATTTCAAAGGAAGGGTGATAGCACCATTTGCATACATGACGACTACGTTGTTTGTTTTTTGTTTTGGTTGACCATTCAACACATTCTGTTTCGATAATGAAAAACGAGAGAAATCTGATGGCAAATTGTATATAATACTGCCAATTCCTAGCTACGTTAGTTGGCTACCAATAAAAATGATTTGTACTGTCATTATCTGCCGAAAGAAGACTCGGATTTTAAACTTTGCAAGGCAGATTATAGAAAAGCGCGGTTTACTTCAATTTCTCAAGAAGGGTGCGGTATTCAAAGAAGCCAAGGAAGGTACGATGGCTTGCTTACCTCAATTAGAATCGAAACCAAACGCTACTCTTAATTCTTGAGGCTGAGTAACTTATAATATTTATAGAACCAAGATCTCAAGCGTAAGGTACAACTTACCTGCTGTATCTTTAGACAAGCGTCTTGTCGATGACCCACCCATATAATTTATGCACATTAGTCTGCCTTCGCTTGATTGGCTGCGAATTATGATACCCCGTTTTTGATTGGCCCAGACAAAGACAGGTGCACTTGCCTTGTGCGTCGCTCTTTATTCAAATTCAGAAAGCAGATTATTTTGGCGCATGAGCCAGTAGCATCATAAGATTGTGTACGTCAATAAGTTGTCATTTAAGAGCTTTACTTTAAACGAAATTATGTCCACAATGCAACGTACATAGGATGATTTTGACAACAGTGTTTGATAATTTTATCCTATTTACTAATTAATTAAAAACAATGCTAAGTCGAAGAGATATTTTTAGGGGTATCAAAAACGCAATCCACTCCGTATTGATTTTCGATAGAATGATATTTGTATCATACAAATATCGTGTGCAAACTGATAACAACAGCTAGTTTTCTCTCTATTTTATGAATTTGCAAACAAGGGCTGAACATCGAGAACATCAGTCTTGTATAAGTGCTTGAATAACTTGTTTGCACGTTCTTTTAATCTTCCTTTTAATAGAGACCACCATTATTATAACATTGAGTCTAAGAATAATGTGCGTAAGGCTATTCAAATAGGAATTGCGACCTTTGGACTTCGAAGAAACAAATGGAATAATTAGATAAGTCATTAAGGGAGCTTAAGTCTGTTGACACATTTTAAAAGGTCATCCCCAAAGTACGAACGTCATTTATGTTTTTATACTGGATTGTTATTACTTGATGATTTTAGGGGGGAAAGTCAAATTACATATTGTTCCTGCTTTAAGTTCTTTTTTCTGTATATCTTCAGTGAATGGGCTTTTATCACGCGGCGGCCATTTTGAGTCCCGAGGGACTGAAAACCTTTGTTTTGTCCGCCACGGAACCCGTTCTCAAACTTATCAACTCGAGGCTCAGGGTACGAGTTCTGTTGTTCCTAACCAACTGGGCCGCCCGCATGATAAAAGCCCTTTAGATTTATTATTTGTAATTTAGTGGGAGGACCCTTGTATAAGGCACTTTCGAGTGAAATACGTATCTCGGTAAAGATTGTTATTATTTTCATGAGAAGTTCGTAGGTTAAACAGAAAATAAATGTAACTTATCTGCCTTCAATATGTTAATAGAAACTGCGTAAAAGAGCAAGGAACAAGCAAATTGACATTAAACATTACAAAAAAAAAGATGGAACACTGCAATCGGACAAATGGAAGAGGGGACAAGTCGCTTGGTCACACAATAAATATTTCTCTTTAAACCATTCGCAGACAATACAGATTACAGAATTTTTATTTTCTAGAAAAAGAAGTGTTTATTCTGATTTTTATATCGAATATCGAAATTTACAATTAAATGAAATGTTGAATATTTGAAATTTAACAAAGGCTGTTAATTTAAGTTATGTAATTGATCTATATGGTTGTGTTCAATAAATAGTAAACAATTTGACCACTGATATAATTTTAAAGTACTCTTAAAACAAAAATATACAGACCAAAAGTAAAAATAGCTGCCTTCAAAAATTAATCAGTAATTCGGGAATGTGAATCGAAATATTATTCAGTGTTCATTAAGCAGTGACAGTTTCTACCGTTATTATTTTCCTCTCGATGTTTGTTGAATGATTCTTCAAAATAAATCTTCAATCTAACAATGAAGTTATTCTTCAAAATAGATCTCCAACATAGTATCGGTGATACCAGTAAGCCTTCCAAGAAGTTGACGAATTTCTTCGATAAAGGACGCTTTATAAGCCGCGTCATCGTTGAGAATTTTTGAAACTTGTTTTTTTAGTAGCTCCAAAGCCTCATAAACCTGTTGAAAGCAAGGAACATCTGCGGTAACCAAATTCTGCATTCGAAAATAAAAATCTCCATGAATGTCATTTAAATGGTTTTCGATCTGAGCACAAATTTCCTTGACATTTCTAACGAAAGGAACTCCTTGACTGTTGCGTTCAATCTTGTCGAAAGTCTGTGCCCAGCCTCTGATGCTTTCGTTTAAGAACTGCAGATCTTGTCGCTGCTGAAGTAACGTTTTCTGAAGCTTCTCGAGATTGGAGATCTCCTTCTCCAGTTCTTGCTTGTGGTTTAGCAATCGTTTTAGTGAGATTCTCTTTCCGCTGATAGAATGTGTTCCGTTCACGTACACTGGGGTCTCCATTTCCACTGACTGAAAAAAGAGAGTAATAGAAAGTGAGAAATTATGGCAACGCTGAAAGATATCACCTTCAACATGGACGGTATCACGTGACAGTAAATTCTCACTTTAAGGGAAGTAAAAAGCCATCTGCTTCGGCTGCCGATTTTTTATTCTTTTACGATTTACTGTCAGATGAAAAAGACCTTGTGCATTTCGAAATCTTTGTATGTTTTCAGCCGTAACAATACCTTGTTCGCTTCGTTTAGCAATTTTACCGATGAAAAATTCATCGCTTTCAGTAGCCCCAACTCAGCTGGACGCTTTTAGACCAAAATTATGCGTGTTAAAATTAAAAATCCATTGTATATTTCTTTACGACAGAAATGAGAAATTCACTTAATATTCACTCGAAGTAAATTTTGAGGAAATTTGAAGGATCAAAGAAATCCGAAAATGAAAAAGAAAACATTTAAATTGTACAGGGGAGTCAGATGTGAACCAAGATGAAAATGTTCATATTCTTATGTTCAGTCATGACTCAAGTCAATGAAGTGCGCTAGGTGATCGATGACTATGGCCGACAGCAGATTAATTCAAAATTTCAACAAAACTAATATTGATTTTCTCGTAGGGACTCCATTTCAAAACTGGGATTTCATCACATTCGAGGAAAGAACAGTTGGAAACATTAACCTTATTTTCTGAAAAGAATTGTTTCCCCCCAGTGGATCCCTCAGTGTGTGAGATAGGAGATGACCAACGCTAAAGCCATGGATACCGGTCGAGATGGCAATTTACTATAAAAAGCAAATTAAGAATTGTTTTTAGCTGTATAGTTCATGACTGGGCCTACCGTTTCGTGGATGAACGTGTTTTTTTTTCTTCCAACAGCCAGCAACAAAACAAAGCCAGCGATTTCGTCGTTTCTTCGGTGCTACGATAGGCGTGGATGATGGGCGCTGCCAGGCATCTCTGATCCCTGGAGCGACAGTATGCTAAATAACAAACGACAAACCATTTCCTAGTAGCCAAATTGCATTTAAATTAAAACGAAAGCAAATTTGATTGGTCAGCAGAAGCGAGCAGGTGCAGGTAAAGACAATATTATTGCATATGCGTTATGCATATGCGATATTGGCCAAGTTCTTTTTTTGCGTTTTTATGGACCGAGACAAATTCGAGGTCCATAAAAATGCAAAAAAAGAGCAAGACCAATATCCAGCAATCTTGACCGAAAAAGTTTTGTCAATAAAGGATTTATTATGTGGCTTTCGGGGAAATTTTTCGCGCGGGACACGGCGGGTGGTCCCGAGCGGGCAAGATAGCTCCATCTTGCCCGCTCGGGTAGCCAATCACAGCGCGATTTGGTTCATCTTGCCCGCTCACGGAGCTAGCCGTATAATAAACTTTGTTATTCCACGCGCATGCTTCAGACATAATTTAAATGGTTCGGTTAAAGATCGAAGTTCATATTTTGTGCCTGATTTTTTATTTTTTAAGCACCACTTTACGATAAGGAAAGGAATTCGCTTCTTTGCAGCCGGAATAAGATTATTTTGGTGTTTGAAAGTGATAGTTCGTATGCGTTATTAACGCCGTTATAAAATATTGATTTATTTTGAAATTAAAAGAATATGAATGCGCCAAAATCCCTGCTCATTCTAAATAATCGGGAGTATGACATGGTACTGTTTTCTAAACATGAAATCTCTTACAGACCTGGAAAAACACCAGCCAGTATGGTTAGTTTTATGTGAGCTAGGCATCATTTGTACATATAGGTGGTTCTTATTTTAAATCCTCGTCAGTCTGCCATGATAAACACGGGATTTCTCACAGATATAATTTAGCGAAAGTGTGCTCCTTTGGAAATGTTGTCGGTATATTTCCATATTTAGTCTGAAAATACTCATTTGAATGAATTTTGCTTTCAGCTGTTTCGGTCTTGTCTTAATATTACTTCAATTTTCATTGGTTACTTTGACAGATGACAGTTCATAACAATACCAGGGAGTGAAACCCTTGCGATTTATGACTAGGTGACCTTATACCATTCTAGTTGGATTTGACCTGTCTACTTTCGAACTGACACGCTCGTTATTCCAAAGCAAACGCTTATTTCAAGAAGGCGAAAGATCTCAAGACCGAAGCTTGAAAGACAAGCGTGAGAGCAAGGTATTTAATTTAGTGTCAATTTAAAACTCGACTGAAAGGGAGAGGTTTAAACGGAGATAATATCTGAATTCGTTTTACATGTACAAAATCTCTATTCTGATTATATTCTACATGTAGAGACGACCCTCATACGAGACATTCATCAGCTGATGGAAAAGAACAGTTTTCGACCCTATTCAGAAATGAAAATTTCAAGTCGATTATTCACGCTCGAAATGTTCCCAAATCTGAATCTTATTGTTAGGCAGAGGTACATTGATCACCGTATAAGGAAATTCAAAACCTGGTGTTTCGACCTTTGGTCCAATTGCCGTCCCGATTCCCAGAGAAACGAATTGAATCTTCTTGACACTCTCCGCAGACGCTAAGGATGAATTCGAAGGGTTAGCACTTAAGACGGCAGCCTTCGAATCGCTCTGCGGCTATCGGTTTACAATATTAACCGAGTTTTATTCCCACCGTCGCAGCCCCATACTTTCTTTAGAAACTCACGCATCCCTCGACTCAAAACGTTACTCATCTGGATCGCTTTAATTATTTTCTGCTTTTCTTCTTGTGCACTTCAGATGAGTGGTCCTGTAGCGGTTGAATTATCAAGCAATTCTCTTCATCTGCGGCAGCTTGGTGCCACGGGAAACGGACTGGAAACGAGCCATGGTCTGTCAATGAAAATGATTGCCAACAACAAACAACTTCTACTAAAGGCCGTGGGGAGGCTGGAAAAGATGCAAAGCCCCATGAAAAAACAATGTGAGGACCTCCTTTTTATTGTAGCCACAATGGAAGACTGGATCCAAATCTTGAACGAATCGGAGAGAGGCCACAGTGGTGTCCCCGTGTTAAGATCTGTGAAGGGAGGATGCAACGAAATTCTCCCTAATTTGAATAGCAATAACAGCGACATCAATCAAGCTGTACAGCGACTCAGTAAAGCCAGCGTCCCTCGTATTACGCATGTGCAGAAATGTCTCAAAGATCTGAGAAAAGAGATTCGTGCGGTGTTTGACAACGAGAACACCTACAATGGAAAGTTTGTGGAAGATGTGCGCGAAAAGATGGGAAGTATCATTGGCACGGCTAATGCATTAATAGCACTGTATTACCATCAAATGTAGATAAATTTTACGGACGGCTCAGTGTTAAAATAAAAGAAATTGAGACATATTCATATTATTTCAACTCCCGCTTGAACACTCTCAACCTGCAATTTAAGCTTGCTTTATACTTTTGTTATTGTTACGAAGCAATAGATAATCTCTTTTTTAAAGTGTAACAATACCTTCACTAATTCACTCAACGGAAATCATTTTAAACACTAGAAATAACACAAAACTTGAGTTAAAAATAACAAAAACTTTTCCCGCTTGAGGATAAAGCACCAGTTCAAGTCTGTTATTTTGAATTTGAGGCCCCCTCGAGCTCGAGCATGTAAAGGTTAAAACCAACAATAACATGGTAACTATGTATTTTGCAAACTTAAGTAGAGATGTGCAAAGTTACTATTACGTGTTTTCCCACCGACAAGTTTTATCTACTAAGTTTCAAGCTCTTCATTCCACCCAACCTCACATTTAGAAATGGAACACAAAGCAGCAATTCTGCTGTTCTACTCTGGTCGGGGGAGGGTCGCAAACAGGGAACATCTTCGACTTGGTCTATATCTATTTGCGCAACTCTAAAAGAAAGCTTTAATTTGCTTCGAACTATAACTTTATTTCGCTACGTCAGACAAAAAGCGCAGTGTCCAGCTTACAAATTTCCGGAAGAATGCCGTTTATATGAAGAATAACATCAACACACTTACTTTATACAGAGTTACACGAAAAGGTCACTTCCTTATATGGTTGTATAGAGTAAAAATGCGGTTTAAGATACGTAGCTTGTGCTCACTTTTAAGATCTGTGTTTTTAAATCTGGCCATAAATTAAACTCATTTTAATCTTTCCTATAATCTCCAAATGCACTTGAAAAGCAAAGTAATTTCCTTTCCAAGCACAAAATGTTCCAGCAGTTACTGAATCGCAATAGTAAGAAACCACTCCAGCACTGTTTACAAGCTGTATTGTTGAGATGAGGTGCGACCGCTTAGAGCCCCCCACCTCGAGGATCGTGTCTGTTCACAGGGCGACTGTTCAATCGCACGTGCTTGTCGCGGTTAGCTTTGTCCCTGTGGCTTCCTCCCGCGGCATGTTCGTCATTTGCCCAGTCCCTGTCGCGCGCCTCTCTGTGTTCGCGGTGTCTCCTTTCTTGCTCCGCTTGTTTCTCCCGTCCCTCGTGAGCGAGTCTTCCTTTCTCCCTGCGTGGGGGAGCAACCGTGTTTCTCGGAGCAGCGTCTAAAGCAAAACAACCGAAAGTCAGCAGAAAAAAAAATTCAAAAAAATAAAAAATGACTCTTGAACAAAAATGCAATTAATTAGCCCAAGCACAGTAAACGAACAAAGTTTTCAAAACTAGTGAATTTCATTGAATGTTGAGAACAAAAACAACTACAAGACCCCCCAAATTACAATTTTGACAGCGCCTGATTAGTAATGTACACGTACCAGTACCAGCTAGGGCCCTGAGGTTTGTCCGCTGCTTGTCTTTTATACCATGCATGGACTGCCTGGTTCGTTGTTTCCACTCCAGGTCAAAAGCTCCTGCATCGCCTGTTTGGTGAGCACACAACAAAAAGTCAGATTTGTAAATTACATAAAAGAAATGTGTGTGGTTGTTTCAAAGCTACAGTTTTCATTTCCCCTGCTGAAAATGCTTTCCAAAAAAAGTAATTAAGCATTTTAAACATACAGATAAGTATAAATCTAATCTCTAAACAGCTATATACATGTATGTGATATCTACCAGGCAAGCAATGAATAAACATATACTTATCCATTTAAAATTAAAATGGTATAGAAATTCTTGACAAATAACCTTTAGTAACAGCATACAGCATTTATGATAAATATTTCCTGGAATTTAAAATCTTAAAATTGTAAGATCTAAATAAAGCACACTTGCAGTATTTGTTGAGTTGAGACTAACTACCCCTGGCATGAAACAATTTTATTAGTGCAGCACTTAGCTTACTAGTTGGAAGCAAAGTTTCATTAACGCCAGCTGTTGAAATAACTTAAGAGGAAATTACAGATAACATCAACCCCTTGTTTATCTCAATGACGCCACTGAGTACTCACTTTCATCCAAGTTAATGAAATCCTGCTTTCTCTCCTCCTCTCCAGACCTTCTGTTGAATGATCGCTCCATCACATGAGAGCGATCATCTGTGGACAGACAATAACACAAATACAGAACGGTGATAAACGAAAATCCTCAATCAAAACACAATCAAAGGGACAGCATCACGTGCTGTGACAAATTTAGCTTAAGCTTTTCAATCCCAAGAGGGACTTTACTCTCAATGGTTAAAGCCACACCGTTTTAATCATCTACTGGTGACCTCTTGGGAGCAAGAGTGATGATTCTTGATCAAACGTCTTTTTTACAATTCCATTGACTATCAAATTTCTTGCACACTTATTGGCCAATTTTTATTGTGAAGAAGGGTACAGACACAAAGCTGACACCATTGTTGAAAGTTTTGCAAAATTTCCCAGATTGTAGCACTTGTTTGTTGCATTCTTGAGTTAGGAAAATCTCCAAAATTCTTTAGACATGATCATTAAAGCTACATATGGCCTAGTGAAGAATTGAAGATCTTGCTATAAGTGTGTCCTGGAAATTAGCAGGTGAAAGGGAACTAGGTGATAGTTAAGTAAAGCTGTACTTTCACAGAGCTAAACTGGCTGGCATTGTAAGTTAGTTTCAGTTTAAACTGGCCAGCATTCAAGATTAGTTTCAGTGTTTGCTTTTGTTATTGTAAAAACAAATTCATGTCCACTTTTTGTCTAACCCTGTTATTGACTATCCTGCAGCTCATGCATCCACAGCACTTGCACAACGTTATCGTAATGATGTAATTTATCATCAACAACAGGCAAGACGTAGAAAAGACCTGACATCAGTTTGTTGAGTCCAAAACAAATCTATCCCATAAATAATTACAACAAAACTGTTCTATTCATCCTGAATGGGGTTCCAGCCACAGCAATGCTGGTAACCATTTTCAGTGCATAATTTAGTGCCATAATAAATTACCTAAGTGATGGCCAATTGCCATGCGATGCATTCCAGATTCTGAATCACGCACAGAATGTTGTGTCTCTTTTACCTACAAGCCAAACAAAAACAAAACAAAACAAAACAAGGATGGGATATTCTTTGGCCTTACTCAGGCTATAACTCAAAAGGCAACTGTGGGGTAGTCATTCGCCGACATTAAGTGTGGTTAAAAATCATGCCCAGATGGAACTGTTTATGTGACTCTGGTCATCTTAGTTTACACTTGCTAGCTCAGCCTGTGGAGAGTGCAAAGTCTGCAAAAGACGGTGATTTAAACAGAGCAAACTGCAAGATTGTGATGACTGCTCAAACTAGTTGTATGAAACAAATTAAACAAAGACAAGTGCATCAAACAAGTCAAGAAACAACTTAAAATAATGCATTAAGTGCTGCTTACTCCTCCAGGGGCTCTCTTAGTTGATTTTGTTGCTTGAAAATATCTTGGTTCTCCTTGACCATCACTGGAATAACTCATTACGCTTGAAGAGGAGTAGCTGTAGGTGTTTGGATTATTGGCCATATGCTCCTAGTGAACGATAAAACATAATGAAAATGCAAGTATCAGAATATTCAGACATGTAAGATACATGAAGAACTTGTTACAGTAGTACTGCATCAGTACTGCATCATGTTGCATCCATAGACTTAAGAACCTGGGCTTCACAACAAATTGAGCAAAATCAACGCTTATACACTACATTTTCCGCAGCCTCAAGGCCAGGCTATCTGACATACCAAGTGGCAGGTGTATGACACTTGCAGACTGCAGGCGGCCACAGATTGCAAACTGCCTACAAATAGCACCAGTAAACAGCATTTAGGTCTAAGAAACCATTTCTAATAATGCTGATAAACAGAATTGAAGTCTGAGTACCCATATTGAAATGGTTAGCTTTAAATAATTGTGAGTTAGGGTTAGTCTGCAGTCTGCAAATGTCATACACTGCCAAGAGGGTAACAAACAGCCTTGATTTTTTACTGAAACAAATAACATTTATACCGTATAAGCTTAAGCTGAACTATACTCGCTTTTTGATTGGTTCTTACTCGTAATCTGTTGGAGCACAGATGTATTGATTGATGACTTCATTAGTACTTTGTATTGTTATTGTTGTTCCTTTATTATATTCACAATTATAAAACAAAATAATGGCTCATGCACCATTTTTTCGTTGTTACCCAACCACACCTGTGATGGTGAACAGACACAAGGCAAAATAGAATCTACTTGTTACTTAGAATTTACCGAACTTGATACAGAATTCCCGGCTTTTTTCATCATAACTTAAACATTGAATTAATTTTATTATCTCTTGGGATAAAAGGCACAGTAAGTTCTCCTGCAGTTTATAGCTTTTCTGACGTTTACTCACAAAGTTCTGGTGCATATTTGCCATCATAGAATTCATGTTTGCAAACATGTCTCCAAACATATTGCCAAACATATCATGAGGCCGTGCAACTTGACGATTGTTTTGGTACGACCTATCAGTTCGTCCTTCGTGTTCGAGCGCAGGGTGTCTTGTTTGAAATCCAAAATTTGAAAACGGGTCTCCAAATCCACCAAACATTGATGTCATCCGATCATGGTGGTCCCTGAAAGGGAAGTACGTAAGTCTTACTGTGCAAGTTTTCCTAACATGCAAAATAAACAAAGCACAATTTCTGTTCGCGGAACTTCACTCTCTGTCATGATCAGGAATCGCTGATGTTACGTACACTAGAAATGCACTCGCAGCAAATATCTGAGTTTGGCATCTGGCTTAATAGAGGGCCTGTCTTTTAAGGTTTGAATTTTGGGTTTCCGCATATTCCCTTACTAATTGAGTCAAGCGCAAAATAATTCAGCACTTCGACTGAGCTTCAACCGTGTACGTTTATGCCACTGCTCCTGACACATTTTTGAATTTCAACCAAGGAACTGTTTTGAGCGAGTGCTTTACGGCAAAGGGCTCACCTGAAAAATGGATCTTCTTCAAAGTCACGTAAAGAGCCTCGAAACATTGTTCTCAGATTCAAGTGATGATGTTTCCAATCCAACAACGCAAAATTCTCTCAAAGCGATAACGAGCAACACTATTAACCTTCTCTCTGACATGCGCATTTTTAAGTACTCGTAACGTAGTCAACGAGCCTATTGTCCCCAGTCCACTCTAGGTCACTGTCCGAGCGGTCCCGGGGTCTACGAGGCGTGTCCAGAAATCTAATGTAGAATTTTCTAGAAGTTTCTTTGATGATTGTGACTCCTTTAAAAGTTCTAGAATTGCATGACGGAGATGATTTATATCTAAAAATAGGAAAGTGTAAGTTGTTTAAAATACCCTAAGAAAAGGAACATTCTGAATCAAAGTTCAGAAACCAGCCAGATTAGTTTCAGTGAGACGGGTTTTTCATTGGTCTCTTTTTATTGTTGCTCATATTGTTCAGTGATCAGCTATCAGTTGTACCCAATTCAAGTTCAGAGTTAACAGTCAATTGTAGAGATCAAATTTATCGCATCCACTTGATCAAATAAAGCTCTGCGAAACAAGAAGCACGGCTTAACTTACTGTGTAACCCGGTATTTATCAAAGTTGTAACTTCCTTTGTTTCCCAATCCTAAGCATCCTCAGAGTTCAAAAGACACGTGTTCAGTTGTTAAAAATTGTTGGTTTAGTAGCCTGCGAGGAGGGCAGGAGGCTCCACGGATGAGATGTCTCGGCCCCCTACACAACCATGTTGTCAGGTGTTAAACTTTTATAGTCAATCAGGACTTCCCACACAAACAAAACCTTGCACTCCCAAATTGTTTTTGGCGACACGCTGTCCCCATATCATTCTTATTTCAGGCACAAGCTTCCGTGCAAGTTCCCCTATTTTCCAAAGCATTTTCACACACCAGGGAGCCTATTCGCAGCTTCAGTTTTTTTACTTCCACCTCGCGCTCAACTCTTAACAGCACGAAATCATTTACTTCTTGAATTAGACAATACATATTTAACATAAGCAAAAGTGGTTTTGACTGCACCTAGCTAGAAAGGGTGGCAGCGCCAAAAGAAAGCCGGTTAGCAAGTAGAGGTTGCATGACTATTAATTAGAGTTTTCCTATTAGCAATTAAAATCCAGCTATCTTACCTCCTGTTCTGTGCCTTCTATTTGTCTCGACTCACACAATCATCACCAAATTTTACTTCAGGTTTATTGCTTTAGGCAACGACTTGATAATTGGTTTTAATTATTCATCTATTTGTCACTGACCAACGCAATAGGTCACTTTCTCCATTATATAGAAGTAAAAAATAACATTTCCTGGCTCATCAGCACGCCATGAAGAGATCTCCACCTCAACTACTTCGAAACCCTTGTAAGGCGTTTTCAATGCCATTCCTAATATTTCTTGGCTTATTGTCTACTGGAGTATGCCGGGAACCTTTGAGTAAGTTACTGACGAAGATCTTTCAGCCAAAGGCACGTTAAATTGAGTACAAAATTAATTGCAAATTGAATCAAATTAAAATCGCCTCCTATATCCCAAGTTAGAAGCTGTTTGCAGGTAGCGGACCTACCGTTATTGCCGTATGTACTTTTAACAATTCCAATTTATAGCTTTTAAATTGAGAATGCTATATTTCTTTGTTGTAACTGAAAATGATTCTAGTTCGAAGGTCATGTCAGGAAAAGAATTTTGGGTTAGGTGCTAGTCTGGTACGTTGTTAGCCACAGGGACTTCAAAATGTGTCATGGGAACAAAACTCTCTTGTACTAAACTACATTTAATTCAGTCCTAATAATTCAGCAGTGATTAATTTAAGAAAATTGACGCTCAAGATATATCGAATTCCTCATGATACGGCAAACTCAGCGGAGAGACGGTCGGCAGCTTAAGTTATTTCCACATCGGGGCAAAAGAAAGTGGAACTTAAAACCGCAAAATGCCGCTTAAACCAAGCTTTTCGTAGCTGCAATTAAGGACTGCCCTGCTTTGTTAAAACAGCATTTGCCAGAAAGATGAATCCGTCAAATACAACCTTGATCATTCATTGCTTTCCAGGGTTGAGGTTTCTCAGCACTCTTTAAGTTAGCCTTAAGTTAGTAATTTTTGAGTGTTATACGTACAATACCGGGCCTCAGATTTACTCGTTTGCCGTGTTGGAAAGCTTTCAGGATGTCTTAGAATAAGTCAGTTTCAATGTATATTCAAAACCTTTTGCCCTGAAGACACAAGAAATTTACATGAACTAAATAATTAAAGACTGTTCAATATTCTTTGGATAAATTTTATTACTTTATCCCAGCCCGAATAATCCACCTGACATTAGCAGTACCCGACAGTTGTTTGTTTACATGGGTAAAAACCGGAAGCAAATCAAGTGCAGGTGCAGCGCCCAACCCTAGCCTCTGATTGGTTGGTTTACCTGTGGAAACTATGAGATCAGTCAATCCACCAAGGCAGGATTTTACTTGCAGTTTTTTTTCTGCAGTTTCATTCACTGAACCACAAGAAATTATTTTGGTAAATTTTTCCTGGGCAAAATGGGTTACATTCACCTGAGTAAAGTTGCCTAGTTTACTCACAGCTATATTCCCTTCATCGCAGTATTACAAGATACCTCAGCGCCAGCAGAGTGCAGACGTTTACAATTTAAGAAGCCAATGATGAATCGTATCCTCGAAGGCCACGTTACGGAAAGTGTAAAGGTCGAATCAGAATCCGATTGTGAAGCAAAGTGCTTTGCTAATGACGACTGCGCGTCAATCAATCTAGGACCAGTGACAATCGACAAGCATTTATGCGAGCTGAGCAGTTCCGACCATGACGCACATCCCGAAGATCTGGGGCATCAGAAAGGATTCATATACAAGCCTGTCTGGGTCAGTGTCTCAAAGTGTCAGACATATGGTAATTTACCGTAGTGCCCGCAGTCAGCACAAACAACAAACAAACACAACAACTCGCAAAAAGGAAAATCACTAACTGAATTAACGAAGTTTGGTGTGAATATACATCACAACATGATATGAAGTAGGCAATAAAATCCAACGTTATATTTCAGTTTTATATAAAACGCACCGTAATTTCTTAGATTGATCCTTGAGATAAAGGTTTTTAAAATTATCTGACGCACAGCATTTCTCGAAACAATAGACAATCAAAATACGTCACAATGACACGTTGCTATGATAGTTTAAAGGGCCGGGCGCATACGCATTGGAGTCCAGGCTTAGGCTAATATGGACATCATAAATCGACGGAGATAGTGCTCCAGGAGCAAAAACGCACAAAAATATCGCAACAAACAATGCAATGACCGAAGACTTTATGTCAAATTTTTGAAGATTGAACGCGTTTCAAGGCGATGGAAACAGCTACGGCAATTTTCCAATGGGCAATTGAAAAAATTGGGCCACCGTTTTCAAAGTGGTTCTCAAGAGCTCGCGCATGCGCCCCAGGTGACACAGTCCCTCTTAACTTAAAAGTTTTACGTGATTCTGATTCTTCTGATTCAAGACGGAACCGAAACTGAGTCGTTCATTTTCATTTCATCATAATTTCTTCCGCCAGTCTGGGCATCAAAAAGATTAATATTGAACACGAAAAGACACCCAGAGGGCCATTAATTAAAGCATGAATTATGCATTCCACAGAACTACTGTTCCAGTTTTCCATGTCCTAAAAACCAGAAATGTCAAACAGGATTTACCAGCAAAGGATACAGGTGCATAGCAATCAGCTCAGGAGCAACAGGTAATATCATGATCGTCAAATACATCAATAGTTCATAGCGATACCAGCCAATCCATACTCTATATGAAAGTTTCATTTGAATGCACCGATGGAAAATTGAGTTCACTCGTTAATTTTAGCACACATTGGATAACTAATACATTATTACATTGCCATTAAAACTTCGATGATGCAGGTCTTGATTGCATTTCGAAATCTTTTAAATTTCAAAGTATTCACGTTTAATAATGATAATGATAATGACGATGATGATAATAATAATAATAATACTTATAATAATGGCAATGATAATGATAACACTAACGATGATGGTGTTGGAGTTTCTCTAAATTGACTGACTGGTTTCAAATTGATTCCTGAAAATTTCATTTCAGAGAACTGGAAAATGGTCAATGACGAGCCTGTCTGCTTTGGGGGTAAAGATGACACATACGGGAAATTCTTTGTTAAGGAAAGTGGACTCGTCAACACATTCAAACTGGTTCATCGAAGTGGATCGTTGACATGCAGCCCAGTATATCGGAAATCCTTCTGGGGCTGTCCAGTTAGCGACAGCATTGGCCAAAACGATTTAAAAACTATCATAACATTTAAGAACAGGACTGTTCTTAAGCTAGCTGAGTACTTGAGTGGGTTTAACCACTGCGGATCTAGATATTATTCATATTTTCTCGAAGGATTTCATGTTAATTCCTCGGAGTTGATATTTAAGCAGCTGTCACCTAAGCTGTTCGTTTCAGTCGGCCAAGAGTTTCAAATATGGTTTGGGGAAGATTGGAACGATTGTTTTGAATATGATAACAGTGGGGAGACATGCCTTGATGTTTATGTCTGGTATAGTTAAAACAGTTTACTTGTTACTTTTTACGGGGAGTTATATTGTACTGATTGGCGGAGCATTCTATATACGTGTACAAGAATAAAGAGCTCTCCATATACATGACGTAACTAAGTGAGCGCCTTGTTAAAAACTGCTGCTTTCTTCGAACACCTCAAAGGAGGTCACTTCTTTGATTAACCTTTCTTACAAGGGGCATGTCTCCACTTCACTTTTGAAGCGTCTGTCCTCTCTTTAAATGTGTGCACAGCAAGTACGTCAAACCAAAGAACTTAAAATTAAAAGCTGTAGGTCTTCTCGGAAAAGGTGTACGTCTCCTCCTGTGAGTTCATATATAACTGAGTTTAGATAAGTGTTCTTTCTATTGACAGGTTTCTTAAAAAAAAAAGAAGAAAAAGAAAATCGGTGAAAGTGCACTTTTGAGGCAACACAGTTAAATCACCGAGCGGAAGCAGAAATACAACCACCGAAAGATTAATGCTTTGAACACCTCAAAGGAGGTCACTTCTTTGATTAACCTTTCTTACAAGGGGCATGTCTCCACTTCGCTTTCTTTGAACACCTCAAAGGAGGTCACTTCTTTGATTAACCTTTCTTACAAGGGGCATGTCTCCACTTCACTTTTGAAGCGTCTGTCCTCTCTTTAAATGTGTGCACAGCAAGTACGTCAAACCAAAGAACTTAAAATTAAAAGCTGTAGGTCTTCTCGGAAAAGGTGTACGTCTCCTCCTGTGAGTTCATATATAACTGAGTTTAGATAAGTGTTCTTTCTATTGACAGGTTTCTTAAAAAAAAAAGAAGAAAAAGAAAATCGGTGAAAGTGCACTTTTGAGGCAACACAGTTAAATCACCGAGCGGAAGCAGAAATACAACCACCGAAAGATTCGTATTTCTCAAAGTATTGAAACGACAAGATAAGCAATTGTGCTTGCGCGCCAGGAATTCTTCACGTTTGAGCCAAGCAGCTTAAGCTATGGTGTGTGAGGCTTGGTGTGTGTGGTTTACGCGTGCGCGCGCGCGCTCAGCTGAAAACCCTTTGATCTCTCTGCTTTATCCCCCAGTCTAAAATTAATGGATGAAGAAAGACAAAATCTTAAGGCCCCGACACACTAGGTGATTTTATACGTCGATCGCTGCGATCGACGTATAAAATAGCCGGTATCTAGCATGTCAGATATCGGCGATTAAATTCGCCGCAGTTCGCCTAATGTGCCCGCTCCTGGGATTTTATACGCCGATCGCAGCGAATTGCTTAACGACTCAACCAATAAAACCTTACGATTTTATCACGTGACTAATTGAAAATGGCGAACAGTGGTCATTTTTATTTTGAGAGACGCCTGGGAAAAAATGTAGAGCGGAAATTCGCTGCGATCAGTGTATAAAATCGACAGGTGTGCCCGTACCACGCAGCTACCGAAATTCGCTGGCGATTTTTGCTGACGATCAAAATCGCTGCGATCGGCGAACAAAATCGCCTGGTGTGTCGCTGGCTTTACGCACGCCGAGGCCAATCGCGACCCGAAGCAAAAAGTTTGACAACCAGAGGCGAATCCTTAACCCTGGCCATTGACTTGAGAGGGAATATTAGGTCAATAACTGCGCGTGGTTATCAATTGTACTATATTAGTACTATTTATAGTGACGTAATAAAGGCTGAAAAAATCGCATCCTGAGACCGTATACAGCCGCCGTCACTAAACCGATAATCACCGAAGAGCAGGATTTTTGGCAAAACGGGGAGAAGAGTTTCGGGTTTTTTAACCCATCATGGTGGCAAGCTATAAGACCTCAGTGATTGGAATGTTGTTCGTTGTAATCATCGGCTCGTTTTCTGGAGAGCAAATAGGTAAGAAAAACTCTTAGTCCAGTTTTCAATCGAGTGTCTCGGCCGCTCACAATAAATCATGGTATTTATCAGGAACCGATAGAGCCACTCTGAGTACAGTACCCACGATCATTTAGTGTCAACAAATCAAAACAAATCAGCTTGAAGAACTTTCATCTTGTGTACACTCTTAGAAAAAAAAGGCGAAGAAAACGTTCTTTAGTTTTCGAAATTCAACTCCATCACGCCTTGTAAATAGCCAATGGCCGATTTCCGAGTTGCTGTTTGCCTCTGGTTGAAAGCGAGTCTTGGTGCACAACCATTCAAATGGCAATGAGTTGGGTATTTTCATGCAAATCAAACTCATTATCATTTGAATGGTTTAGCACCAAGACTCGGTTTGAAGCAGAGGCAAACAGCAACTCGGAAATGGCCAATTGGTTGCCTCCTCCCAGTTGGGATTCTTAACGTTATTCTGTTTATTTGAATTGTTACTCTCTATACGCGGCCCCACAAGCTTTAAGCTTTAAATATCACCGTGTATAAATAAAGGGTCTTTCCTTTTTTGAAAACTTTTTTTTCTGCAGAATACTAGACATTGCACCTCTAAGAATCTGATTTTTAAAATATGTCCGTGATCCCCGCTCGGACATTAAGTCTTCGATCAGAATGCACCAGCCGTCTTCCACTCTGAGAGGTTTTTGTCCGAGTACTCTAGTTCCCCACCCCCCTCCTTAAAAAAACAACATTTTCATCGACTTCATTTGAGTTTATTAGTTGATTTTTTTTAGCATTCTTTTAAAGCGTACTTGATCATATTCGAACCAGCTTCCGTTGAACTTTCCTTTCTCCTTGTCACGGTATTTTCAGACACTGATGAGTGTGCGAACCCAAGTCAGCACAGCTGTGACAACAACGCTGTCTGCAAAAACACACCAACCAGCTACACTTGCACATGCCGACCAGGGTTTGAGTCAGCAAAGAGACACAAAACCAGCAAGGGACAGGATCTCAGATGCCGGGGTATTTTGCTCAGTGTTTATGGTTTACCTTTCAATCGCTTGGCAATTACAAAGACCAAGTTAAGCTGAACGAAAAAAGTATCTGTCGGTCCTTGGTTGGTCGAAACACGAAGCGCGAGGAATCTACGACGGAAGCAAAGTCACTCGAGTAGGGTGGAAGTTCTGAGTTGCTGTTCGCCTCTGTTTCAAAGCAAGACTTTGCACGAAACCATTCAAATGGAAATCAGCTTAATCTGCATGAAAATGCACATCTCACCTTCATTTGAATGGTTTTTCATGAAGAGAGAGGCCAACAGCAACTCCGAAACGGGCTGTTCTCAAGATTTCTCAGTCCTTTAAGAAAAAAGCCGCCGAGTAACACTTTCAGGGCACGCTAAATAAAACTAATTACAACCTCGTTCCGCCGAGAGAGTGGGAGCAAGGTTGAGGGAAATATTCTAAATTTATGATATCACATTATTTTTAGATTTGAATGAGTGTGCTGGTAATGGCCACAAATGCAAAGAAAACACGAGGTGCATAAACAACCCAGGAAGTTACCAATGCGAATGTGAAGATGGATATCAATCTTACAGCGGTCAAAAGGAAGGACTTAACACAGAATGTCAAGGTACATTCACTTGTAACGAGAGAGGAAAAGGTGTCACAAACTGAAGTGGTCAAGAATATGGGAAAAAAGGTGTCACATGACAGTGTTAAGCTAGGACCAATTTAGTTAGTGGGTTAATTGGTGTATCCAGTGAATCGAGGTTTATGCGGTAGACAGCGCTACCCACAGTTTCAGCTACTGAAGCCAGGGATTATTACTCCAAAGGGACACGCTTTTTGTGGAATGTTTTTGAAACCGTTCAATAAACTCGCAGGTCGTGTTTTATCGGGTCTTCAACCACTGGGCTTCGACACGTGGTTTAAAACCCGATAAAACACTCCTGCTCGTTTTAAACGGGAGCAAGCTTCAGCATTCATATCTGCCACCTCTCTACCACATCTATTCGTGAGATTTCCGAGACGTTTGGGAAAGGAAAAAAAATGGCCTGCCGTCTTCAAACCGCCTTTTTTATTAGCATTTCCCAATTGGAAGTTTGAAGCAGCCAGTGACCATTTCATACATTTATACATATGAACATGCAGTTTCACTGTAAACGCAAGAAGCTTTCGATAGCAAAAATATCTTAGGAAAGCTTGAGACTTTTGAACCTCTGTCATCAATGACAGATTCATCAGTTTCTATCATTATTCAGGATATTTATCACTTCGGAATTTCTGCATGTTTCCTCGATTTCTTTAATTCCCTTTTACGTCATTAGTACTAAAACCGACAGTTTGGGCAAGCTCTTTATATCGTTAATAATTCCTTATTTAAATAATTATTCAACAAAACACAAAACTTCAAAACAGGAAGCTTTTAAGATAGGTGTCGAACGCACCCCATACACCTTATTACTTTAATATTCTTCTTTTTGCTTCTCGATTAAAAAGTAACCGACGTTTTAATTTCTCCCTCTGAAAACACTCTCAAAGAGTGGTTTTAGACTAAAGCGGAAGAAAAGTGTAAGTCACAAGTGACAAGCAAAAATCTTCCGGAAAAGTCTTTGTGAATTGGTAGATAAACTGGAACCAAAGTTCACTCTAACCCAGGGTTAGCTTAATCGGGCTTTGAACAACTGGACCCAGAAGAGCAGCCGTTTTGGACAAAGTTGTATAATCTGTGATCACTTGTGGTTATCATTTCCCAGATATTGATGAATGCGAGTATTCCGAACTTAACGCATGCTCAGTGCGGACATCATGCATAAACTACAATGGCGGGTACAAATGCACATGTTTACCAGGGTATGAACCAGTGGTCAAAGGTCAGCCCGACGGAATTGATCTCGAGTGTAAAGGTAATAACTTGAAGTGCAACTCTTACAGAAACTTTAAAAACCGCGCTGCTCAAAAACCAACGTTTAATTTTCCGGGTTCAATGTCAACGGTGGAGAAAATTAACTCAAGCCGGAATGCAAAAAGGCAATCTGGTATTCATAGGTCTCTATGATCATGTGCTTGCATATCTAAGCCCTCAATTTACAAGCGCGTTCCCTCGACATCTCCTTTCGCTTTGGAGTGGGGAATGCCTTGCTCCACCCTACCCCGTAAAAAACAAAACAAAACAAAAAACGCCTGATTGTAGGTTAGGACCTAGGTTGATCGATTTATCCTTTGCATGGAGAAAGTTCATCAACAAATTTGCTGATCCATTACGCCCCACCAGTTATATGACGACGTGCCGAGTGGCGCTGTTTCAGGGTATGTCTCACTGGTGAATTGTCAGGGACATTAAGATTCGACAATTACGCATCACGACTACGGGCGAGCACCGTCGGAAGTGGACTGGCACGAGATAGTCGGGCTGGCATTTTCCTACCGTCGCCGCATAAGATGGGGGGAGAGACAGGGAGCGGGTCCTTAGAGAGGGAGCAAGGGGCACGGGTAACGGACGAAAAACAAGAGAGCAAAGTTAAGGAGGGATGAGGAGGAAAAGGGACTGGAAACGAGCAGCGCTGACATACCTTGGTAGTCGTGGCTTGAAATCCTGTAAGAGCTGCACAGCAGTGGCTGCCGCAAATGTGATCATCATGAACTCTGAAAACAATAGTAAAAGCATTTATTTGTAATTATCAGATATCGACGAATGTGAAATGAAACCTTGTCATCCCAAAGCTACCTGCACTAACACCAAGAGATCTTTCAAGTGCAAATGCAATAAGGGATACTCAGGAGATGGCAAAAAATGTTCAAGTAAGAAATTCATTTCATTTGTTTACACTCCAGATATCGAATAAACAGTTCATTCAGACCTTCATTTATGGTGTTCGGAAACAATTTCACCTCACAAAAGTTCGCATGCTTTTTTCCCCAATTCATATTTCGTGACGTACTATCCGAGGATTAACGCTGTTTAGAGCGGTTTCAATTTTGTGTCGCGCTCATTCAAAAACTGCTTTGAAGGGTCGGTATGCCGCTATTATGACGACCCTCTGGACTTGTTCAGAAAACATTGGGCCCAAACAAACAACATGGAAGCTAATTTAAAGACAAACGAGCGAACAAAAATGGAGTGGCAAACATCAATAACAAACATGCGGTCTGGCCTTGCGGCTGCGCAAAAACGCCGGAAGTAAGCTTTTCCGAGGACAGAAAACGACGACCAAGATCGGCCACAGCCACAAATTTAAGATTGGGTCACTACATTGATTAAGGTGTAAATTCACTCACATACCAGGCTTCAGAGTTACCCTCACTCTCTCTTTCTCATTCAGTACAATTGCGAATGTTGTGGCTTGATCATTTGATTGTCTGAATTTATTTCGATTGCTCAACAATTACTTAGGTTTTCTATGATAATTAAGTGAAAACCGCTCTAACGACAAGTTTTAAGATCCTGTAACAGTTGTTAAATCCTTGACATTTTCCTTTAATGTTTTAGGAATAGAACAGTTGGCACGTACATCGGGAATTTCTCTGCAGCCTCCTCTCAAACTGCTTGTCACTGCATTACTTGGATGCATGGGGCTCCTGTTTTAAGTATTCCATCCTTCCCTTTTGTTTGCTTTACTTTTAGCTCATTTCTGACTCTACAATGTCACTTCAAGTTCTAAAAAAATGTCTCATTATTTGGCTAACAAGGTCAAAACGTTTCTTGTTTGATTTTCTCACTCGAGGTAGTATTTTGGATTTTCAGGTCTCAATGCAAATATTTTCACATTCTTTAGTCTGGATTCCTGATTGTGAATTGACATGATTTGGTTGGTATAAACGCGCCTTTTTTCCGACTCAAATAATGGTTTTTTGGATCTTCTCGAGTTGTAGGTTTCTGTGAGGCAGAACTGAAAAATCAAACATATGAACAAGATTTTTTTGAGCTCGTACTTTATTACTTTGTTGTAGGGTACAACAAAACTATCGAACCATCTACAATGCAATATACAGAAAAAAAAACCCCCGAATAAACCACTTTTTACTTGCTGTTGGTTCGTTGCAGTGTTTTGAACAGTAGTATATGATCTCTGTGGTATATATATTTGTTTTTATTTGTTATGATTCCTCGGACTGATTTTCTTTTTGGGAAAGGGGAAATGTGCTTTTTATAATCGTTATACAGTAGACGTCGTCAGATTGAATACCTCGACGTAAGAATGTGTGTTTTCAGTTCTTACTTGTTGTCAAATGGTGTGACTGATCTGCTATTTTCTACTAAGAGACTTTATCCTTCAGTTTCTCAAGTGTTGCGGTTTCCACCCCATTTATGAGAGGCAATATTGCAATGTTTCACGACGTGAGATTTTACTTGCCATTATTATGATTATTAATTGTATTGGCTTTTTTAGTCTCTTTCGCAATTTGACGACTGGAAATCAAAAAAACAAAACTAAATAAACAAAAAAATGAACGTCACAATAACAGGCCCTTCTTCAAATTGGCGACGACATCCAAACTCTGTCTCTGGTCGGAATAGATGAAACTCATAGCAAGGAAGATTATGGCTAACACCCCTTTATGTCGAAGAAAAAAAGGGAAAAAAAGAAAAGGTATTTGCGCATAAACATGCACCATCGTCATCTGTGCAATTATCGCCATGTTGAATGTCTAATTGGGGGCTTGAGCCACGCCAGGATTGGTCTCTTAATTCAGGTTCGAAGAGCATCACCATATTTTTTTCAAAGCAACAGACCACACAACAGTTTCTTTTGTAGGCTGATAAACCACACAGGATGTAGACAAAAGAGAGAATTCTAAGTCACGACTGAGCCTCAGGCGAGTGATTTACGAATTCTTATTTCGTATTTCGAACATCCCAAGTGGTTTATCACGCCGATAAACCATAGAGGTGTGATCTATAGATAGTTTTCACTCACGTGACCAGCGGCCATACTGATTTACTGAAACAATAGGACATATTTGCATAAAAATGGAGTTCAATTCCCCGAGGATTGTTTTGGGACACCAAAATGGCCGCCGTTTCTTTGTTTAGGTACACCAATATGGTCGCCATGACATCATGTGAAAACGATCTATTGCTCTTACATAGTGATTCAGAAAACGCGCGAAAATTTTATGTTTAGTGGCCCAACTAACCATAGCTGATTGGCCAATCAGAGCGCGGGCATTGGTTTGGTTATTTTATGAGAAATTAGAAGAGGTTCTCATCGGAACGGATAACGGCAAATTCGAAACTTATTTCCAAATGATGTATTTCGTATCAGAATTCGACGCTTGCGATTAAAATTATACATTTTTTTACGTAGCATAAGAACAAAAGGAAAACTTAAGAAGTACCTTAGTATCGCCGCTGTTTCGGGAAATGAGTCCCGGAGCCGAGTGAGCAGCGGAAAAAGAGCCTAGGACGAAAAACAGCAATTTAGAACTCAGTTTCTGTGAGATAAGACGGGAGATAGAATGTTTGGCAAGAACTACGAGCGGTGATTATAGTTCAGTTTCCCTTGAGTGTCGAAAAGTAATTACGCGATTGCCAGTTTAGTTTTGATTTGTTCTTGAAACCACCCTAATTGTACAGATTAGCGCTATTTACAGTGACGTAATAAACGCTGAAAATTGGTTCCTGAGACCGCATATAACTGCAGTCGTTAAATCGGTAATCACCGAACGGCAGAGGTTTAAGCAAAACGAAGCGCAGACTTTCGGGTTTTCTAACCCATCATGGTGGCAATTTATAAGACCTCAGTGATTGGTATCTTGTTCCTTGCAATCATGGGCCCGTTCCCGGGAGAACAAAAAGGTAACAAAACTCTTAATCTATTTTTCAATCCAGTGCCTCGGCCAGTCATAATAAACCAAGGTATTTAGTAGAAGGCGATACTCAGGTATCGGCACTGGTGTACTCTGAGCACGGTGTCCGCCTTCACTAAGTGTCAACAAACTGAATGACAAAAATAGCCTGACGAACTTCCACCTTGTGTATAATCTGAGAAATAGAGGTGAAGAGATCCTTTCTTTGTTATTCTCAATACTATATATTGCACCTCTGAGAATCCGATTTTTATTTAACAGCAGCAGCAGCAGCAGTAGTGGGAGTAGTTTTTGACCTCCCTTCGAGGTGTATGCAATTGTTAAACACTACGTAGAAGGAGGACCCCGAGGCCTCCTAAAACACTGGGTTTCCCCACAGAATCCACCATTTTTCTTCCACCAATGTGTCCCGCGTTCGATTCGGTTGGTTTTCGACTCTGCTCCGCGAGGTTTTTCCGTGTACTCGCGTTCTTGTAAAGCGCATTTGATCATTATTCGAACTTGCCTCCGTCGAACATTCCTTTCTCCTGGCATAGACTCTTTGCATAAATGGCGCTAATATTTTAACAACAATACCGATACATCTTAAGCCTCACATACAGGAGAAAAATACTTTGTTTAAAAAGCACTAACGCGAGGCTTAAGATGTACAAGTATTGTTATTCAAATCAGTACTAGCGCCATTTATGCAAAGGGTCTATGCCTGGCATTTTTAATTCCTAAGTTATTTCAGGTAGCTAGCAACCCCATCGTGTAATATAGTATAATAATGCATAATGTCAATACTTGGGTGTAAATAAAGTCTTGCTGTTGTCTCCTTGGAACGGTATTTTCAGATATTGATGAGTGTGCGCACTCACGCCAGCACAGCTGTGAAGAGCACGCTGTCTGCAAAAACACACCAACTAGCTACACCTGCACATGCCGACCAGGGTTTGAGTCAACAGAGAGCGGCAAAACCGAGGGACAGGATATCAAATGCAAGGGTATTTTGCTCAGCGTTTATGCTTTACTTTTCAATCTTCTTGTCAGTGTGCCGTGACAATGGGCCTTTGCAGGACCTACCGGTAGTCACATATCACTTATCGAGGCCAAGCTGGGACGCAACCCCGGCAAAGCTTACTGTTACGTAACCAAAACATTGGCCACCGAAGAAAATAAGACAAGTGCGGCAAAACGAAATAGAAACATAGTGACTCTCAAGAACCTTTTGTTGTCAGTGCTGCTGACTTGTGTCCCAGTCCATCGCAAACAAAAGGTATCCAGGCACGTGACAAGGACCTGCAAAGGACCCATTACAAGGAACAAGTGAAAATCGATCTGTAACTGGGTTGAAAGGAAAAAAAAAAACACCTGTTGTTCCGAGGAAGATCGAAACACGAGGAGTGAAGCTAGAGCAGGAGCAAAAGTCGCGCGAATAGGGTATGGGATAGCGGAAGGAAAAGAGCCGTCACACAGAGAAAAGCCGCTCATAAAGTCCTGCTAGGCATGCAGGCTAAATAAAATCGATTACAACCTCGTTTCGCCGAGAGTGGGAACTTGGTTGAGTCGAAGATTGTTACTTACGATGTAAAAAAATTGTTTTAGATTTTGATGAATGTGCTGGAAATAAACACAGCTGCAACGGAAACACCACGTGCGTAAACAAGCTTGGAAGCTATCAGTGCGAATGTGCTGATGGATATCAATCTTGGGAAGGACCAGAGCATGGATTCAACATAGAATGTCGAGGTAGGTTAATTGGGGGCGAGATAGGAAAAAAATGTTATAAATTGAAGTCTTACAAAGCAGCAAGGACCAGGTCATCCAAAGCGTGGAAAACGCTGGATCCACTATATAAATCAAACATTAAATGGTAAAAAAGGTTATCTGTCCAGTGAATAGATTTATACAATAAAGCAACCAAAATTGGGTATCAACTCGGTATTGCTGAAATAAATTGATCACCGCACAGGTCGTGCAAAGAAGGTAACTACACGTGTAAAGTTTGTACACACTAGCAAAGCTATTACTGTCTTTGAATAACTCGTTGGTCCTTTTGTCTATTCGTTGTCCAACCAAACACAGTTATTCCGGAAATAAATGTTGATGACAAATGTGCACTGAGCGCATATATAATCCCTGATTAAGAGAATAAACTATACTGTGCGCATGCGTATTTGCCCTTGTGCCCGTACGTACCACTTGAGAGGCACATTGGCAACATTTAAATAGTTGAAGGAGTAAGATCAGGCGTAAAGAACGCGAGGCCCGAACCCCCGACAATCAGGAACGACCAGCAGTTACTTCATTAACGGAAATTCTTGCGCGATTCTGTCCTTTTCGTGCGCTGGAATTTTTTTGTCGGGGACACATTGCTGGGGTTACTTGAAGTCTTATGGTCCCCACTGACTACAGGGCAGATCAGTCCTTCAGATTTTTCGCTAAAAATTAATGCTTGAAAAATAAAAATCAGTGGGTAATAATAAAAATAGGTGCCTAAAAATGAAACAAATCGTGTCCAGTAATAAAATTAATGGCTAATAACAAACAGAGATGCCCAATAATAATAACGAGACCATACGAATTAAAAAGTTCAAGCCTACTAACACAAACCAATGCCTAACAAGAAAACTAAATGGCTAATAACGACAAACAGTGCCTACTTATCACTTGGAAATAATTTCGGCGCTAATGGCTCCCCGCGGCCGCACCCTATAAAGGCCTGATATATAACATCGCAATTGAAAGGATTCAATTTTTTGAACATGCTTGAGAATTTATCTACTTGACTTTTTCTCCACTATAAGGAAATGTCCAGATGACAATGAGCATTCTGCGCTATGATTCGTTTCAAACACTTAGATGTCGTAAGCAACCCTATAATTTGCTATTACTATAAGGATGATTTTTCCTAGACATTGATGAATGCAAGGCTCCCGCACTCAACGAATGTTCAGAGCAGACAACATGTGAAAACTACATCGGCGGGTACAAATGCAAATGTTTACCAGGATATGAACAAGTGGTCAAAGATCAGTCAGAGGAAATTGACCTCAAATGTAAAGGTAAGTAAGTTGCTGGAGAACTCTTCACACAAAAACTAAAAAACGACGCTGGTCAAATGCTAACTTTTTCAGGGTACAATACTGATGTTATGGTGGACAACTTAAAAAATGTACTTTGGTATTCAAAGGTCTACCTGGTCATGTGTTTGAACTCTGCACTGGGAGACTAAATCAACAAATTTGCTGATCCATTGCCCCACAGCAGTTTTGCTACTTGACATACTGAGCGGCGCTGTTTGAGGCTATTTCACACTGATGAAAAGTAAACTCGAAAACGTCTGTGCAATTTCTGTTCACCGTTGGCTGGCACAACAACACATATTTAGTTGCAACCTCTTCTTACACAGCTTTTCTAACTGATACGGTATTCGCACCAAGACAAGTATTCCTTTGTATATATATATATGTTAACTTGTTTAGTTTTAAAATTTTGTTTTAACAAGCTCGTTCTTAGGTCCGTTCCCCCTTTGATTTAGCGAAGGCAAACGCCCTGGGCTGGGAAAGAGGCTGCTGTTTGAATAAAGCTATCGACAATCCAATACATGTCAAAACCGATAATAGGGGGAGAGGCAGGGAGCAAGATCCTTAGATAGGGGGTAAGGAGCACGGGTAAAGGGCGACAAACAGGAGAATAGCGAGGCCGAATGAAGACGGGAAGCAAGCGGTTCTGAAATGACTGGGTAGACACGTCTTGAAACTCCTCTTGAAGCTGCAGTGCTGCAGCAAATGTAATCCTCACCAGTATTGGTTTGTAATTATCAGATATTGACGAATGCGAAACGAAACCTTGTCATCCCAAAGCTACCTGCACTAACACTGACAGATCCTACAAGTGCGAATGCAATAAGGGATACAAAGGAGATGGCAAGAAATGTTTAAGTAAGTAGACATTAATTTCCTTTATTTGTATTCCAGATACTGTTGAAACGGTCATTTTCAGTCCTGCTATCATGGTGTAGCTGCGCTATAGCAAATCTTAGTGAAGTTACGAACGATTTGACCTCGAGCTGAAAAATTGGCATGCCTGCTCCCCCACGTTGGCTATCCGAGGATTAGGGCGGTCTAAAGGTACTTGGCAGTCAGCGTAGAAGTTAAGTGTCAAGTGCTATGGTTGTCACCCTTTAAAGAAGCCTCCAGACGTATTATACTCTTAGGTCAACCCTGTCCCGTATCATTTTTATTTCTAGACCTTCGACATCTGCGGGAGCTCTTGAATTTGCTGTGAAAACGATCTTTTCTTTTTGGGAATGCCCACGTTGCCACTGACCAATGCATCCTTTCATTCCATACCGGGCTTAAAAAACTTACTCATTAACGACTCCGTCTATAGTATCACTGCGAATTGAGAGATTGCACGTTACGTCATCGTCGCCATGTTGGTGCCGGAAAACAATACATCCCTCATTAGATCCTATTGGGATACCTCATTAGATCCCGAGTGTTGAAAAATATTTCACGAGTGAGCGCAGCGAACGAGTGAAATATTTTTCAACACTCGAAGAGAAATTTCGCATCTTCGCGCGGCCGGTAATATCCTCTATCCTCACTAGTGAGGATATCGATGACCTCATCTCCCGCCGCGGAGTGAATAGAACTGTTTTAGCTTTTACTTAATGTGTTTTTGTCTATACAATAAAAAGAAAATTACACGTTAGCTCGAAGATATGAATTTTATGTTTTTGCCACGAGAACTTAAAATTCATATCTTCTCGCCACCGTGTATAATATCCTCTATTTACTTTTTCTTTCTTTAAATGTTTTAGGGATACGTAAGTTGGCAGATACATCGGGAATGTCCCCGCTCCTTCCCATCAAGCTGCTTGTATTTGTATTACTTGGATGCAGGGGGCTTCTGTTTTAAGTACTGTCCTTTTGCATTTTTCTGACTCAACACTGGCATTTTCTCGAACGCAATGTTTTACCATTTGACAAACGGAGACATTTTTTGTGCTGTTTCCTTATAATCGACCGAGGTATTATTTGGATTTTGAAATGTCTTGGGTAAACATTTTGGCATTCAACTTAAGAGTCGGGCTTTTTTTATTTATTATTTTATTTTTGAATTTGTAAATTAATATATCGTCTTTCTTGCAAGACGTTGTTCTGACAAGCGTTGGTTGAAACTCAGACAAACCTTTAACAGCTCCTCAGTTTTTTGAATGCAATAATTTTGTTTGGATCGTTCAGGATCTTAGCTTCTCCTGCTTTACTTGACAGGAAACAAAGCAACTTATGAACTTTTTAGTTCGATAATAATTAAGCAGTACATGGAACCATTGGTAGGTCTTTGTGAGGCAGAAAAAAATCTAATAAAGTGGCCAATATTTTATTTCACTTGTACTTGATTAAAACTAAACTCTAATATCGAAACCACTATAACACAGTCCTGGCGATCCAATATACACAACTTATAAAAAATCAATAGTACCTAAACTATACTTTTTACTTGCTGTTGGTCGTTGCAGTGTGTTTTATACTAGCATCTCTGTGGTATATTTGTTTTTATTTTTTTTTAGTTCCTTAGAATTTCGTTTTAGGAAAAGGAGAGACGAGATTTAATGCCTCGTAAGATTTTGTGTTTTCTGCAAGTTCTTCTTAACTGTTGTCAAATTTCAGCAGGCCTCCCACCATTTGGGAGAGGCACACGCGTAAAAGTGCTATATTGCATGCACACAAAGTGCAGTATTGCAATGGTCAATCGACATTAAATGTTACTTGGCATCACCATGATCACTGGAGGTTCACTTGCACAATTTAACTGTGAGGGTTAGAAACCACAAAAAAAATTATTCCCTTGTCTCCCCACCCCCACAAGTTTGCAGGGAGGCAGCATGATCCAGTGTTTAAGGCACTGGACTTGCATGCAGATTTTCTGGGTTCAGATCCTATTCTTACCACTTGACTCATCCTTGGTGGTCCCCAATTCTAATCTACCGTGCTATATATGTAAACAGCCAACAGGTTTCCTCATTCCAGTTGGAGTTTTGAACCACGTTGGATGTGTTAGATTTGAAACTATTTCTTTCACATTATTTAAGTGGAGTTCGTGTGAACTACAATGGGGGCCAGGTTTACTTGGGACAGTAGCAGAAATCCTTTCAAATCCATACCAAAGAATTTCTCCATTGTGCTGTTGCTGTCAGTCTTAAGTATCTTGCCTCTCTCCCCTCCTTCCCCTAACAATGTTGAGAAGATCTTGGTTAACATTGACACTTATCCTGCTTGTATGTGGAATGTCTGTCCACTGCTCCTAGTTCAACATTGTTTGGGGGAAGGAGGGGGGGGGGGGGGAA